>JBBMOE010000067.1:996264-1093968 GCA_037975065.1 Chaetodon trifasciatus | reverse complement strand
ATATATATATATATATTTTCTTTTTTTTTTCAAAATTAAAGAAGCTAAGGGGAAATTTAAACACATAAAACCTAATAACATTTTCATCTGGTGGACATGTTCTGCAACACAAAGGTTAAATGTTAACATTTCTCGAACTAAATTCTTTTGATTGTCAACCTTGAGCAACATGCATATTAATGAACATGTGTACATTCCTATCCCAAAATAAAATGTTGACCCAAAGCAAAAGAATGAAAAATCTAAATGTTTCAAATAATTAGATATTACTGAATTAGACTCTGATGATAAATTCTAGTTATGTCTTAGGAGAGTGCGGATCAAAAGTATGCAGTACTCTATATTGTTCGAAAAAATTTGATATCAAATACAATATATATATATATATATATATATATGCTTTTTCATAATGTCTGGCATCTCATTTGCATACCAGTTGTCAGGCTTTCACAAAGAACAATGGATTGCTTTTACTCATAATGAGGCTATGGAGAGCTTTGCCTTTACATCTGTCACTAGAATATAAAATTATATTTATGTATATAAATAATATTTACTGCCTTTTACCACTAGAAATATTCTTGCAAGTCAATGCAGCCTCATAGATCAGGAGTAAAAGAAATCAACTGTTTGCAGGAAGGTTCAGTTTATCAATAAAGTTTATTTGTCGCATGTAATCATAGAAGAAAGCGCCTCAGTGAAACACTGCCAAAATACAATAATACAACACTAAAATTCGTTACCTTCAATCCTGTCAGAAAGTTAGGAGATTTAAATGATTCATGAAGTTACCAATGCTTTGCCATCTGCACAAAAACATGTCACAAAATGTGTACAGGAGACACATAGTGTGTGATGCCTATGGGAATTGCATAAAGTCAAAGGAAAGAATTTGACAAACATTTGTAGAGAAAAATTGTGGAACATAGTGAAAGAGGCAAAACTGAACATATGCCAACCAAAACCATAAGTGTGGATTTTGCACTCTCTTTAATGCTTTTGGACCAATGAAACATTAAAGGCAGCAGTGCTGTATAATCAGCCCTAATGACACCACTGGTCAAACACTAGGATATCTGTGGACACTGTCCTAATTTGTCTGACCAAGTGCAGTGGTTTCCGATGACCATGACCATGATTGTTTCAGAATCAGAATCATAAAAAGCTTTATTGCCAAGTATGATTTTACACATACAAGGAATTTGTTTTGGTGATGTTGGTGCATGAGAAATCTTCTAAAACTAAACCATTAAAAAGCAAAAAATATAAGAATATAAATATATATACACAGTCTGTTTTTTCAGAATAAAAAGAGCAGTACATTAGTTCTTAATTTTAAAGAAGTTTTATGTCTAAACCTAATTAGACCTTCCCAGATGAGAGAGGAGTCAGATGATTATTTGTAATGGTCATTTGAAATGGTTTTGCAAGGCACTGACAAGCAATGTCCCCCTGCCAACAGAAGCATTAGATCATACCAGAACAGTCATAAAAGTGTAAAAAAAAAAAAAAAAAAAAAAAAAAGAAAGTTTTAAGAACTCTCAGCTTTCAACTGTGGTTGGAAAAAAGATTGCAGATTGACCTTTTTTAATCAAGAAGGATATTTTTAAGGCTTTAAAAATCAACATATCCGGTCATTTAGTTTGGAGGCCTAAGAATCCCTTTGGATATTTATCCATATTAATCTATAAATATGTGACTTTGCATGCATGTACATGTATTTCTTGTCAGCAAAAAATGTCAAATGAGAAAACATGGATATTATATTGGATCATGGATCAAAAACATTGAGAGATAAGTTACGAAAAGGCCAATGCCAGTTTATATTACACTGGTTGTCTAATGTGGTGATGTTTTGGGCTTGCATTTCATGGTCAGAAAAAAGTCATGAGGAGACAGACAAAAGAAGAGGGAAATGAAGAAGTGACAGGAAAAGATGTCTATAAGCCTGTGATGAGTAAAAGCAAATTCTCTTAATGTATCTGATCATTCATATTTGCTCTGTTCAGACTATTTGACAGCCTGCTGTTCTGCAGGATAGTGGTAAGGTGTATTCTGAGAGAATTACAGGTGTCAAGCATTTTGTATTTTTTCTCTGTGTATGTCACTGACTAAACCAAACCTTTGTTTCCCAAAGTTATAAGAACTAGTTAGAAAAACTACACATAAAGCAATTTTCAAGCTATTAAGGTGCTTGTAGAATTTCTGCCAGTGATTCCAGGCTGGCTGGTGGGAAAACAAAGGTTTGATTTTGGGTTCAGGATGCCTTTAACTTTGTGATTGACAATTGTTCTCAGGCAAGGGACCAGAGACCCTGTATGCCGGGCAAAAGCTCAATGATAATGAATGGCATACAGTGCGTGTGGTGCGTCGTGGCAAAACCTACAAGCTAACGGTTGACGATGATGTAGCAGAAGGTACTTACCTGTATCAACTCGGTTCATGCTAGAAGAAATGTTCTTAGTGTTGCCTTGTCAATGGTATTATACCATGCTGTGGTGTGTTGCTATAGAGATTGACAGTGTCAGTGTGTAATTCTGCTACAAAGAAAGTATGTAGATATATAACCATTAGTGGCAGTTTGCACCCATCTAATATTGTTAATGTAATTTTCTCTTTAAATCAGCCCTTTTGTGTTAGTGTCAGACAGTGTTCTCTTTTCTTTTCGTTTTTTGTCTTTCTTTTCAACCCATCCCCTCCACCCTCCCCATCTTCAGGCCAAATGGTGGGTGACCACACTCGTCTGGAGTTCCACAACATCGAAACAGGCATCATGACAGAGCGCCGATTTGTTTCCAGCATCCCATCCAGCTTTATTGGTCATCTTCAGAGCCTTAGGTACTCAAGCATTTTTACACTTTACTTTTCAAATGTGTGTGTGAGAGTGTCTATGTTGAAACTTTTATAATTCTTTTCATATTAGCAATGGATCAAATGACAATGTAACAAATCTGCAGAGAATTGTCACCCAAATTTGGTGTTTCTACAGAACAGTTTTGCCCATTTTAGATGATTATTTTAGTTTTACAGCACATTTACTGTTTTGGTTCAGTGTCAGTGCTCTCCCTACAGAGGACACATTGAGAGTGTATTAGTGACGAATGTAGAGCATAGAGCAGCCAAAGAGTCAAATATTTTTTTTCCGAGACATGGCGGAGATCAAATCAGAGTGTAAAGATAATATTGGACTGACATTTCTTGGTGGAAACAAGACAAAATTAGTGCTCATGTTGCTCTGTGTCTGTTGAATGTGTAATTTCAAATGCCGTCTAACTTTGTTAGACATGTAATACGTTAGGCAGTGTGTTTTCTAGGTTGTTGTGGAGTTGTTCAACCCCCAAATGCTTAAAAGTTTGTTACTCCATTTGAGACTCTCCCATATTTAAGTTTTTTGTCCAGTTATCTTTGGCCAACGTCTTTTTTACAGACTTTGAAGAACAAGATCTTCTTTATATGACAGTAATTCCAAATGCCTGTTACTCTCCTTTCCTCAGATTTAACGGCATGCTCTACATCGACCTGTGCAAAAATGGTGATATTGATTATTGCGAGCTAAATGCCCGATTTGGGATCCGTTCCATTATCGCCGACCCTGTCACCTTCAAATCCAAAAGCAGCTATCTGAGCCTGGCCACCCTGCAGGCCTACACATCCATGCACCTCTTCTTCCAATTCAAGACCACCTCCCCAGATGGCTTCATACTCTTCAACTCTGGAGATGGCAATGATTTTATCGCTGTAGAATTGGTTAAAGGGTAAGTTTTATTTTGAAAAGATGCTTGATGCACTATTTGTTTGCCAACTGTAATCAGTATTTTCATCATGGCAACGTATCAAATGATATGAAACTATATGAAATATGATACCAATGTAAAATTATTTCCTTGCAGTGATGAACCTATAGAGAATTACCACACAAATCTGGATCTTTATGGAGCTTTATAACTTGTCTGAGGTCATTGTTTAGCTGTCCGGTTGCAACTTTACTCTTTTGGTTCATTCTCATGACTCCCATAGCATGACGCCTGTCATAGAAGGCTGTTGTTTTCAGTGAAAACATTCTAAAAACTCAGTGTACACTACCTGGTCAGCACCAAACAGCACCAACACAGTTACCAACCAATAGGGAGCGAAAACCAGAGTAAATATTGGACTTAACATTCATCAGACAATAAAAAATACTCAATGATAATTTTGCTCTTTAACTACTGGGGCTCTATTTTGGTCCCCGCCGCTGGCGGGGTGCAGGGTGCGCACCCTGCGCAGTGGTATTTTCGTGCAGCACAGGCGGGTGCGCAGCGCACTTGGTATTTTGGTAAACCAAGGCGCACAGAAGTACGCCAGGATGGGCGTTGCAGCGCAGTAGGGGGGGGTTTCGGCATAATCAGCTGGTGGATTTGGATTTTCGGTCCATTTCGGTCCACGCCGGCGGTGTAAAAGTGCGCTGAAAGCTCGCCACCCCAGACCTGGTCAACTCTGTGCGCCAGCGGCGCACTGCTGGGCAAGTGGATTTTTGTAAACCAGCAGAGTCGTGCGCCCATGTCACCAATACCTCACAGGCAGGTTTCCACAGTGTCTGGCATTTCACTGCGATCAATAATTAGCAACAGCCACAATTCAATGCAAATATCTGAGTCAGCACATACAGTCAGACCTAAATTTGTATATTTTGATCAGTGTCTCATCTGACCACATCACAAGTGCTTTCAGCACACGTAATGGTCACTCAACCTGACCGAATGTACACGGGTGAAACAGGGATGCAAACTAATCAATTAACGTCGCTGTGCCAACCAGAAACAGCCGTGGCATCCTACAGAGCATATATACTGCATCTATCTCAGAGCACTCGAGAGACAGAGAGAGACAGACATACGTGAAAAACATAAGTGATGATCGCTGTCTGCTATTACCCACATCATTTCATTCCAAATACAAATGTTATCATTGTAATGCTTACGTTATCTACATCATTGCTTTGAGGAGGATGAGGAGGAGGAGGAGGAGGTCGAGGATTTACCATCTAAGGACCTCCTCCTGGGAGAAGTTTGGGCGTTGGACAGTTTCCTGCACGGGCTCAGTCATCCTCGAAACTTGCCATGCGCCTCGCCAGCGGCGTTTTTAAAGGTGAAGCAAGGAGCTGGTGTGATTGGTGAAGATTGGACTCAGCTGTGTCAAACCCACTCCACGCCTTCTCCCCTCCCTCCTTCCGAGTTGCGCCACTGGGTGGGACTGAGATGAGAAGGGGGAGTAGTTGCGCCGGCAGCGCAGTGCAAGAAAATACCAAAGTCTGCGCTGCCACGCCCCATCGGCTCAGTGGATCTGACTTTGTGCCAGCAGCAGAATCGAAAATAGAGCCCCTGGTGTCTAAATGAGCAACTGACTCCTAACAAGTTTGCCATATCAACTTGAAAGATGACAATATATCAGTGTTGTGTTCACAACTTGTTTTCACTGCCTCCGAGCGGCCAAGAATATCAGTTATTGCAGATTAAAGTTATTTAAGTTGCTCAGATGTTTAGGTGCTCTATTTTAACAGTGTAATCACACTGACCACTTCCACATCCTGCATACACACAAGCTGTGTTTTACATAACAACTGTTACAGGTCTTGTATATTACGATAAAGTGCATTTATTTTTCTCACTATGCTGTATATGATTGTGAAATTGCAAAAAGTACATCGTTAGGATCTCCCAAATATCCAGGAAATGTATTGAGACAGTGACTTCAGCCCGACCAAATGTGTTTGTGTGTGCAAATATTTTGTTGATATGTTGCAGCAGTGGTTCTAGTCAAATATGATTTTAAGCAAGGTAAACATACTGGGTCACTCAACAAAAGTAGATTTATCAACAACAATCTGTCCTGCTGCCTTCATATGTCTGCAGAGAAGAAGAAGATGAAATAATAGTTGACTTTTTAACCACGTAGTTACTTTGATCCCTATCACAATGTGTTAACGGCAAGTAAACCAATGAAGGTGGCATTTTTCAGTATTATTCCACAAATGGTGCACAGTATTTCGTTTACGCTTGTCTACAGAATGAATCATGTTCGCTCCTGGTTCTCCAGTCAATTGACCGGGCACTGGCTCAGACCCAATTTCTACCAAAATACCAGTAACTTACTTTCTACTACATAACTGACTGTAATTAACCCATGTTTTCAAAAAGTTTCATTTCAAAGAATTGCTTTAAAGGCTGCTTTAAAGAAAGCTGAAGATTTCTTAAACATTCTGTAACTCTTAATAACTTTTTTTTTTGCAGATACATTCACTATGTTTTTGACCTTGGAAATGGGCCCAACCTCATCAAGGGCAAAAGTGAAAGGGCACTGAATGACAACCAGTGGCACAATGTGGCTATTACCCGAGACAACAGCAACACACACACACTGAAAGTAGACGCTACAGCCACCAGTCAGAGTATCAATGGGGCCAAGAACCTGGACCTGAAAGGTATGCAGAAGACATGACGTGGATAACATAAATGCATAACAGTGTTTGTATCTCCTTGTGTCCAGTTTTCATTCAGCTACATCGGTTTAAGTTTTTTTTTAACTACTAAAACAATAATGGGATAGTTCAAAATGTTTGACATAAGATGGCATGAGTCATATTAAGAACTCGTTCTCTGCATGAGGTAGAGCAAGATTTCCAACTCATTCCATCTTACGTCCTTATGTCTATCTTATGTCCCTGGAGTTCCACATTCTAGGGACTCCAGACTTGGTCTGAGTATGAGAATGTGCACCTGGACTGAAATATTACTCACTGATGGGACAATTATTTTCTAAGTAGCACAGTACACAATGTTGAGTGTACTGCAACTCTAATGTACTTACACATTTATAGATGAACAAATTTTCCTCCTGTTGTTGAGCTTAGAGAGTGCTTTAGGTAGATCAGTCAGTATGACAGTACCTGCCACAATGTAATTTATGAAAGAAAAGCCACCTAACCTATGAATAATATCTGAAAACGTATTATTAATTGATATTAGACTTGGGGTTCCCATCAGTGCAATATTGTGTATCTTACAGCAACTAAAAAGACATAGATAATGTCATTAGGAAGTACTGATTGTTTGTGTTGATTTCTAAAGTGAATAGCTGCGGAGTTGTTTTGTATGATAATGTGTGCTACCTTGACATTCAACAATATTCAAATATCAATTGAAAACTGGTACCAATTTAACACCGGTTTTGAACTGTGCTGGCTTGCTACACTAACCCTTGTTTACATTGTGCTGCATTGTACTGCTTAATTTGTGGGTTAGCGGTGGTGAAAAGTCACCCCTAAATTACAAAAAAAAAAAAGAAAACCCTGAAAAAAGCACTTGTTTATTACTATTTATTAATAATCTATATAATTTATTAATATTAACTAACCTGAATTTCCCCAGATGAATGAAGATGGCTCAGTTCTGTAAGACACTGACACATAAACAGGGAATTTATAATGGAGACATATTAAGATCAGATTCTCCTACAGTCTCTATGTTTTCCACACCCCAGGTGATTTGTTCATCGCAGGGCTGGGCCCAGGCATGTATGGCAATCTGCCTAAACTGGTGGCTTCCAGAGAAGGCTTCCAGGGCTGTTTGGCATCAGTCGACCTCAACGGTCGTCTGCCGGATCTCCTCAAAGACGCCTTGTTTCGCAGCGGACAGATTGAGCGTGGATGTGAAGGTACACCGTTCCTCAAATCCAAGCCTGATTTAGACTACTACAACACAAACTTCAACTCCAACTCCAGCTCCAATAGCCCTTTCTTCCTGCTCAATACAAACAGTAGCTCCACAGCCCTGCATCCATATGGAAGTCGCTTTATCCTATTAACTGTACTTGCAGCCTCATTTAACCACTGTTAGAATCAGGCCAATCATCAGACACCTCCTCACTGACACCACCACATGTTATCGGCCACATTGGTCGCCTTCTGAAAGTGCCGTCACAATCACCATGAGAGTACTGTTTGCTGTGCAGTGATATAAGATACTGCCAGGTGCTCCGTTTTTATCTTTTATGTTTTGTAAAGTTATTTTTTTTTCTGAATGACTGTCTGATTCAGGTGTGTTGGTACATACACAGTGATAACATTTAGATGTACCCCTGGAAGTTTACAGTCATTTTTGACTTCAGACAGAAATACATAGAAGTAGCTTCTCACTTTTAGTTGGCAATTGCTGATTTAACTGAAAGGACAGCTGTTGTTGGCAGATTTTGTTAGCTGCAGCTCGCTATTTAATATTAACTGAGTTGGTTGACAGCTCAGTCTCAGAATATGCATTTGATGGCTACTTATACAACATGTTAAGACCTAGGCTAATACTAACCAATCTCCATAAATTAAATCTAGATCATCACCAGTTAGTGATCCATGATGCCATGGAAATATAGATTGATTTTGTATTACAGCATGTTAGTCCTATACTAAAGGGCTGTGTTAAATGAAAAATGCAAGAGTAGACTGTTAACATGTAACATTAACACCATTCATGAAACCTTTGAATCTTTAATCGTAAGATGTTTACAGTAGAAATATATAACAAGTTACTTTTATGTGTTAAGGATTTTCGATTTTTAATTAAAGGCTTTGAGAATGAGAACTATGAGTGTGACAAAATCATCTCAGGTAAACTTGAACAATCCAATATACTAAGCAGGACAGAGCCTCTAACAGGTGTTCCACTGTCTTCCATGCAGTGGATGTGTCAATCCTAAATGGGACGTTCTATGGAGACCACATCTGTAGTGCATTATGGGGGCATTTATTGTGCATTATAAGTCAATCATAATACTTATACTTGACTGCACTCATAAACACATATAATGCTTTCATATCATAAAACATTATAGATTTGACTTACAAAAAATTGTAACTTTAAGTGTCTCTCTTGACTAGTTATTCACTAGAGGTTGACTGTTGGAGCTTATAATACATGATTACTACTTATACTAACCTATACACACCTCACCCGCAATTAAGCAAAGTACATATCGATGCATCCATAATAATGCAAGCTTCATCATAATTTTTCATTCATTTAAAATAATCTATCCTCAGTAATTATTATGTAGGATGCCAAAATACAGACAATCACAAGTAAAATATGTTGTGCATTGTTACAGTTGTTAAGATATGATTGGACAGTTGCTCCTTGGTATAGGGATTTATCAAACAGTCTGTTAAAAGGGAGTACAAAGAAAAATACAAAACTTAAAGTTTCAGTTTTACACCTGGCCATGACATCATAACAGCATTAGAAATCTGTATTAGGCCATACCCACACTCCAGACTTCAACTTGTCTGTTTTAATTTGTTCATAGTTGATTTACATTTGTTCATGCATATACCTACATCAAAATGGGCTATTGAAATATTTTGCATGAGCAAGCAAAGGTCACTGTGGACAAAGTGTTTCCATCTTCCTGTGCAAGTTGCGCGTTCTTTTGTGGTTGTTCTTGTCATCCTCTTGAGGTTCTGGGCCAGCTTCCACAACCTACTATTGTTTGCATGGAAATCATTTTCTGTACAGCTGTTTTTCTTATGCTTGCCATATCATTCAGTTGGACTTGAGTGTACTCTATGTTTTTTTTTTTTTAACATTAACTTACAGAGCCCCATGTTAGACAAATAAATGTTTTAGTTGGTGTTTCATTTTAACCAAAACAGAACTTAACATTATGTGTACTGTATGTTCTCCTCTCTGTGACAATTTGAATGGGGCTGATGACAATGTTATTCATTGTACTGAATGTACTGCAAGTAATGGTTGATTAATTTATTTTTCAAAATAAAATCTCATCAATCACAATTTGTTGGTCTTGTCCATGACATTCTAATGTCTCATTTTTATGTGTGCTTGTATGGTTTCTTTTTTCTTTTGCTAATGTATCATGATCAGTTGATCAGTCATTTAAACTGTACTACCATGTACTGTCTGCATTTCATTACAAGCTTTCATCACATAAAATGGATGTGTTTCTTCAGACAGTGAGCCCTTTTCAAAGCCTCATTATGAATCATTAATGAATGCTTATTGAGGTGAGCTCAGGTGGGGCAATACATTGTACCATCACTAGATGGTGATACTACACTGCCGGCAAACATTTAACACAACAGTACCAGCAGAAGTAACATCACTGTAGTTACATCTTACATTAAATCCTGAACCAGCTCAGCAGATCAATCACCAGAAATATAATGAGTTGCCACTGCAGGATATTACTGCGTTGTAAGTCATTGTAAGTTCCAAAACTCAATCCACTCCTCCTTCAACTTATCATCAGTTCACTTGATTCTGAACAGCTCCTTTAACAGAGCAGCTTGCATCAGTTTACCAGGTAAGTCTCCATGCAACACATTTAACTGATTTGAGTTAGATGAGTTGATGTAGACTGGCAGCCACTCTGCTATTGTGAAGGTATATGTAAATTAATGTCTAAAGAGATATATTGCAAAAAGAAATGAAAATGAATGGAAATTGGATGATTGAGTGTGAAACTAAGAAAAATTCTTTATTGACGTGTTACTACGATAACCTCATCACGGTGGACTGAAATGACCAAAAAGCCAATCATTACTTTTCAATATGTTCCAAACTCTCACATATGAGTCTATATATGACTAAATACACTGCTGCTGTCTTAATCCTCTCATGTAACCCTGCCAAGCTCACAAGTAAGTGTATAAAATTAGTAAGCTGAGTCACATGAGATAAATGTCACAAATTTAAGAACTTTAGACTTGACAAAATCTAAAAATGTCTTTGTCAAGAATATCAATGTATTCACCATGAACAGCTTTGAAAGTAAGTATAAGTGTTGAGTTCAATGGAGCTGGTGAAGAATGGATTGGATTTGTTTGGGATCAGACACACAAGTAACACTCAGTAATATTTAGTTGGGACTTAAGTGTTAAGTTTTGCAACTTTATTGCCTTACTCTATTGCCTTTATTGCCTGGCAGAATAATAAATTCCCCACCTCCCAAACTTGCTTCATATTGAATGAGATTCAAGATTTAATTTTGCAGCATATTCTAATAATTGTCAGTCATCAGTGGCACAATGGGATGTTTTCTAATATGACTTTATGTAAAAGCATTTCAATACTATCATATAACACACCACATCCTGAGTGAGCAGAAGTCATTGCAACTTTTACTTAAACCACAAACTGACCCACAGTAGCCACATATCCATATATGTTTCAAATATACAAGACATATTTGAAAAATGTTTAAAAATAATAAATTGGGGGCATCAGGACAATACTGAGGTCAAAATGGCAAAATTGAAAGATATGACGGGATAACTTCGGTGGTTAGAGGTGACAATACCATGACATGAATACACCATAGTGTATTTACTGTATACTTCCACTTTGTGCAACATTTTTGACATTTTCAGAAATAATTAAATAGATAGATGTCACATTATTATAAGATTGTATTAAGAATTCCAGATACAAATTATTCCACTAACAATACAGTACAACCCTTGCTTTCGACGCTTGAAAAACCTGCTTTCTCACTGTACTGCTGTTACCAGTCTGAAGGCCCATTTTGGAAATGGCACTCAGCTTTTTCAGTCGGCCAACTACTCAAAGCGCTTTACAACGCCTCTCAACATTCATCCACTGAGGTACCAACCCACTCATGAGGAGTAACACAGTGCTTTCTATCCTAAGCACCCACAGTGATTCCATAATCACCCATTCACACATTTGGGGTTTCATATCTTTTGTGCACACTGGAGGAGCCAGGGATCAAACCACCAACCTACTGATTAGTGGATGACCAGTTAGGATGAAAAGTAAAAATTGGCTATATGATTGAACAGGAAAAAAAACATTAACATTAAACTTTTCAAAATTAGTGGCACTAATTAAACCATTGTAGTGGTTCAAAGCATCCGGTCTTACTTACCATTCAAATCGCTTTTGCAACACGAGCCAGCATTCACCCATTCACACACATTCATATACTAGTCTCAAGGTGGCAACTCATGATCAATAACCATTTACACTCACGCACCGATGGCACTGCAAGTTGGGGTAATTTTAGGGGCACTATGCCATTCTTGTGCAACTAGCTCACTGTAGCTATATATTTATAGCCTTGTGGTAGACTCCACTCATGCGAGGGCACACACGCACAGTGCACGCATTTTTCTTACTACTGTGCTGTGATTGGCTAGTGCTTATTGCCTCATTGTGTTTTTCTGATAGGATGCAAGCTGTGGATGCAAGTCCTGCCTGACTGCAGTGTGTCTGTGGCCTGGTTTCTCCAACATTAAACATGTCTGTAATTGTCATACTTCAGCTCTGTTTGTACTGATTGCATGTAGCACCATGCCTGTTTCGACTGGTACATCCCAAGTCTCTTATTTGATATTTCCTTGCTCCTCGATCGTTGCTTGAAATGAAGTCATTCCTGCTCTGCCATTTGCAGGCCATCCCAAAGCTCTTATTTCTACTCAGAGGAGCAAGGAGGGATCTCGAGGAACCATGAGGTCATAGCTACAACCTTCACAGTCTTTAAGTCTTTTATTTGCTAACACACCCCCTTATTGGATGTCTGTCCAAATTCTAGGTCCAAACCACAAAAATATAAACAACTTTCTTCATTGAAGAGAAAGATTTTTCTTTTCATGATCCGTTATTTCCACCATTAACTTTCATTATGGATACAATTTAAGTCAGAGAGAGTAGAAAAGACTGTCAGTCAGCAAAAAACACTTCTTTTCCATTCAGTCACATATGAGTCTGATGAGCATGGAGTTATAATATGGTTTACATAATTTAAATATCCTGAGAAATTAAAAAAAATAAATAAATAAAATATTTTCTGTGTTCAAAAGACACCATAATCATATTCTGGGTTATTAAATATTGATTTCACGTTCAGGATATCAATAAATACGGACACAAATAATTAATAAATGATAGACATGCATTCTGCCAATAGAAATGGTTCCTGTGCTCCTGAGCAGGGCACAGTATTTGAAACAGAGAAGAGTGACGATATGGAGCTGGCAGCCCTACACCTGCACATGATCCCACTCCTGTAATCAGGACTCAACACAGACAGACAATTAAAGAAAGGGGGAGAAGGGAAGGGTGTCCTGAGTAGGAAGGAGAGGGGGCAGAGGCAGAGGGTAGGACATATTTAAATCTATATTTAATGTGTTCAAAGCATGAGTCTATATTATATTATATTATATTATATNTGAGAGCAGAGAGGGACTTCCGAAAGCAAAATCCTCCTCTCTTATTAGCGGAGTGCAGAGGACACCGGATTAACTGTGCGGTCGTGGAGAGGAGAAATTACACTCAGGCATGAAGGAGGCCAGCTCTAAAAATAGTATAAAACAAGGTTTAGTTTAGGTCGTGAAATACTAAATAGCTACTTCCTTTTAGACAGTAAATAAAATAGACAGAGAATAAATAAATACATAAATTACGGTTGCTTTAAAACTTCAGTTCATGTGGGGAAAAAAAGATTAAAATACCCATATTTTTTACAAAATAAGCCGTGTAAGAAAAATGGCAATGGAATCATTCTTGAGACAGACACGAATTTTGAAGAGAAAGTAATATTATATTATATTATATTATATTATATTATATTATATTATATTATATTATATATGAATCGTAATTAAATTTTCCCTTTTGTGTAAATAAAATTGTGCATTTTTAGATATGTTATTTTAACTGAAATCCTGAAAATAATAAAACAAAAAAAGACATGGGTGTGGTAAATGTAAACTTTTCCAAGTTAGGCATGCCTTCCACAGCTAGCATTCAAACAGAAGGTGGCGAAGCAATGTGTAGTAGTCAGTCACAGCACAGTAATACCAGTCGATCACAGCACAGTAGGGCAAGACCAGGCGGAACTGTCTTGTGGAAGAAAGATAACACAGTGCACAGATAGGCAGGTACATAGGTAGACCATCCAATTGTTGAATGAAAGGATTAGATGGGTTCATTATTTAGCCTGCAATAGCCACAGGTACTGGATTCTTTCTTTCTTTCTTTCTTTCTTTCTTTCTTTCTTTCTTTCTTTCTTTCTTTCTTTCTTTCTTTTTTGTTAGAGGAGTTTTAGTGATTGCTGTCGGGAACTAAGCTGAATTTCAACAAATTTAACAAGAAAAGCCTCATATACTATTGTTTTAACACAGTGTGGATGAAAATTGACCAAATTACTCACTGCAGCACCTTCTAAAACCAGGCACAGGAAAAAAAAACACCAATTAGACAGACAGAAAGAGAGAGAGAGAGAGAGAGAGAGAGAGAGAGAGAGAGACAGAGAGACAGAGAGAGAGAGAGAGAGAGAGAGAGAGAGACAGAGAGAGACAGAGAGAGAGAGAGAGAGAGACAGAGAGAGAGAGAGAGAGAGAGAAAGAGACCTCATGTGGATGAGTGACAGAGAGGGAGCGTGAGAATATGGATAGAAGTGTTGGCGTGATATAAAAGCTTTGATCATGAAGCCTGATGTTACAATTCTACAATTCAGTGTTTTATCAGTGAAGTGAACTACACTACAGACTGGAGTCTCTGTTAACAGTGACAGACAGATACATAGAAGTTTAGGCTTCGCTCATCGCCTTTATGACATCTCTAGCCCCTATCCAGGTGCTGTCTCTCCCTGTTCATCTCCTCCAGTTCTCATGCATTAGTTCCATGTTGTTAACTGCATCATTGCTGTGGCTGTTTTGATGTACAGTCGTGGCCAAAATTTTTGAGAATGACAAAAGTATTGGTTTTCACAAAGTTTGCTACTTCAGTGTTTTTAGATCTTTTTGTCAGATGTTACTATGGTATACTGAAGTATAATTACAAGGATTTCACAAGTGTCAAAGGCTTTTATTGACAAGGCTTTAATTGACATTAAGTGTATGCAAAGAGTCTGTACTTGCAGTGCCAACCCTTCTTCTTCAAGACCTCTGCAATTCACTCTGGGCCACATCTGAACTGATGGCAGCCCATTCTTACATAATCAATGCTTGGAGTTTGTCAGAATTTGTGGGTTTTTGTTTGTCCACCCGCCACTTGAGGATTGACCACAAATTCTCAATGGGATTAAGGTCTGGGGAGTTTCCTGGCCATGAACCCAAATATTTGATGTTTCGTTCTCCGAGCCACATAGTTACCACTTTTGCCTTATGACAAAGTTCTCCATCATGTTGGGAAAGGCATTTTTCATCCCCTAACTGTTTTTGGATGGTTGGGAGAAGTTCCTCTCGGAGGATGTTTTGGTACCATTCTTTATTCATGACTGTGTTCTTGGGCAAAATTGTGAGTGAGCCCACTCCTTTGGCTGAGAAGAAACCCCACGCATGAATGTTCTCAGGATGCATTGCTGTTGGCATGACACTTTTCTTCTCTGGACGAGCTTTTTCCTAGATGCCCCAAATAATCAGAAAGGGCATTCATCAGAGAAAATGACTTTACCCCAGTCCTCAGCAGTCTAATCCTTGTACCTTTTGCAGCATACCGGTCTGCCCCTGATGTTTTTCCTGGAGAGAAGTGGCTTTTTTGCTGCCCTTCTTGACACCAGGCCATCCTCCAAAAGTCTTCGCAGACTTTGTGAAACTGAATATTTGTGTCATTCTCAAAACTTTTGGCCATGGCTGTACAGCTGTCTGCTGTAACGTATAATGTTCTCAAATTGGAAATTGTCGTTCATAACTTTTAGGTAGAGGTCATTCTGACCATTCAAATTAACATTAAAAACATCGCACACCATTTGGTATGACAGCATTATATTGATTAACACACTTTCCCCTTGCTGCCCCCTTGTGGAGCTTATGCTGCCAGTGTCCCTTTAAGTTAAGTCATGTACTGATAATGGTTAGGCCTACGTAGAGTGTGAGTGAGTTTATATATTATTAAACCCAGTTATGTGAATATGTGCATGCGTGCGTGTGTGTGGCCATGTATTACTCATGTTTTGTGGACATAAATCTGTTTACCTGGTCACATTGTAGGGACCTATCTTCCTTATGGGGACAAAATACAAGTTCCCATAATTTAAAAATTTAGGGTGACGATTTGGGTTAAGGTTAGGTTTGGTTAGTTTTAAGTTAAGCCTAGGGTCAGGATTACGGTTAGGCAAGTAGTGGTCATAGCTAGGGTAAGTCTCCAGGAAATGAACGTAAGGCTATCTCATGTCCAAAAAATGATGGAAACATGACTGTTTGTGTTTGGTGCGTGTGTGTTTGTCTGGATTGGTGTCTGGTCTTGGTTATCAACTTCTACAGGTCCCAGCACCACATGTCAGGAGGACTCCTGTGCCAACATGGGCATTTGTATCCAGCAGTGGGAGAACTATACCTGCGACTGCTCCATGACCTCCTACACTGGTACACAGTGTAATGACCGTGAGTACTGATCTCACTATTAAATATCTGATGTCACACAGCACAGAGAGTGAACAAAATCAGCTCCATGTACAGCACAATTCTTAAAAACTGTTTATGCAATCAGGGAGTGCTTAGAATGATGATGAAACAAGTCCAGCTGCACTTTATTGAACCCTCCTTGGATATGATCAGAGGTTTCTACTGGAGAGAATATTTTACATTAGGACTCAATTTTGTGTGTAATATAAAGCATTTAGAAAGTTTAGAAACCATACTATTTCTGAGCTGTCACACATACACAGCACACACCACACACATGGATGGTGTGTATTGTTACAGCAAAAATCTGTACTGACAGCAGGTTGTGGTTAAAAAACAATGACTGCACAATCACTCTAGGAGTTAAAATTGCATGGGTTTTGCAATGGGTAAGGTTAGGACCCAACAGCAGCATTACCTGAATGCTGAAGTCTTTCAGAGTCTTAGGTGAAGCTGGTTTGATGCTCCGCCCGGTACGAGTGACAGTTTCACGAATTGGCAGTCCCACTCAGGAGCAGATCCAGGAAGGGCAAGGCAACAAACAGAATCAGGTACAGAAGGCTGAGGTAATTACCTGTGGGCAGAAGAGTAGACATAGTCAGAGGCAGGCAGGGTCGGTTACGAGAAGGCAGTCCGATGATTATTGTCTGGAAAGTCTTGCAGAAGGCAAAGAACAATCTGGAAACAGGTGAGAGTGGGAGAGTACTATAGCATTTAAGTACTGCACTGATTGGAGATGAGTCTCAGGTGTACTCAGGTGATTGGGCAGGTGGGCGTGGCGGTGAAGGGTGCTGGCTGAGCAGGTATGCAGGTGAGGGAAACAGTGGCAGCAGGTAAGGAGCTGGCAGACTGTAACAGGTTTAGCATGACAACAAGTCATTTTGCAGCTGTAACTATTGTACTCTTCTGTAGCCTGCCCTACAGCCGAACACACCAATAGTCTCATGCACAGTGGAAATTCAAGACATTAGCGGTGGCCTGGGGGGAGTTAAGAACACTATTGGACAAATTGCTCTTTGGCTGTTATGTCTCATGGCACCTTATCACATTAGATATTTACACCCATCTACGTAATCCACAAGTTCCTCCAATGTCACAATATGCAAAAAGTTGATTACAATTCTTTATGTGATTTGATTTTTTTATGTGTGATGTCTCCATTAAAGGTAAGTGCTGGCTGTTGAGAACGTCCAAATGAATTTCATCAGTGGCTACTCTGCATCACATATAATTACTTACAGAGTGATACTGAAAACTTGGAGTTAGTTTTTTGAAAGACAACAACACAGAGTTATGTTGCTGTATTCAGAATACTTAAAGCAAAGAAATCTGTTTTACCTTTAGCATCTGTAAGAAATTAATTTCATATTGATTAAATTGATAGGCACGTATTATTCTGAAAATGCGTGAACTGAAAGGATAAATATCTCTGCCCTGGTGGAGTAGTTAAACCAAAGAGGGAGTGATGACTGATCATCCACTGTGATCCATCAAGAACAGACAAGGAAGTCGGATGTAGATTTTCAAAAAACAATCTGTGTTGTACGGGTCAGGTTTTTGATGTATGATTCAAGAAGTATCCAGTCCAAAGATGGGGAGCCACTGTATTTGTTCTTTTATTGTAGTTTCAGGTGTGTAGTAGTCAAGTTAGAGGTGACAGTTTGTATTGCACTTGTAATAATTTCAATATATACCATCAAGCTAAACCTACTGTGAGCGGTGGTCTTGTTAATCATCTATTGAACTCTAGCAGGCAAACTGTGGCATTTGGTTCAGCATCCAACTGAATGCTGGAATTTGTAGTCTACACATGGAAGTGGGTGTTACACGATGCATGAGTATATGTACACAGTTTAAGATTAGCTAAATTTTGTTGAGGACTGTTTGTGTTGTTTGTGACTAATATGACCTTAATGATTTGAATGTGTAGACAGTATTCGCCACTAGGGGGAAGAACAACATCAACATCTTATGACTAGAAAGAGTGCTTGAGGTCACAAAGGAACTACATGTCATGCCAAGACACACACAAGCACACATATGTTTCATTGTGTGTGTGTTTGTTCTATCTATTTTTACCAATTTTCCTCTTTCTCCAAGAAGACCAGGTAAAAGTGCATGCAAGCCCACAGGTGAAGAAAGCCTCCCCTGACGCAGACATCTTTAATATTGTAGCATGGTAGATGAAAGTGCAAGTTCCTTTAAATACACACACTCCTGCATTTAACATGGGAACACAGGAATACAAAAAGTTACATACGCACTGCCAATGGAATAAGTTGATTTAATGCACTTAGCTGTTATTCTTAGAGCCATAACAAAAGCGCACACCCTGCTGAACATCTCATTGGTCAGGGGCTGGAATTAAATAATTTTTGTGCCATGGATGAATCTTTAGCTTGTCAAAAAGACACATCAAACAGAAAAGTCACTTGCCTTACATTTTTTAAATCATAATCTTTAAGTTCTATTTTTATCTTAGGTCAGCAAAATAAAAGCGTCACCTTATATATATTTTATATATTTTTTATCATTAGTGGTTGCATTGTTTGTTGTTTAACTTTATAACATTCATTGTTTCTTCTATGTGTAGCATTACAGAGCTAACAAAATAGCATTGTGCAAGTGGGAGCTTTCAAGGAATATTAATGGAAGGGCATTTGAAGTTCAGCTCAATGTGCAACAAAAAATACCTCATGGACCCTAAAAGTCCACCTTGACTTTTCAGCCATTTTAAATTGAAAAGCAGTAATATGAACAGAACTTGATGAAGTTATTTATATTAACATCAAAATGGGTAAACAGCATTGCAGGACTGCGATTACATTTCTTTTATAAATGAGCTACATCTGTCAACAAACATGGCCACCATCAACCAAAAACTTTGCTGTTTAGCAAAAAAATGTTCATAACTTACTGAAATTATGTCCAGTCATCATAAATCTGACTCTGTACTTTCAGTGGACAATATTTCACGAAATTGTGCATACTCTGAGGGCAAGTATTTTCTAAAATCTCAAGTAACTTATTGATTGGTGAAAGTGGGCCAATTACATATTTGTCCATAATTCAAGATCCCTTCTAACAATCCAGATTAAATTCTCTAGTGACATCCCGTGCTATCCCTTAATATACACACAGCGTTTCATTCAAATCCGATGAAAGGAGGAATTAGGAATGAAAGGAACATTTCGTTTGTTGTTTTGGTCATTCTGCCAAATCAAACCGCTTTTTATAAGGATGCCAGCAATCACAGGAATTGCTTACAGCTGAGTCTGCGTCCACCATTAATATCAAATACATTAAGTAGTAAAATTACCAGCATGGACAGTAAACATAACAATAGGCAAATCAATATAATGGGCATGTGAATAAGGTACATTCAAACATTTTGAAGCTGTGTCTGAATTAATTTCATTTTACTGAGTTTCATCATCATGACATAAAATTAATGTCACGATTACACATTTCTTAATACAGTCCAAGTTATATGTTCGGTTGATTTTACTGTTCATTCATTACTAGCGTTGAGCACTTTTTTTTTTTTTTCTTTTGTCTTTTTCCCTTTATGTAACGACCAATCACAGCTTTTAGAATATTGCGTCATACCTAGCAACGAGGTCAACCACACCTCCTCACTAAGATAAAAGTTTCTGTACCCTCCTTGCTTAGAGTTGCTCTCAGACACTTCCTGAATCACTCTCAAGCTAAGATTCCTTGCTGGGAATTTTAAGGCTAAGTTAGGAGCTCTCTTAGAGGACTCTAAGAGGCTTTGTGAATAAGGGCCCTGGTTTCTCACTGGACAAAATCCCCAGTCTCCTGGGTGAGAGTCTTGCACTTGTTTGGCCCATCCATCCACCCCACCTTCTTCCATGTTTGGATTTCCTTGCTCTTCATGCTACATCAACTTGCTCTGACCATCTAATATTGCTGATCATGGGTTTACAGTGGGGTCAGCTGAAAGCCCAAGATGCAAATGGATATCTTGTGCATCTGTGATGAGACACAGAAGCACAAAAAAAACATTGATATTAGATGCCCAGTGAAGACAGGGCTGCCTTTGCATAATGTGACTATCTAAGCAATAGGATTTACAGTTTTTGGATCTTTTGCGTTAAAATACCAGTGCTCTTCCACTGTCTTGATATTTTCTCTGTGATAAACACAAATAGCGGGACTTTTGAAACTGTTATTCATTCATTTTTAACTTAACAAATAACATGTTTATGTCTTTATCAAAGTCTTCTCATGCTCATGGTCAAAAAATTTCAGCATTACAAATGGCAGTTTTTGAATTTCCATGGTTGATTAGACTACAAAGACACTACTTTATCTTACAGTGGTGTTAAAGAGTGTACAGAGACTTACAGACACAGAGAGCCCACAAATCAGACATCAGCACGTTCATTTTTGTCCATTTTCAAAAATAAATTTGTCAATTCAACATTTGTCAATTCAATCGGTGAAGCTAATGATTAATGCTGACTACAAATGAGGGGCTTCTACCTGAATATTTAGTACACTGCACTAATAAGCATTAGCATCACTATTAAGCTGGATTTCAGAACTCAGAGTTGGTCCCACTAGAGCATTAAAATATTTTATTGTTCACACACACTTTTTTAGTTGCATATGCAGTGAAATGCTGTTGGCCTGATGCTGAGTAGTTCCTAACAGTGACAGCCTGACGTGAAAAAAACAATACAGCAAAAAGGAATGGCATCAGTTTTATTTTAGCTGATACCAGTGCAATCCATGGATGAACATTTGGAGTAAGCTGGTCAGAGTGTGAGACAGACAGGCTGTATATTGTAATGCCAGGTCTACTGGGGGGTCTTACAGGAGGTCGTACAGGTATTTGCTGGGCATCGATGAGGGCAGGCCATCTGGCCACAAGTGAGAAGGCTGGCAGGTCAGAGCAATCAGTGGGGTGACAGCGAGTTTATTTTCCCCTTCACTGATTTTTATAGCTGTTCTGCTGCGTGCTTCATCATTATCATCGATCCTTCAACCTACCTCCAAACCCTTACCTTGACTCATTAGCACCAAGTGCATGCATAAAGCTCTGTCTTTATGCACAGCAGCCTCAACTTTAAATCAAGTCTAGCTTTCCATTCATTCCTGTTGTTTGTGATGGGATGAGCCTTGGGGTGGAAAGATGGCAGTAGTTTGATGAGGATTATATCATTCTCAGCTTACTCCCTCCCTGGGTAGTGCAGATAGGTGAGGTTGGAGAGGCTGAGGCAACCTGGGTTGTTGCTGTGAAATTAAAGAGGGGAATGAGCTATGTTAATGCACTGTTGATAAGTGGAGGATAATGTATTTGGTGACCTTCCCTTTGCCTGTCTGCCTTTGCTGTTGCTTGTGTAAGCTTTTCACCGCACTGCTCTGCCTTGCATAAATACAGTGCAAATGGTAAAAAAGCAAGAGAGCACAAAAAAAAGAGTGGGTGGGTGCGGAGAGGGGGGCAGCAGGACAGAATGAAAAAACAACCATGCATCACGCTGGACAGGTCATTTGAACAGCGCAATGCTGCATCTGAGTGTTCCTGAGATTAGGGAGGCTAATAATTTCTGAGGGCCATGCTTTATGTTAATATGACAGTCCTCACTGTGTATTTCTGCTGAAGTACCATCTTTGAGGTGCTTAATTTTGCTTTAATGGAACCGTTGTGTTAGTATCAACAGCCCCTTCAGACCCGCCCTGAACTACCTTGTCTTTATAGCAGAGGACGTCCTCTGTGCAGACATAACCAATGGCATACAAACCAACTTTCTTCACCAAAAGCAAAGAATATGATTTCAAGATGTGGAATGCTTTTGACAATGAAAGTTGGGCATTTGTACTGGTTTTTCCTGGAATGTTAGAAGAGCCTATCTTTTTTAGTATGGGATGTTTTTCTTTGAAAGAACAGAATTTCAGTCACTCTTGTTTTTTCTCACCTGTCTCATGGTCTTAATTGTCCTTACGATGCTTTTTTAAGTGCAAAAGCAATCAACTGGTAGCTAAATCTGGTACAATAGAGCTCTATTCTTTGGGTAAGTGTAACAAACTAACCTACAATAATTATTTGTCAGCTCCATATATCAGGCTTTTATTCCAAGACCAGCAGAGCTTGGTACTTTTTTTTACATGAAAATTAAAATGAAAGCAGAAGAACACAAGAACAACAGCTGCATATTGAATAGAATAATGCAGAATGAACAGCAAAATGAAATTGGAATAGAAATCATAAATGTATTAACTCACCACAGTGCATAGGGCCTTATATTTGAAAATGTGACATTCCTCATTTGTTTCTTAAGTTTATGGCTAAAATCAGAGTCCTGTATTGTGAGTGCTGAAAAACAGATATCTGTGGCTTTTCTCTCATCTTGCTACATCATGTTTAAAAGTATTTAAGGAGCTATATTGGGACTGATGTGAATGATGAATCTACAGCAGGTATGCAGCTGGGTGCACTGTGGGTAATGGGTGACAGGTCATAGTTGTCATGTGCAACTTAAACTTTATGTAGTACGGGGTACTTAAGCAGCAACAAGAGCAATAGGCAGAACGAAATATGGCTGTATGTCCCAATGCTCGACTGCAATCAACAGTGTGGAAATACTTTCCCAGAGCGGACATAGATTTGTTTGAACAATCATTTTCTGAGTTATGCCATGTCAAATAAACAGAATTTAAGGTATTTAGTTGAGGAAAGCCTCCCCCTTTCCATGCAAGACACATTTTTACTGTAAACAGGATCCCCAGCTCACACAAGCTGGCTGGTCGTTTAGTCCAATCAGATCGTTGCACAGTTGTAAACAGCTCACAGTCAGTCGAGGACTCTGCTTTTTTACCTATCCCCACGTTGACACCATTAGTTAACCCTGGTTGTATTTGGGACCTGAGTTGATCATTATTACTGGGTGGGGGAAAAAAAAAATGTGACTAGTCGACAACTTTTTGGGAGGCAGCTCTGTCTTTGGCACAAGGATGTCTAAGGACCATACTTGTGTGGGTCACGAACTTTAGCAACCCAGCTTCCCAGATAACTTCCAGTCTACACCTTGGCCTGCTAGCTTTCAACCCACTAGTAACCAGCCTTCACTCCTGCTGCTCGCAGCCAGCCTGCTAACCTCTAGTCAGATGGCATTTGGTCTGCTGGCCATCAGCAAACTAGCTGGCACTCCGGCCAATTAGGCTTGGGATTGTGAGCCTACAGACTTCCTGTCCTGAGCCAGCCTTCCAGACTGCTAACCACTAGGCAGAATGTCTCTGGCTGACTAACCTCTTGCCACGTCTTACGAATCACCTAGCCACTGGCCTGCTTGCCTCCAGCTCATTCCTGTTCCTGAGTTGCCTAGTTTCCGTGATTCCAAATCTGACAATGACAATCTATTTTCTGTGGGACTCGGCTAGCTATCAAGACAAGAGCTACCCCCACAAGAAGGTGGAGCACCCGACGACTTTGAGACTCCCTGTCGCCCAGCTCCCTGATCTCTGACCTCTGACAGCCTCCACACTGCTAGACTTCAGCCAGTTGGTGGCTAGCATGAACCCTGCAATCCAGCCGACACTTGCTCCTGGTTCCCCATCGGTGGTCAAGCTAATACCTGCGCCTGGTTCCCTGCCCTCTCCCCTGTTTTTGTGCCCAGAAGATAGTGGAGCACTGAGACATTTTCTTCATTTTTTTGTAGCTCCTCATATCATATATTAATACTATGACAAATGATAATATCAAATCATATCTTCACATTCACACATATCCTCCAGGAGGCAGACAAGGTAAAAAAAAAATATCAAATTGAGCTCAGCATCAAAGTGTTGCCACGAAGGTGAACTGATGAATCAATGGATACTGGGTGAAGGGCCAGCCTTCTTTTATTGTGAAAGCAGATGCAGCAGATGGAACTTGATTGAATAATTGGTCACAGGTATGCTCAAGACACAATGGTTTTAAGTCCTGTGTAGCATGATAGCATGGTTGAGTGCAGTTAATGTTAACAGGACACAATAGGGCAAACATGCATATACAAAACTCCAGCAAAAGTAAGCAATCCTTGAATTTACAAAAGATATGGAGACAGAATCTAGTTTGAGTACGCTAATGGAATGTCTACTCAAGAGGCATTTCAGCCATTATTTTAATCATTCAAGCTGTCTATGCAGGCCATGAAACAGGTCATGTTTTGCTCCCACTGTACATGCATAAAGAAGACCCAAAGCATATTTCTACACTTTCTTCTGTTTTACATACCACAGTGATTTTGTGTTGGTCTCTGAGCACTGGCAAAACACCAGTGATCTACAACTCAACACGTGTAGACACTCGAAACACAGAAGCTGCTCATCTGCTAGCATGCTGCTCACATCATGCTACTCCTCCTGAGTGTAAATGATGTGATGCATGATTAAGGGATGGCTGTGTAAGCCAGGTCTCATTCCCAGGGAGTCAACTAGAGACATTTTTTCATGGCCGTTGGCATCTTCCTCATGCCAACTGCACTACTTGTATGCATTTATATTTTTGATATTATGACTATTTGTGGGCGGCACGGTGGTGCAGCAGGCAGTGTGCGTGCCTCACAGCAAGAAGGTCGCTGGCTCGGTCCCCGGGTCAGGTGGGGCCTTTCTGTGTGAAGTTTGCATGTTCTTCCCGTGCATGCGTGGGTTTTCTCCGGGCACTCCGGCTTCCTCCCACAGACCAAAAACATGCTCATTAGGTTAATTGGTTACTTACAATTGTCCCTAAGTGTGAGTGTGAGTGTGAATGGTAGTATGTATGGCGACCGGCTCAGGGTGTACCCCGCCTCTCGCCCGTCGACAGCTGGGATAGGCTCCAGCCCCCCCAACCCCGAAAGGGATGGTCGGGGTATAGAAGATGAATGAATGACTATTTGCACTTCTGGTTAGATGCTAAACTGCATTTGGTTGTCTTCGTGCTGCACTCTGACAATGACAATAAAGTTGAATCTAATCTAATCTAATCTAATCTAATCTAATCTTATACAGACTAGCTTTCAACTAACTGCAATGTAAACCAATCTGTGCAATATTTGATGCTCACAGCAACTGCTCCACCTCATGTAGTAGATACTTAGAGGGGTGGAGCTCAGGGTTGTGTGGTGGTTCATAAATAGGACCTTCACTCCATGAAACCAAAGGCAACAATCTTTTCCTAAATCTAACAAAGTAGTTGTTCAGGTACCTGAACCCAACCAAACTGCGACAGTTCAGAGTGTTAGCCACATGTCAGAAAGGCTTTTCCTAAACTGATCTTTTCTTTAACCTAACCAAATAGTTTTGTTTCCTAAATGTAAGTAAAGTGCTAGTGCAACTGAGACCATTTGACAATGATAACCATGTGTTTGAAAGATTTTTTGGCAGCAAGGCTTACATGTCGTACACAAAATCATGGTGCATCTGATACAGATGTTCCAAGGAGCGCAACAAAGCAGCGATGGTATTTGACGACCTGGGATGGAACCTGTCAGTAAATTAATGAATGTAACAGTCTTTAAGTGCCTTCAGCCTTCACTACAACACTGCTGTACACTCTGTCTTGATATATATATGAAATATATTTGATATTTTTAAAATACATAATTGTCAAATATTGTATTTTTTCATTCTCATTCTCAGGATCTGGATCTAGATATTCTTTGATCAGTTTCAGTTATATAAATCCTGCTCCATACCTTATTATTACCTTTTGGTTCTCTGTTACTTTTAAAACATTTGAACTGCAAAGAATGAGAGGATACATAATGCAAGCACTGAGTGCAATGCAGAGTACTTCATTCCATTCTGTTTTCTTTCACATAGTCAAAACAGTCTTCATGCACTGTCCTCCCATGTCCTCTGCTCTCAGGTTTTTTCTTGAATCGCTATGGTCTATTCCCTGTTCCCCTCACAGTGAGGCAGAACCAAGCCTCCATGGTTCGGGAGCCCAATCAATTTCCACAGCACTTGTTTGGATAGTCCTGTGCTTCTTTGCAGCCTTTGTTTGCTAGAGACCCTGTGACAATAAATCCTAGGATTCTCAGCTCAGTGAGGCCTTGTGGGTAATATGGGACACAGTGACCAGAAAAATACAGCAAGATTACAGCAACAGACAGGTTGAAGTGAGGAAAAACAGTGTCACTGAGACTGCATTGTTAAAAAAGAGACTTCTAGACCAACTTATGAGATATTATCAAATTTATGTAAGGACAAACTTTTTTGCTGAATAAAGTTTGAAACATGGTTGATATTTTAATGTGACACATTTTAAAAAGAGAAACCCATAAAAGACTCTTAAATGTGTACTTGGTGGTTGGGTAAATGATGCTGAGTGCATCTTGCAGCATCCTCAGCAGTCTTTGGTTAAAAATAGAAAATGCAGGCAAATGCAAATTTCAAAATTCATTAATTCTAACATAACCGAATTGTTTGAATGCTTACTACAGAAATATTGACTTGACAAGCAGTGGTGAGATTTAGGCTAGACCAGTGGTTCTCAACCTTTTTTGGATTAATGCTCCTCTACTCAATGCCCACACCTCTTGCCACCCCCCATCAATTAGAAAGCAGTTGGAACCCCTGTATATTGATAGTTATGATTGAAATTGTGTATTTCACTTGTCTATTTGAGATATAGATCTACCCACTGTATTCATAGCCACTGTAGCTCTGTCATTTAACACAGTTTGATAATTATTATTTTTAACAGCGGCTCACTGTTAAAAATAGGCGAGCCTCCTGAGCTCTTGATGAGAAGCAGCTGAGACGCAGCTGAGCCGCGCTGCTCACGCGGGCAGTGTGGCAGCTCTAACCTGTTAACACAGGCGCCGAAATAAAAAGTGACAGGCTCCGCCACACGCCGCAGACGCATCCGGTGTGATCCAGGCCTACTTGTAAA
Source organism: Chaetodon trifasciatus (assembly GCA_037975065.1). Classification (NCBI taxonomy): domain Eukaryota; kingdom Metazoa; phylum Chordata; class Actinopteri; order Chaetodontiformes; family Chaetodontidae; genus Chaetodon; species Chaetodon trifasciatus. The sequence continues at coordinate 1,066,669 of JBBMOE010000067.1, read as the reverse complement.
TTGGTAAACACTACGTGATATTGTGAGACAAGGCATGGAAGACTATTAAAAATACTGTGGTGGTGAATGACTGTTACTGTTATAGAAACGCCCCCCATTTGCAGCAAAACACCCCCCTCTCAGCTATTTTACTTCTAGCGCCCCCTGACATTCTCTGAACGCCCACTGGGGGGGGTGGTGTAGCGGTACCCCATTGAAACTCTGGGCTAGACCAGGTGCGGTGCCAGGATTTCAATACTGGGTGGGCCACAGTTACTTTGGGTGGGCCTCTTAATTACAAAAGTTAACACTGTTTCCAACTGGTAGTCTCACTTAAACAAAAATGATTGGTGTCATGCTGTAGAGGGCGAGTAGTACGTCTAGGTGATTATGAAATGTTCTCAATCTTTTTGAAAAACATTTTCAATGCCATAGCTTATTATTTCACCGTGACAGTTTGTATTTATTACAAGTGGCACACGTGGCTTATCTCGTTATCTATATTTTCGCTATGGATCAATACATCAGTTCATTACGAAAACAGACATTTTAATGCCTGTTAATTCATTTGTGTTTGATCTGACTGGATTACTCTAAAATGCAAGGAGAGGGAGAAACAGAGCGATCAGAGTACTGGGTGAGCTACAAGGACTTTTAACAGGAGAGAGGGAGCGCGGTGCACTGTTCATTCATGACCTTAACTGTCTGTGAAGCTAAGACAGTCAAGTCAGGCAGGAGTATTTAGCTCTACCTCCCATATTGTCTACATTTTCTACAAGTTCTAGTTTCCATGGGAAATGCTTTTGCTGGTATATAAAAAAGCAATGATACGATTTCCTAAATACACTGCTTCTACATAGTTGGAAAATGATGTGTTACTGTATTCAACATAAAACAGAGGGCCTGACTGAAAACTCACGGAACTGTTGTGCCATAGCGATGCATTAATTTAGCTGTAGCAGTCTGTGTCTACAATATAGAATCCACTGCCCTTCTCAGTCATAATTTTTTGCAGAACAACCGCCAGATTGTGACGTGCGTGCGCAACAATAACATGTCTGGGGTGACCAATGATGGCCCACTGTGACTGGACTAGAACTCATGTGATAATAGCCGAATAAGTGTTGTTTAAGTAGTTTGGTTTTTTTTTGGTTTTTTTTTGTTTTTTCAAATGGAAACGTTTTTGTTTTAAGGGTTTTATTAAAATGCTGATTTTAATCATTGAAAATAAATGTTAAGAAAATTTAGTCATTTAGGGTGGGCCAGTTGTACAAGTGGGTGGGCACAGGCCCATCAGGCCCACCCCTAATGCTACGTTAGACTATGCTTTGTTGTTCATATTCAGTGCGTTTCACTTTTACAGGAGAGATTTCAGGATATAAGGAAAAAGCCATGAACATGGGAAATGCAATGGTAGTATGTTTGGCTGGAGCTGCTGGAATGTGAACTTCATCAAAACCCAGAGCAACCTGTAGCAGCAGAAAAAGGCAAAGTTTAACACACTTCAACAAAAGTTTGCTCTTGGGTTTTAGGTTTCTAAAATATTACAAAAAAGATTACAAGAAATGTCACCATTTTGAGATACTGTATATCTCTCTTACAGCTTCATACACACTGTATCATCATGTAGAGAAATGTGAAACTTGGCTCCATAGATAAAGAGACTTTACCATAGTCTTCTGTTGGAGGCATGGGGCAACCGATTCCAAACACTGAGTAGTTTCAGCACTGAACCCCATTCATTTTCATTGTTTTCCAAGAACGCTCGCTGGTAAGTTGATGACATGGCTGCATTTTTGATATTTTAATGCATTAGCTGGGGGTACAATGTCTGCAGCTGTGAAACCACGTTCTACTTCAATTAATTTTATATTGTTCAGGTTTTGTTGACAGATTTAGAAATGTATGTATTAAATAATATTTTTATTACAGAGGTTAAAGGTGGTGGTGTTGTCCTAAACATTATATTGAGAGGTGTTTCAAATGTTTTGTTCTCCCTAATTACATAAATGAGGTGGGCAGAACATTAGAAGATAATGCAGCTCAGTACAACACCACCACGAACTATTATCTTGATGTTAAAACATTTTGCCGATTTAACACAAATTTAACACCTCTATGACAGCATAAAAAACCCTGAATATTATAAGCAACATAAAACCATAATTTATGGTTGAGCTGGTGTATTAGATTACATTAGATTGTACATGTGCCCCTAATAGTGGCCACTGAGTGTATAGTGTGCAGATTTGAGTCAGAGATTCCCCTGTATGCTCCTCTGGGATGTGTGGTTGAGAGTGTGACCGCTGAAAGCACTGAGCTAAACTTCCACCTAAATTACAGCAAATGTCAAAAGCCATGGGCCAACAAACTGCAGAAGAAGAAGGTGCTGCTTGAGGCCCCCACCATCTCGTGCTGGGGGTGGGATGGGTTGTCAGTGGTTGATGTCAGCTTGTCTAATATCTTTCTCTCACCCATCTCCTTGATGGAGTCCAGATGGCAGTCCAAGACAGGACCAACTCTCTTGACCAGTTTGTTCAGTCTTTTTTTATCCCAAGCTTTAGAGCTTCCACAGCTCCAGAATACCACTGCGTAGACAATTATAGATGCCACCACAGAGTCATAAAATTTTTTAACAATGTCCTAAATACTCCAAAGGACCTCAATCTTCTTAGCAGGTGGAGACGACGTTGGCCCTTCCTGTACAGGACATCTCTGTTGTTAGTCCAGTCCAGTTTGTTGGTGAGATGAACACCCAGGTATTTGTAATCCCCCACGATCTGAATGTCCAAGCCCTGGATGTTCACCGGTGTAGTCTGTGGTACCTTTCTTCAGAAATCAATCACCATCTCCTACGTCTTGCTGGCATTTATGTGCAGATGGTTCAGTTCACACCATTTGACAATTGTAAAATGTATTCCAAATTGTTAGCCTGTGATACACATCAAACGATGGCTGTTTCATCAGAGAACTTCTGAAGGTGACAGCTGTCAGTGTTGAAGTCTGATGTGTAGAGGGTGAAAAGGAAAGGAGCACTGTCCCCTGCTGAGCCCCCCTGCTGCAAACTATCATGTCGAACACGCAATCATGAAGCGCTACATACTGTGGTCTGTTAGGTAGTTGATGGTCCATGCAGCAAGGTGGTAGTCTACTACAGCTCCTTCTAGTTTCCCCCTGAGCAGTGATGGTTGGATTGAGTTGAAAGCACTAGTGAAGTAAAAAAAAATTCTCCAGGTGAGAAAGAGATCGATGGAGCAGGTAGATGACTGCATCCTCCACACCAATGCGCAAGTTAAGGCTACCGGCCTGAAGAGGTTGGGCTCCCTGGCCACACAGGAGGTTTTCCACAGGGCTCTCATGTTGAAGATGTGCAGGATGACTCCAGTAGTCTGGAGCTGCTGCCATCTGGGCATCATATACATCTCGTCTTCATCCTCCTGAGCTCCTTCTTCACCTGATCTGCTGTTAAGAAGATGCTGGTGTGGTTGAAAACAAGATGGGCATTGACAAACCACTTGACGTCTTCATCAAAAGAGGGTCACTAGAACTGTTGGCAGAGGACCTCTTGGGTCAGGTGGATCCGTGGGTGACAGGTGAGCTTGAAGGAGTCCAAGCGCAGAGTTTCAGGAACAAACAAATGCTCTTGTGGGCAGGGGCTGGGCCCTGGCTGGCCCTCCATGCCAAACCTCACCCTCTCCTCAATCTCCCAGGTGACGGGGCCTATCAGACACAAAGTGGGTAGAATTGGTGCAGTCTCTGCTGCCCTCTCCTCCCTCTCCTGGAAGTGATGAGACAAGGCCTCAGGCTTGATGTTATGGGATCCGGGCCAGCAGGACAGGGAGAAGTTGAAGCAGGTGAAGAACAAAGACTACCTGGCCTGCCTGGAGTTTAATTTCTGTGCCGTGTGAAGGTATTCCAGGTTCTTATGGTCGGTCCAGACCTGAAAGGGCATCTTCGTTCCCTCCAGCCAGTAACGCCACTCCTCCAGCACTACCTTGACCACCAGCAGTTCCCAGTTGCCGATGTCATAGTTTTTCTCTGCAGGAGACAGACGTCGTGAGAAGAAATCACAGGGATGGAGTTTCTGGTTGGTGCCTGACTGCTAAGACAACACTGTCCCCACTCCCACATCCTGGCGCTCAGGGTTGGGATATTAGAGAATGGTTGCTGACGTGAACCGGGCTTTGAGAGTCTGGAAGGCCTTTTCCACCATCATGGTCCACTGGAGAGTCACCTTTGAGGACATGAGGGTCGTGAGGAGGGCAGCAATGGAGTTGTAGTTCTGTACAAACTGTCTATAGAAGTTGGGGAGCCCCAGGAACCACTGTAGCTGCTTGCAGGCGTCTGGAACTGGCCAAGCGCTGATGGCAGAGACTTTGGCTGGGTCCATCTGGATGCTATCTCTAGCCACGATGTATCCCAGGAAGGAGACGAAGGGGGTGTGGAACTCGCACTTCTCAGCCTTCAGAGTGAGTTCTCCAGGAGGCACTGCAAGATGGTTTGGACATGGTGGATGTGTTCTTCGTGGGACTGGGGGAAGATCAGGATGTCATCCAGGCAGACCGACACATAGCATTTTAACATGTCTCTGTGAACATTGTTTATCAGGGCCTGAAACACTGCCGGGGGCATTGGTTTGTCCATAGGGCATCACCAGATTGTGGGGGGGTTGAAGGCCGTCTTCCACTCATCTCCCTCCCGAATGCGAACAAGATGATAGACGTTGCCAAGGTCTACTTTTGTGAAGATCGTGGCCACTTGGAGCAGCTCGAACGCAGAGGAAATGAGTGGGAGTGGATAGTGGTTCTTGATGGTGATGTCATTCAGACCCACTAATTTAAGATGAGAGTTTGCACTTTAATATCGTAGTTATTATTTATCTTCAGCTGCTGTACTGAAGTACAGAGACAAAATAGCAGAAATTATGCCAATGTCCAAATACGTATTGATCTAACTGTAGGTGTGTACTCTCACTTCAGTGATCTCAACCTTGTGAAAATGTTTGGGAAACATTGGCTTTGATGTGTATTGATGTCCTTCAGTTTATTAACCTTAATCTTTCTTTACCTCCATCAGTTCTCTCCAGCAGTAACAGGCTCAGCTCAACTCAGGACCTGGTCTGCTCTGAGGACTATGACATGCTCTGTTTCTGGCAGTGCAATGCTCTCACCAAAAAATGCACCCACTGCAGCATTACTTTTAGTCTGGAGCTTGAATGCTTTTGCTATCATTGTATGGATTCAGAGTTGACTTCTGGAGATGTTTTGAGCAATGATCATCCAATGAAGTTTATTGAGAGCTCAGAGCCAGGTGTCCACATCTCCTTTTCTTTCTACTGTTGCTGTGGAAGAATGTAATGGCTATTTGGAACACTTGTATGCCTTTCCTGGCCCGCTTTCTGCCATCTTTCTCTTCCTGTAGGAAGTCAAATGAGTTTCTGTGAAGACTGTCCATTCAAGACAAAACTCCCTGGATAAATTATAGAATAAAATGTTTTGTTGAATGCACTTGGTTGCCTTGTTTATTTCGCACAGTTGAGTAAACTTCTTTCTTGTCTTAAATTCGGCAGCTGTTGGCATGAATTGATGTTTTGTGCATGTTAATGTGAATGTCAAAACATTAGGATGTGAGTAATAGCGACCATAGAAGTCCAAGAAAATATTAATACATACATACTGTAAATCAGCAGTTTAAGAAGTACTCAGATCTTTTACTAAATACCACAGTGTAGAAATACTCTGTAACAAGTAAAAGTCCTTCAAAGTTAAACTGAAGTAAAAGTACAAAAGTATTAGCATCAAAATTCAGTTACAGTACCTAAAGTAAAAGTACTCATTATGTAGAATGGCCCATTTCAGAATAATGTATCATATTACTGAATTAAAAATGTTCATGTATAAGTGCATACATTATTTTAATGTTGCAGCTGGTAAAAGTAGAAGTATTTTCTAACAATATATATTGGTGGTAGCTTATGAACTTCACCCTGGGGATCATCTTATCCATAATATTACATTACAACTCATTTGTTGACTATATTTTTGATTGTTAATCTAAATTTGCAAATTAACTTATGATATAAAGAGTGAAAAGTATAATATTTGCATTTGAAATATAATAAAGTAAAAAGTAGCAGAATGTGGAAATACTTAAATAAGGCACAAGTACCTCAAAATTATATTTAAGTACAGCCCTTGACTACTGTTGTAAATGTATTCTGTGTTATGGATGGGAGCAGTCCACCTTCTGCTGTTTTGGAAAAGGATGACATTTTCAAGGGCAAACTGGAAAATCAGCAATGGTATGCAACGAACAAGAATATGAAGAATATGAACACTAGTCAAGTCAAGGCAAATGACCACCCACACAGAGCCTGGTTCTTCTCAAGGTGTCTACCTGTTAAAAGGAATTTCTTTCTCACCACTGTTGCCAAGTGCTTGCTCATGGGGGAATTGTTGTGTCTGTAGATAAAGAGTGTGGTCCTGATGTGCTCTATATGAAAAGTGTTGTGAGACAACTTCTGTAGCATTTTGGCACTATATAAAAACAATTAAATTGAGGATTATCACTGTCATGGCAACTACCTTTACACCTCATCCCCAGACTAAACTGACAGCACTGAACAGTTGTTCAACTTCAACCATCATCCATCAGTGATACTGGGTGTTAGAAATGAAAAAGTCATGAAAGTTATGACCAAAGAGAGTGGTAAAACACTTCTCAGCCTGGTGTTGTCATGCTGGTCCATATGGGGATACAAGGAACACCAGGGCAAGGACCCAAATGCATACTACAACATTGGAGCTGCGGCAGTTTAAATGAATTTATTTTTCAAAAATGACCAAGACCCCCTTACAACTTACAAAATGGTGAGACAGGTAATGGGTCAAAACAGACCAAGTACTCCAAACAGGCAAAACAAATCCAACAGGAAGTAGAATCCTAAAGTCCAGGAATAGGCATGGTCCAGAAAAACAAAACCAAAGTCCAAAAATATTGTGAAAATACTGAATACTTGTGTATCAAGGAATGCTTGACACACAAGATTCGACATCAAACTAGCACAGACTGAGGGAAAACACAGACTTAAGGGGCAAGTGGTCTGAGAGCTGAAGAATGGAGGACTGAACATGGGTGGAGTTCCAAACCTCAAGGAGGCAGACTGGGGGCTGGACAGATGGCTGGAGCTGCTTGGGAGATTGACCAGCTGCCAGGACAAATGAGCAGAACAGCTTGGGAGTTCTGGCAGGAGGCCAGTGATGAAGGCAGAACGCCCCTAGAGGTCAGACAGGGGGCCAGTAACGAAGGCTAAGGAGGACTGGCAGGAGACTGGCGGTGTAAGTGGGACCTCCTGAAAGCCAGTGGCTAGTGATCAGGACCAAAAAAAGGAGACTCCTGGGAATCCTTAGAGGTAGAGTCAGGCAGGATCATAGCCGACTGGAGTTGGGAGGAGGCTAGCTGGCCAATGAGTGTCTGGCTGGCTGCCAGTACTAGGTAGGCTCAGGACAGGAAGGCTGAAGGCTCACAAACCCAAGTCTGATTGACCTGAGTGCCGGCTGGGAGCTAGCTTCCTGAAGGCTAATAAACTGGATGCAATCTAGTGGACTGGTTGCTAGCAGGCTGGGTGTTAGCAGACCAAAGAGTAGACTGGAAGCAAGCATGCTGGACGCTAGGTTGCTGGGAAGCAAGTTCAAGGCTAGCTGGCTGAAAGCTTGCAAACTAGGAACCTGGGGCATTAAGGAAGTCCATAACCCATGGACAGGTATGGAGTTAATTTGCCAAGGCTTAGATAACAGAGCTGGCTCTCTGTATTGGCAACAAGAAGATTTTCTCCTTTGATACAGAGGACACCAGAGCACAGCTCATACAGTTCATTCAGTGAGGTGTCTGCTGACCATGGCTGGTCAGTACGTACGTAGTTTCGTACTTGGAATACTATGGCGAGGACCAAAATACAGACTACAAATGCAGAGGTGGTGCAGTTCAAATGTTTTATCTAAAAAAAATGGTAAAGAACAAAAGGCTTGCAGGTTGGTGAGAAAGTGGGTTAAAACCAAAGGAGGACATCCAAACAGGCAAACAAATCCAGCAGAGAGCAGAATCCAAATGTTCAAAAACAGGCAAGGTCCAGGAAATACACTGGGTAAATACTGGAAAGGGCTGGAACTGGCACAGACCAAGGGAAAACACATTACAAGGGAGGGAATTCTAATGAGGGACAGGTGAAAGAAATCAACAATGTCAAAGCCAGGAAAGCAGGAAATAAAGCAAAAGATGACATATGAAGAACACTCTTTCAACATAAAACAGGAAATAACAAAACTAACATCCAGAACCAGAACCATATGTTCAGTTACACTTGTTATTTAGTGCTTAAGGCACTTTTTGAGGTCTGATAATTGAATCGGTCTTTGGCCCTGGTAATCAAAATCAAAACAACTTTGCCATTCATAAAGCATTATTTTTGTTTCAGAAGAGATATGACAAGATAAGACTTTATTGATCCCACACTGGGGAAATTGTTACAACTAGCAAGTATTACAAAAAGCAAAAAGAGTGGCACAAAAGGGTCAAGATAAAAAAAAGTGTAGAATACAGAATAGAAAAACAACTACGTATATGTATATTATGTACAGATTATGAAAATACTAAATGCCATAAAAATAACAAATACAACAAGTACTACGATGCACAAACACATGTATTGCTGTTTTTCACTTGCTGTCTTGAAATTACTTCAATCACTCTGTAGCCAAGTGAGTTGAACAGGTCAGTGGTGTTGAACAAGTTATTTCTTTTTTTATTTTCCATGTATTCTCACATTGACAATGTGTGTTTCTTTGGAAAAAAGGACTTGCTGCAACAGATGCTGATGGAAAAACAAGCACTGAAGAAAACAGCTACATTTGTTAGGATGCACCAATAGTATCTGAATATCACATGGTGGCTTTTTCATATAAACAATATGATATTCAGCTTCCTCTCTTTATCCAACCAGGCTAACAACAAAGAGTCAAGACAGCAAAGTTGAGCAGGAAAATTCACACCACCACAGGTATCAGTATAGATTCAGTTGTGGAATCATGTAACAGGGACTGAAGAAGGTCATTTCAAGATGTTTCAAAGCCCACAAATCAAATTACTGAAAAATATCTACACTCATAAAAGGTGATATATTTTGGAGTAGAACACATTTACATTATTATTCTGTAAATATAGTTTCTTGGCACTTTACTAGTCTGACAACCACTCAAAGCGCTTTTTACAAGACAAGCATTAACGCACCAATGGTACAGCATTGACAGCCGATTTGGGGTTCAGTATCTTGCCCAAGGGGATCAAATCACCAACCTTTTGATAAGGGGACGACTGCTCAACCGTCATCCAGGTCACCAGAAAATTTGTCTCTCATCCAAGGGGCTTTTTCAGCTCTAACCGGTTGGTGGGGAGTCTCAGTTGTTAAGGTTGTTACATGAGCCCAGCTGTGAGTAGTTGTTAAATTTCCCTGGAAAGGGGTGACAGGACAGTATTGTAGGAGGGGGATAAGTGGTGTTGTAGAGCTCCTCCTCTGTTGAGCGATGGTTTCTCTGTCTTTACGTAAATGGACTCTTTCACTTCTCTTTCTACCATCTGTCCTCCCTTTCCAAAATATGTGTATTGTTGTCCTCAAGTGTCCTTGTGTGTCATATATTTTTCAGGTGCAGGTAAACTGCTGAGTCTAGACCTGAGGAGTCTCTGCATTGGGCCGCATACATTAGATTGCTTTTCTAGTGTTTTGGTGTGTGGTCTTGTGGGTGAAACAGTTTCTGTCTTTGTGTGTTGCTGGGTTTAAAAAATACAGGTGGATGAGGATGTGATGTTTGGTGAAAATTTCTCATACATGCCAGACATATATGGAATGACAACATTGCATTGCATCAACGTTGCATTTGATCTTGTTTTCTTCACCTTCTGGTTGGTGTTCTTCCTGGATCTTGTGGCCGTTTTCACAAAGGTCCATTGGATGTTCCCATCATGAGCCGGACATTTGTTATCATAACCTGTAACCTCACAACATATAGTAGCTTTGGTAGTTAATGATGTGCTCTTCGGCTAGATTACTACTGTAGACGGTAAAACTACAGCTGTATATGCTAAGTACTGCAGCTTATGCCTACTTTAGAGTAGATAAACCGTTTAATCAATTCTTCACACTTCACACAACCGTCCCACTTCAAAAGAGTATCATACTATCCGTGCTCAAATATGTAGGAATTCAAGGCTTGACAGTCCTGGGGTACAGCTAACGTTCAAATACCACTTCAGAAGTGACGTGTTTAGTGTACAGTACTCTGCCACAAGATATTGTGATATCTGTGCCACTTCCAGACAGTCTGACACACAAAACAACATACATAAGGTGAAAAAAATATTTATTTTAAATTTATTTGTCTTTACTGTGGGAAGAATTGTGACACTTTAGTTTCTGAAATAGGCCTTTACATTTACATTTACAATAGCCATAACATTTCCCCATACACTATATTACCAAAAGTATTCACTCACCCATCCAAATAATTAAAATCAGGTGTTCCAATCACTTCCATGGCCACAGGTGAATAAAATCAAGCATCAAGGAATGCAGACTGTTTCTACAAACATTTGTGAAAGAATGGGTTGCTCTCAGGAGCTAAGTGAATTCCAGCGTGGTACTGTGATAGGATGTCACCTGTGCAACAGATTCAGTCGTGAAATTTCCTCGCTCCTAAATATTCCACAGTCAACTGTCAGTGGCATTATAACAAAATGCAAGCAATTGGGAATGACAGTAAGTGGTAGGTCACATAAAATGACGGAGTGGGGTCAACAGATGCATAGTGCGCAGAGGTTGCCAACTTTCTGTAGAGTCAATCGCTACAGACCTCCAAACTTCATGTGGCCTTCACATTAGCTCAATAACAGTGCGTAGAGAGTTTCATGGAATGGGTTTCTAGCTAGGCGTGGCCCCTTAGTTCCAGTGAAATGAACTCAATGCTTCAGGATACCAAGAGATTTTGGACAATTCCATGCTCCCAACTTTGTGGGAAAAGTTTGGGGATGGCCCCTTCCTGTTCCAACATGACTGTGCACCGGTGTACAAAGCAAGGTCCATAAAGACATGGATGAGAGAGTTTGGTGTGGATGAACTTGACTGGCCTGCACTCAGTCCTGACCTCAACCCGATAGAACACCTTTGGGATGAATTAGAGCGGAGACTGAGAGTCAGGCCTTCTCGTCCAACATCAGTGTGTGACCTCACAAATGCCCTACTGGAAGAATGGTCAAAAATTACCACACTCCTAAGACACTCCTAAACCTTGTGGAAAGCCTTCCCAGGGAGGTTGAAGCTGTTACAGCTGCAAAGGGTGGACCGACGTCATATTAAACCCTATGGATTAAGAATGGGATGTCACTCAAGTTCATACGTGAGTCAAGGCAGGTGAGCCAATACTTTTGGCAATATAGTATATTTTAGAATCACTACCTTCAACTATCAACAGACCTCTTGTACACTGATCAAGAAACATCTTCAGTGAAGCTTTAATAAAGTTATCAACCCATGCCATTGCCGAAAAAAATATTGACGAATTAGAGCTTGGAAGTTAATCAAAAAGTAACCAAAACTGACATTATGACTCTCTAACTGCCCTTATTTCATATTGATATGTATGATGAAATAATACCTTATCCAGGCTGATGCCTCTTCTTGAGTATAACAAAGAGTCCTGTTCTACAGGCCTAAATACACAGTAAATCAGTGTCATTTCATGAGTGGTTCATGAAATGACTCGCTTCTCTGCCTTTTGGCTAAGATCAAGTGTAGTATCTGTTCTTATCAGTTTAATATCTGATACGTCCCCTACCCGGGGACCATATTTTTTTTGGTGGCACGGTGGCACAAGTGGTAACACTGTCGCCTCACAGAAGGTCCCGGGTTCGATTCTCGCTGTGGGCACCGGGGGCGTGTCCTCCACTATGCCTTCGGTGCCTGCTGCTTGAGGAAAGGGGCCTTTCTGTGTGGAGTTTGCATGTTCTCCCCGTGTTCACCTGGGGTATCCTCCATAAAATATACCCCCACTAAAACATGCAAGAAGATCACCACCTGACCAATGGTGACGAAAGGAACTGGGTCCCCGGGCGCCAGTCAGATGGCAGCCCACTGCTCCTGGTCTGCCGCGGAGGAAGGACGACCAGGATGGGTTAAAAAGGAAGGATTTAAAAAGGACAAATTTCACCAGTGCATGGCGTGTGTGTGCATGTGGATGTGGCTGTGTGACAAATAAAGGGGATTGTCCCACTGATTCTTCTTCTTCATAAGTTGAGTCTGCATTGCTGCACCGGTAATTGTAAGTGATGAATGTAGCCCTGGGGCAGTTTCAGCTGAGAAAGAGCTGGTACATGAAAACATGTTATAGGGATCATGTGGGCACACTTTGCGTTCAGCCAACTGAGCTGCACAGCCTCGTTAGAAACGTTGAATGCATAGCATGTAGTGTGTTAGTGTGTGGCAAGTGTACAGAGGTGAAAGACGTTGCTGCACTCAGGACAGGCAGCTGTGCTGGATGTTAGAGCTGACTCACGTTTAATTTACTAGCAGATAAATACAGGCAGGGGTTAGCCTGAGATTGTCACAACATAAAGGAGTCTCTCTCTGTAACCAATAGTACCTGATTTGCTGAGTGTGAAATTGTGGTAGAAATAGAGAAATAGAAGAATCATGAAATCAACTAGGCTCACAAAGCATCCTTATCAACACTCTTATCAGGGGCTTTCTGGGACTTTCCTATGCCTCATACGCAGGTGTCTTGGCAGCTGCTTCTCTGTGTGGCGCATTGAACTCTGGTAACCTCATATAACCTTACTGTCTGAGGCCTTTAAGCATGTATTCTCTTATACCCTATATTTGTGTGTTTTACCATAAGTACTGATGGATTGAATGTTCTTATAATCTCACCATGATTTGATATAATCTCAAAGTGCGCTTAATGACAATATTATTGTGTGGTATGCCTTTATACCTTATGCATATTGTAATTTCTTAATCTTTTTTTAAAAATTGGTATTTACGACAGCCAAGAAACAATGGTGTAATTTGGGAAGAATGGAGAGAAAATAAAAAGAGTGCGCCCTTAGGCTGCACATTTAATGAATCAACACGAATCAGGAAAGAAAGGGGAAATCCAAGGCAAATCAACTGCCAAAAGATTACCTAATGGTGTAAAATTGAAGAAACCTTAGAAACCTTAGAAATGAAAAGTAGACGCCCCCAGAGGCGTGGTAAGCCCTGAACTGAACAGAATATGAGACAGAACACAGACCACTATAGGAGAGAATCCTTCAGGCTTGCATACCATGCATTTCTGAACAAATTCTCCTTATTGTCGACAATAAAGTCTTTTGCTCTTCAGACTTCTGACTCCTGCAGATCTTTATTGAACACCATCAAGAAGATTTTCTTGAACAATTTAACACAGGTGAAATTTGATTTTTGGTCCTTTGTGGTTTGTAAATTCAGTTTCAACAATCCACAACACTACCCAAGCACAATCTGATAGCTGAGGCAGGTCAGCTATCAGATTATGGCATTTGCTACACAAGCATTTGTTAAAAAATGTGACCCTATAGCCTACCTTAAAAAGTCCCACTAAAGGAATAAAATAAGCAAAGCTATAAAAAGTGTTATTTAGAAATATTTAGATTAATAATTATTTTGATCAGTTTAATTTTCCTATTTTAACATACAAATACTTTAAGGAATATGACGTTTGAGTGGTGCTTGGTTTCAGCTCGGCCATTTTCAAGCAATGGCGGCTTTGTCACAAACTTTCTCATATTACAGTGAAACAGAGTATTTTCCTGAAGACAGGCGAGAAATAGACAATACAGTAACAGAATGTTCATTCATATTTGATCAGTACTGCCAGGTTTGACAGTTTGACCTGAGTTTTGTGTTGTGAGCTGCCTCACTTTTGATCTGACCTTTAGAGTATACTCTTTTTGTCCATGGAGGCAGGCATACAAAAATGTGGAAGCACAATCTGTAGTTTGGACAACAGAATATGCTTTATCCAGTGTTTATTTGTGCTCTAGCTTCAGACAACCCAGATGAAAGCATGTTCATGTCCATCTCCTCTCCACACTGTAATGATACAAAGCTGGCTGAAAATCAGCCAAGTTTCCTATTTGGAGTGTCTTAAACTGCTGAATACTGTTACAGTTTTTTAACATACATCTCCCTTCTCCTGACACTCAGCACTACACTGTTAATTGCATTGTGGATCACTTTTCATTGCTGACACAAAATCCATTCAATGACGACATCTTTCAAAAATCACAAACTACATCTAAATATATATAAACAACACTACATAAACTCCTATTTGGGAGACTAAGTGAAAAACACATTTCCATAATTGCCATTTCAACAGCAAAGGTGCATATTAATGCACATGGTGGATTCAGGTGATCCACTGGCATGTGTTAACTGGTGTAACAATTAATATGCAAAAATAATGATTTCATAATCTTCTTCTTTACGCTGTAGAGCAGACATTTCTACGCCTGAAGTCAAATATGTTCAGTGAAGCAGTTGTTTCTGCAGTTAATGGAACTGAAAGCAAGCATTTTGATAAATGAGCACCTTGTCCATTCTGTTGTGTTGTTTTTAAGATGGTTATTGGCTTTCAACCCTTTTCAGACATGCCATTTGTCTTTGCTTTCTATCTCCCCATGTTGTGGCACAGCACGCTTTATTATTATCATCAGAGTTAATGCCATTACACTGGAATTAATTACTCAATTACACTCCTCCAGTGCAGGAATGTTTGCTTTCATCTGCAGCAAGCTCTCTGGTCAAACGGTGTTCACCAGACCTAAAATATTTTACACAACAGATGATATGCATGCTGCTCATTTCAGTAGTCTCATTCCACACTGGGAGAAAGCTGAAGAGACAGACAAGTCTGGAATTCATGTTTTTAATCTTTAGTAAGAATGAAAAGTTGAATAACACATGGACACTAATGGTTGAATATTTCTAAGAGGCAGACAACAGACCTGTATTGAATTACTTCCAGATTTTGGCCATCACTGCTTCTGCTGGTGGCTGTTGCTCTCCTGCTGGTAAACGTCACAAAATCTTACTCGAAATAGCAACAGTAACCTGTTGTGATTTAATTTTCAGCCCTTGTTCTATTACTGGCACAAATATCAGCAGTCATTAAGCTTTTTAACTTTGGCAATTTACTATTTTTGGAGGCGCTGAGACACGTTGGCAGCAGCAGGAAAATTTGTTCATTTTTTGAAACAGTGTTAGCTATTTTAACTACTTACATTTTTATCACAGTCTCTCTGTGCTTGTAAAATTCTACTTGAAAATGAGCTTTATTGGCAGGAACATAATTAGGTCCATTATTTTTAAAGTACGTTACACATGTTTACACTGTACAGACAGTTACTAATTTATTAGGTCCCAGTTTAAACCAATGGCGTCTAAAACAGAACTACAACTTCCACCATAAAGGTTAGAATGTACAGTTATATATATACACATACGTGTGTGTGTGTGTGTGTGTGTGTGTGTGTGTATACACACACACACGTATGTGTATATATACATATACATTTTAGTGACTCATCATCTGTCTTTGTACAGGATACAGTGTAACAGGAAAGTGGTCTCTTTACTTCTTTTTGTTGCCATAACTATCTGGTCCTTGTAGGTTGCCAGATTTGTAATTAGTTCACTTGTTCTGAATTTTTTGGTTGCTTGCAGGGTCCCAGATAACCTGCCTGCATGTGCATGTCCCTCTCTATATCAGATTATATCACCATATCACTATATATGTGATATCACTATCTATATCACATTCTGCCTCTCAGTGATTCCACTCTGCCTTTTACAGTTGTGTCCTCAATTCTCTCCTTCTTTTTTCTTCACTAATGTCTGTCAATCTGTTTACATCATGCTGGTCATTTCTATCGTTCTCTGTGCCTTCACATTCCTCCATACCTTTGCCATCTTTGTGCACACTTCTAATCACCCCCACAACACACACACACACACCTACACACACACACACACACACACACACGCACGCACGCACGCACACACACACACACACACACACACACACACACACACACACACACACACTCCACCTCACACCTCTCTCTCTTTCTGTCTCTCTCTCTCTCTCTCTCTCTCTCTCTCTCTCTCTCTCTCGCTGCTCTGGGATCCAGATCATTGCTGCGGTCTTCTGTTGAAGTGCATGTGGCAAAATTTTGTGTACATCAAAGGATCTCGATTGACAGAAAAGCAAGCCAAGCATGGAGACGTGGACAGAAAATCATCCGGTGGATATACAGTATTTTGTTTCATGCCTTCTCTGGTACTAAGTCACTCTGCAAGTTTCGCAGGATCAGGCAATGACCTTCACTCTGTGGCTTTTTCATTTCTATCTTTGCAAGATTTCCTGTAGATGTCTTTTTAAGAAAGAAAATGGAGACCCAGCGATATGCAGAGAGATAGAGGAGTGAGCATAGTGTAGCACATCAGGAGCAGCCACTGAGCTGGCAAACAGCTGCTCAAGGAGAGCTACCAGTCCGGTACAGAGGAGGAGGCAGAGGTCATCCTTCCATCTTGGCTCTTTGTAATAGACTTACCTGCGGACCAGAGGGCAAGTGTGTATGTTTAAGGTTTTTGAATTAGACATAATTTTTCTCTGATTATCTGTTTTTTTTTTTCCCAATGGTTGACTAATCTCAACTCACTGAGTGGCATGAGGTGTCAGAAAATATCACAGACTCGCAGACTGGTGGTTTTTATTATCATGGGGTTTTCTCAGTCATGACACTGTCGCTTTGGTGTGTTGTGTGTCTGTTTGAATATTTTTGTTTCCGTCATGTGCCATTTGGTTGTTTTACCTTTACGGTGTCTTGTGAAAGGTGGTTTCTACCAAGCTCCTGCTCTTATTGTCCCCTATCAGACTGCCTGGATTGGGTGGCTGATTCTGGGATGTATCGCTGTGCCCCTGCAAGGCAGGTTGTTGAACTCTGTGAGTGCCACCAGACCGCAGGTGGTAGCAGCATCATATGTTCACCCTGAGCAGCATCACCTGTGTGTGATGAGGCATCACTCCTCTCCATCCATCTCCATATACAGGTCTCCAGCATCACTCAAGGGTGGTCATGGTGAGTGGTATTCAGTCTTCTGCTCCAATTACTAATAGTCCAAATGTCTGTGTTCCAGTATTTTCAACCTGCAGTTTCCTGCAAAATATATATAGACAGAATTTGCTGGACAAAAGAAAACAAGAAGAATCACTCTTACCTCATCTCTCTTTTTCCAGCACTGTCCTTTTTTTCTCATGTTTGATTACTGTTTCAGTCTTAATTGTGTCTAATTGCACAGTATTCTCAAAGCTATTATGCCATTGGCAGTAAAATAGCTGCATAGTATACCACCAGGAAACTGGAGGGGGGTGAAGTAGATGAGGTGTCGGAAGGTCTCAGAAGGAGAGTGTTCTCTGAAGCCAGGGTCGGAGCTTTTTGAGGATAGGAAATTGGATGTAATATTGAAACCGCTGCTTGACATTTATTAATTCAAAACAGAGTGTCCACTGTGTGAGGTGTGTGCAATGCCAATTACAGATTGAGTTTGACACAAAATTTACATGAAGCAATTACTCCTCCATCACAAGATAATCTCCAGAGTGGAAATAGTGTGACTGCATATATAATTTTGTTCATTTCCTTTATTAGCCTACCACACACCACCAATAAGATAAACACAAAAGTACAGCAGACACGATGTTTACTGCGATGAATTGACACACCAGAGTTTTTAGTCTTTGTCCAAACCTGATTCCAATCTTATCAACTTTGCTAATTTTTGTAAATATATGCTTATTCTGAATTTGATGCAGCAACACATTTCAAGCATGTTGGGACAGGAGCAACATAAAACTGGGAAAGTTGTGGAATGCTCCAAAAACACCTGTTTGGAACATTCCACAGATAGACAGATTCATTGGTAACAGGTGATAGTATCATGATTGGGTATGAAAGGGGCATCCTGGAAAGGCTCAGTCATTCACAAGCATGGGGCGAGGATCACCATTTTGTGAACACATGACTGTATAAAGGTTATTACTACATGGGCTCAGGAACACTTCAGAAAATTGTTAACAATAAATACAGTTCTTTTGCAAATGATGCAGATGTTTTACACAACGTCCCAACTTTTTTGGAATCAGGGTTGTAATTTTTTTTTTATAATGCAGTGAAAAAAGAACAATGTCTGAATGAATAGCTGCCTGCAAGCTACAGTCATGTGTATGGGAAAGGAATATTTGTTGTTTTTGTTTACTTTGTCATGCACAAACTAGTGTCCAGCCAATATTAACATATAAGATGTTAAAATGGCTTTGCAGTGGTGGAACAACATATTACGTTACATTACATTGCCAACAAAGAACTTTGTCTCCTGTCTCAAGCTCTCAAGTTCTCTACCAGCCAGCAGGAAGAGAGGTGCAGGTGGGACAGCAGAAACAATACCAAGACACTGACACTGAAGAAGCTAAACAGAATTGAAATATCATATCACGTCTTTTTGGCTTAGGAAGGTTCCTAACTGAGTGAAATGACCTGGAAATATCTATGTGGCAACAATGATAGCTGTTTGAATTATATAATGCTAATGAAAGGTCTTTCAGTGGTTCCTTTTATATCTCCTTTAGCATAGGATACAATGGACTCCATTATGAAAAGAAAGGAGATAATGCCATACCACAGTTCCTTGTCGCAGCACCATTTAAAATGATGCATCATTCATCTATTCATGACAGCAATCGATCAAGTCACATTACACATCCACATTCTGTGTCAGCCGTAACAACTTGAAACTTAAGAGTGATAATGTACAGTAGTAGATTTTTTTATTTTAATTCCAGCCTTGGTAATATTTTTCAACTGGCTGTCCATATTTATACAGCCTGCCGGAAAGAGTATGGTAAGAATGCACAGCGTGAAGTATTTAAGATGTGTTTCTTCATGACATAACATCCTCAGAACATTGTAGTTTCACCATGGCAGACCCATGTCAATAACATGGCCCGTATACTTATGTAGCCTATTGTACTGTAGGATTTTCTTAGCACTGCAGTTGTCTTTTCCAAGTCTTCATGAATTCAGTTCAGTTCAATTCAATTTTATTTTCTTCAAACCAAATCAAAGCAAAAAGTTATCTAAGGACACTTCCCATAGGTCTAGACCATACTCTTTAATGTACAGGGACCAAACAATTGCCCCATGAGCAAGAACTTGGCAACAGTAACAAGGAAAAACTTCCTTTTAACAGGCAGAAACCTCAAGCAGAACCAGGCCTGCCTTGCCCATTGGGTTTTGAAAGAGAGAGAGAGAGAGACATACAGAGCAAGAGAAGGAGAGAGCACTGACAATAATAATTACAGTAACAGGTATAACAGTAGATGTATAACTAATAATAAGATAATATAAAGTAGTATTTTATACTATAAATATATATAAGTAGTATATGTATATGTCAAGTGTCTTTCTTTCATCATGAAACCTGATGTCACTCTACAGTTATCTGGTTTATCAGTGAAGTGTATGCAACAAACAGTGTCAAATAGAGATACATATATGTATGTACATAACAACAACAACAACAACAACAATAATAACAGTTGTAGTGGGTGTAAAACAGGGCCAGGACAGGAGGCATAACCATGATCCACAATCCAGGCACAGCCATGATCCATGTGAACACAAGGACTCTCGGGAAGAAACTAAGTTTGTGATATGCATTTATGGGGCTTGAATGCGTGCAGATGGAGAGGGAAAGGAGCTAAACTGTAAGCTTTATCAAAGAAGAAATTTTAAAGCCTACTCTTACACATAGAGAGGCTGTTTGCCTTCCAAAATGAGACAGAAAGATGATTGATGAGGGATCTGGTTTTCATTCTGCATTTGGAGACTTTAGGAACCACAAGTAAGCCTGCAATCTAAGAACTGTTTTAGTGGAGTAATATGGTACTATAAGCTCTTTAAGATGGTGCCTGACCATCTTGGGCTTGTAGGTAAGGAGAAAGATTTTAAACTGTATTCTCAATTTTGCAGGGAGTGAATGCAAGGAGGCTCATATGGGAGAAATATGATTTTTTTCCCTACTTTTTGTTAGAATATGTTCTACAGCAGTCTGGATTAGGTGGAGAGTCTTTAGCCATGTATTGGGGCAGGGTCAGAAATATAATTAGAATCATGGTCAATAGTAAGGAGTGAAGTGATGGTAAGGAAGTGATAATAAGGAATTGCACTAACAAATGCATGGACTAGTTTTTCTGCATTTTTTTGAGACAGCATGTTCCTGATTTTTGCAATCTTATGTAGGTGAAAAAAGGCAGTCCTTGAAAGTTTTGTATGTGGGAGTTAAAGGACATATCCTGATCAAAGCTAACTGCCAGATTCCTCATGGTGGTGCCACATTCCTTTCTGCTGCTAAGTTTTGTCCAAACTTAGTAGCATAAAGTTGCAGGTCATCGAGATCTTGAAGTTTAGTTAACCAATTGGTTTCACTGGTTTCTAAACGAAGCATATATGGAGTGAATAGTATTGATGTAAGCACAGAACCTTGTGGAACTCCGTGACTAACTTTGGCTGGCATGGAAGAGTCTTCATTAACATGTACAAAACGGAAATCAATCAAAACATTTACAAAATAGTTGCAAATGCAATCTTGGAATTCATCAGCTATCGTCTGACAATGATTCAGGGCTTTTTGTGTAGCCAGCGATATCTGGATAATGGATAATGGACATCTGGGAAAGTCTGGACATCTGGGACAATTGGACAGTCCAGTTAGCAACTTTACTTTTCAGCTAATCTCTATAAACAGACATCTGCAAGTGAATGCAGATGAATTTACAAAAATAAATAAAAGCTAAATTGTTGTTGGACGATAGCTGATGGGTTCCAAGATTACATTTCCGCCAATGCAATCCTCTTTGCATAAATATGGAATGTTTATCTGCATGCAAACAAAGCTCAGTCAAACATGACTGATCAATACTACTCGGACTACAAGTGGAAACCACATCGTTTGTGATACCAAAATCTTGCTTGCCTACAGATTCTGCAGTCACATGATTACTGCAAATCCAGCACACAAAAATATTGTAATATGCATATGCATATCAGACTCTTGAATAAATCAAATAAATATATAATAAATTAAATAAGTATATATATAAATAAGTGTATACACACACACACACACACACACACACACACACACATATATGTATATGTATATATATCATTTAGTATTTTTATGATCTGAACAAAGTACATATACATAGTTGTTTTCTATTCTGTATCCTGCACAGTTCTTTTTATCTTGACCATTTCGTGCCACTGTTTTTGCTTTTTTTTTACTTGCTGGCTGTAGACTTAATTTCCCCAGTGTGGGGTCATTAATTCTTATGTTATCCTTTATTAGGGCCATGGTGCAATCGCACGAGCCCTGGTCACTGCAGCTATGAAACAGCTGCAGTTAACAGGGCTCGACGTAAGTCGCGAAAAACTACGATAAATTTCCCATAAGGAATGAATGGGAAGAGGTAAAAAAACTGACAAAAAATCACACTTTTTCTACTGCCTACTGCTCTGGCATACTTTCACCTAGAGACTCTATTTAAACTTTAAAATGTAGACACAAGTCTTGTCTATTGGTGTATTAATCCACGTTTTGATAGGTCTTATAGTTTTTGATCAATCGCTGTTCAATGACCATGATTGTTTTGGGAGAAATTTGGAGCTTTCAATGGGTGTGTATTGCACGGAATGTTTGTGCTAGAGCGGGTGATGTCATCGGTTAGAGTGGAGGAGAGCCGAAAAAAACTCCTGATTTTTCCTCTTTCCACACTCCTCCCAGCCACAATTTACGCTCTACAAGCATTGTTTTTTCCACATTTGTAGACAAATTTGTGTGGTCTCACAATGTGCTCGAAAAATCTTACAGAGAGACTTACAGAATTTGGATTAGCAGCCTCTAAGTGAGGTCACGTCTGTCTCTGCTCCTCATTGACTCCCATACAACGATTTTCTGAGAGAAGCTGAACGGACCCCTGTTTTAAACTCGCAAGTGTCTGCAAAATATTTTGCATAGAAACACCAAAAGCACACCGAAGCGTTCAGGAAGTCCTTACAGCTATGACGGTCTGTTTTTTATTCTGATAGGAGCTACTGTTCTCTCAGTATTAGTCTAAATGTGAGAGCAGTACAGAGGCAGAAAATCGCTTTTTCTCCATCGGAATGCGTGTGCGTGTGTTGAGCTGAGAGCATGCGCGGCCGCATGCATGCGCACCTGTGTCTGTGTGTGTGTGTGTGTGTGTGTAATTGTGCTGGGGACTGTAATCTTGTGTGTGCCTTTTGATTCTACTGAACTGGTGAGTTTGAAATGCTAGCAATGTAATGGGTGGTCTAGGCCTGTGATCTAGGTTTTTGTGCTAATATGCTAATGTTAGCATGTTAATGCTATCATGCTAACCAGTTTTTTTTCTTTCTTGAAAACAAGTATAACATATTGAAATATATTCAGAAAATATTTAGGCCTAAAACTTTCTAAAAATATATGAAACATCTGTGTGCACTGGTAGAACACACTGGAAAGCTCATTGTGATTAATAAACACTTAACAGTATGGTAAAATGTGCAACAAAAACAAAGATGGTCAAAATCTTCCAAAGGATCCATCTGAAATCTGAGTGATTAGCTTTTTGAAATCATTGCTTTTAAACTTTGAGTGATCTGTGATTTCATTACACTTACCCCACAGCTACCCCACAGTTGGTGGTGATTGTTGGAACAGTGGAGAGGCAACTTTTATTTTTGTTTCTGTCAAGCTTAAATGAAGTGTATTTTTGATAAAGTTATTGTTTATGTAAATGGAGTCTGGAGGTCCCAAATAATACAAGTAGGTGGTCAGGTAGGGAACTCATAGGTTTATGCATATTTCTCTTTGTTGCATTAAGGGTTGCTTGAAATTTATCCAATGCATTTTGACTGTAAAAACAACCACAGTTCCCGGGATTCCTGGGATATTGTGCTTCTATTGGGAAAAACAAACAAACTCATTTTCATATGATGACTTGCCTTCCTTGTGAGTCGTAAACAGCCCAGTAACCAGAGATTCACCACCCCTGGTGTATGTGATGACAACCTTACCAGTACATGACATCATCAACTTGACTTGCAGTACTGTCCCGTCCACTCAGTATAAATTTAGAGTTAGGATGTGGCTGTTGTTGTAGTTTAGAAGGGCTTATAATTTATTCTTCCTCCTTCTGCTCTGTTCAGCTGGGACGACGTACATCTTTGGCAAAGGAGGAGGCCTCATTACGTTCAAGTGGCCAGCCAATGAGAGACCCAGCACTAGAACAGACAGACTGACCGTCGGCTTCAGCACTTCCCTGAAAGATGGCATTCTGGTCAGGATTGACAGCGCACCTGGTCTGGGTGACTACCTCATGTTGCACATAGTAAGTACTCACACACATTCTGCATTTGTGCGTTTTTGCTTTCCTTCATTTTGTTTTCTAACTACTCTGCCTTTGCGCCTGTTGTGGGCCACGGGCCTCAGCTGACTTGATACCACATGAGGCAGTCAGTGTGTTTCACTGTCAGCCATTCTGTAGCGTAGCAGAGAGAAGTGGTCAAGTGACCAAAAGTGGAAGCATGATGAAGCAGTGACAAGAAGGACTTGCAGCCCATTCACCAGAGTAACATTGTATATTTCTGCAAACCACAGATATGTCATTATGTGTTGTATTTGTCATATGTATCATATCAGCGTTCCTACAGCAGGCATCAGAGTGACATAGTTCACATTTTTGGTACATTTCTGGTACATGTGCATGTACATCCCCTTTATCTCAGAGTACCCCAGAATGCTTAATTTACATGTCTAATTATGAACATTTCCCAGAGTAGTCTACGATTTCCTGTGCTGTTTTCCAGCAATTTCAACTCCTCAATTGCTGGGAATGGAACCATAAGAAACTTGCACTTTTATCATATACACCTATGCCTCAAGAAATGTAACAGTCACCTGATTCATGGGGAAAACTGTAAATCAGCACAAAAATGGCAATTAAATAAACCACAATGTTCTGAAAAGACACATCACAAGCACTTTTGTACAAACACTATTATTATAAAGTAACCTTTGCATTTTGTAATATAAAACAGCAAACTTAAACTACTACAGCATGGCATGATGGGAAATGTGGGGTGTTGCTATAGCACCAGCTTTCAGCAAACAAGGTGCTAAAGAAGTATGTGTTTGTGTGTGTGGCTCTGTGGAGCACAGTCTGCTTTGCAAAGGTTGCAAAATGTAGGCAAAGATATATTCAACACCTTTTTAATGGGCATCAACCTCACATTTAGGTGTATAGACAAAACAATACATTTGAAGCTTACATAAACACTCCAGGTCATGGTTACACCCATGAGCCACAGCTGGAACCGTAGCCTGCATGGAGTTGGTGCAGACACCTGCACAGATCAAAAAAAAAGCAGGCTGACTGATCCAAGTTCCTTTGTGACCAGCAGAAAAACCAATTGGAAATACAAAAACGCACGCAAGACAAAACAACGAATACTGTTTTTAACCTGGGTGCTTACATATTGAGCGAGCAGGTGAGTCCTGATTGATGATTGAGCACAGGTATGCTCAGGAGGCCAGTCCCAACCTGCTGGCAACACCCTGAAGCAACACAGACACAGACTAGACAGGCAGGGCAGAGACAGACAGGAGACACAAGAAAGGGGAAGCACAGAGGAAGAGAGGAGACTGCAGATCTCCACAGCCTGGGCACTTTGAGTGACAGCTAGTCAGCAGTCAGGCTTCATTTGGCTTGCCTCAGTTCCACTGAAGCTCCACTTCTTTGGCCATTTTTGCATTGGCTGCCATCTTGGTGGAGTCAGACACTGCCAAGTTGGTGGCCAGAGCCATTGTCACTGAACTTCACAATAGCTCTTCAGAAACCATGGGTGATGTCGCTGAAACTACATCTCTTCAGTCAGTTTGGAAAAATGCTTAAGCCTGTAAGCAAAATTACTGTTAAAACCCATCATAAGGTAAGCTAATTTTACCATAGAGACCAATTTATGCCAAGGCTATAACAGTAATAGCATTATTGTACTATCTGTATTATATAGCCAAATATAATGTTTGTTGTACTTCTGCAGTTATTTTGATGCAAGTAATGCAAAAGTAGTGTAATCAGCAACACATTACTCCACAAAGACAGTAACATTCTAAAGTAACATATTACATTTGAAGTCACTTGCCCACTGTATGCAAATACAAAATTGAAATAATCAGAAGTCACAACAGAACTTTCCTCTCATCTATAATTGAGTGAAACATGGATACAGTTAAGGGAATTGCTGTCTCTTACCCTGCTGGCAGCCAAGCATGGCCAAACAGAGTGCAGCAATTAGAGCTGGGTGTGCAGCATATTTTGGTCAACCTTAACAATCACTGGTGGACAAAATATTATCAGAGATACAGTCAGTATACCAGTTTGTCACTAAATAAGCCATTATTCTACATTTAATATAATTAAAAGCTTCAACATTCACAAAAACTAAACTTTGGCACATTTTCAGTTTATATTATACATCTATCACTACAGCCTCAATTTGTAACATATTTCAAAACTTTTACAATATTTTTATGTCCAGGGTTTGGAAGCTCCAGGGCATGCCCTTTTGAGTTAATGATTTTTCAAATTATAAAAAAATATATAGATGGATGTAGCCCACAGGTTAAAGTGAAAGTGGAAGTTTGTCCAAATGTATTGCCAGTCTTGTTGCAAAGAATTGAAAAACATCCGAGCAAACAAATGTTTCATTGTTAATAATTAATTGTGTTTACTCATTTCAGCAACAAGGCAAAATTGGAGTGACCTTCAACATTGGCACAGTGGATATCAGTGTGGAAGAGAGCAGTACCCCAGTGAATGATGGGAAGTATCATGTTGTCCGCTTCACCAGGAATGGTGGCAATGCTACACTGCAGGTGGATAACTGGTCCATCAATGAACACTTCCCAACAGGTACGACAACCAGTTAAGCCATCAAATCTACAACTAATAATTTTTATTGAACATATTTACTGTACCAGCATGTTGGCAATCATGATCATTAGCAATTCTGGCAGTATTGGTTAACAATGAAAACCTACTGTTACAAGACATGATAAGGCAATGGGATCATTATGAGCTGAGAAAGTCACTGGGCAGTAACAATGCCACGGCGTCAATTATGAAGCATTACACACTGTCACAATAGTATTTACATATTCATAGCAATCAGATTCAGATTGACTGCTTCACACTTCATCAAAGTGATCATGGGATATCACCTTGGGATATAATTTGAAACTGGAATTTTGAAATGTGAACATTTTTCATTTATATCTGTCTTGTTACGGTGAACTGGCCTGCATTATGATATGCACTGTGGATCTTAACAGCAGACTTTCCCCAAAAACAATTTATAGTAGATGATGACACACTGGCTGACCTGTGTCCCACGATGGAATCTTATGTAATAAGTTGACATGAGGATATCACAGGTTATCAGGTCTGATCACTTATCACTTTTGAACATGGGTCCTTAGAGGAAGTCTTATAATAAACTGTGGTTGCACTGGCACTGCTGCCTTATTTTTTTCATGTCCGACATACATACACATGTAGGGCACAAAAATTTGCTGCCAGTAGAAGTTGGAGTGTGTTTGTACATGAGAGTCAAGAAAAGGGAAAACATTGCTGGAAATTGCCTGTGACAAGCCAGACCTCATCCTTATTAGTACTAGAATTTAGAAACAGCACAGCTTGTCAGAGGATGATTGCTTTCATTTGCACTGCCTTTCTGAGCTTTAATGCATCTGGCATGGACAGACGATGGATACAGCATGAGCCTCTAGCTTTGCCTTAAAGGCCTGTTGAGTTGAAAGGCAAAATATAAGAGGACTCTCAGTCAAAACTTCTCTATAGGACCTGACTTTCCTTGTCAGTTTGAAATGGGATTGATGGATAACTCAATGTAGGATATTCCAAATTTTGTAGGGTCTTGTTAATGAAACATAAGGCATTGTGGGACAGCAATTGAGTAGAAAGTTATGGGTATGAAATTGGTCTTTAGTGAACTTATTTGTGCATAGTGAACGTGAGGAAGAGGGAGGAATGGGCGAGAATATAAAACCAGGATGAAAGAATAAATCCTGTTGTGTAAACCTGTTTTAATGGTGACAGTTTGCACGTGCATGACCCTGTAGACTCTGTTACTTAGACAGCTTAACAACATTTGAATAAAGGTAACGGCAAGATGCACAGACCACCTTCTCTTCTTTCCTCTGTTCAAGAAGAGTTTAAACACACTGCATGATGTTAGAGTTGAAGCAGACATGGTACGTTTATTTGAACAACAGTTTGTCAGGGACTATAACCCAGAATGGTGAAGTTTTCAATGCAATAAAGAGCCAGCCAAAGTCAAGGTGAACGCATTGATTTACTCTATGGACCCAGAGGTGGAACATGTTATAAATCATTCATTTGGGGCACAAGGAGGATACTAATTACGACCATATGTTGGGAGTGTTTGAAAGGAGATTTGTGCTGAAACTGAACATACTTTTCAAGAGGCTGTGTTTACAATCACAAACCCCGGAGGAGGGTGGGCAAGACTGTCAAACAATACATAAGACACCTGATAAATGCGAGACAGGCTTGGAATTAAAGAATGAACAGCAAGGCTGGTGTAACAGGACATGCTGATAAGGTAAAAACAAAGTCTTCCAAAAACCAGTGGGAAAATAAAATCACATCAGCCATAGTAGGACTTTTTGGGCTGTTTTACAAGCCTGGCATTATCAGAATGGAATTGATCTGTGCCCACAGATGGTGTTAAACATCACTGCCGTGGAAACATCCAAAAATGTTTCTGGGATTTAAAAAATGATGGTATGATGAACTGTCAGTAGATATATATCTCACTTCATCCTGTTAATGAGCTGTTAAAAATTAGTGTGACATCAATGGGGGACTTGCAGCAGGAAGAAGCCTTTGAGAAGGTAAAAATATTGATATCCTCTGCACCTGTGATCCAGTATTTTGACCCAAAACTGCCCTTTGTGGTAGGTGCTGATACATTCAGTTATGGATTAAGTCGAGTACTGCTGCAGGATCATGGAGGCACATTCAAATCTGTAGCCAACTCCTGTCACACACTCAATAAAGTACAAAAAAAGCACAAATATGAAAAGAGCATCTTGCCAGGGGGCTTTTAATCTGTCTAATGAAGTTGAATAGCATCGCAGACTACATCCTGAGTAGGAACATGCCTGTGCCTGACATCCTGTCTAGGCATCATGACTCCAAGGTAGAAGACACCGGACTATATACGCGTGCAGATGGGGGAAACAAGCAATACAAGGGCCCGGACCTAAATGCAGACTACAAAGGCAGAGTTTGTGCAGTTTAAATGATTTATTACAAAAAAAGGAAAACAAAACAAAACAAAACAAAGACTTACGAGATGGTGAGGCAGGCTAAGATCAAATCCGAAGTTAACAGTACAAACAAGCAAACAAATCCTTGGTACAGGCTAGAATCAAAAATCCCAAAATAGGCAAAGTCCGAGAAAACAAGACAATGATCCAAAAACACAGGAAAGGGTTGGAACACTTAACACACAAGTTACAAAGAAAGTTACAAACAAAGAAAACACAGACTGAAATACACAAGAGACAGAAGGCTAATAAGTGACAGGTAACACTAATTAATAGTTACAAAGGCGGAAATTGCACAAAGACAGGAAGTAAAGCAAAAGTATGATACAGGAAACAGGAAATAACTAAAAGCCAAACCCAAAATCATAACAGTTGAGCAGAAGGGCGGCAGCGAGGGCGGAACCCCTCTAGAGGTCTGGATGCAGGCCAGCTGCATTGCGGGGACCCTCATAGAAGCTAGTGTCATGGTTGAAGGTCAGGACCAAAGACTAACAGCAGGATATCTGAGCCGGAGGCTGGTGAGAAGGCAGCCTAACTTGTGGCCAGCAAGAGGGCAGCAGGACTGGAGATTGGTGATATAGCAGCTGGACTGGAGACCGGCGACAGGGCAACGGGACTGGAGACCAGAGACAGGGAGATTGTCAGGATAGGTGACAGGGCCAGGGAAACAGGAGGCTGAGGAAACACCACAATAGAAGACTGTTCTAGTTCACCAGGAACTGGAGGTTGCTACTGGTCAGCAGGATCAGGAGATAGCTGTAGAGCTGACAGTGGAAACTGCTGTAGTTCAGGAACTGGTGACTGTTGGAGCTCTGAAACAGGAGTTGCCACAGCTGAACAGGAACAGGAGGTTCCTGCAGGTCAGCAAGATCACAGGACGTGATATGCTGTGGCTGTGTTGACTTCCTGTGGCACATAACCAGCATACTGTGTGTACTCTGGTCTCCACAAATTCTTACTTTTAAAGTGTATCTCTACTTAAGAAGTTCAATTTTTAGAATATCCACTCTGAGAATCTATATTTAATAAGATAAATAATGAAAAGTGGTGGATGATCTTCATACTTTGAGATTTGTGGTGGATGATATCTCGGCCTGTTTCATCTGCTGAAGCCTGAGGATTTCCTAGCAGAGAATCTCTGCACATCATGCCACCCAAGAAGGACCAAAGCAACAACCAAAGTAATGGAGAGGAGTTGGTGTCACTTTCACAGGTACAAGATCTAATGAATCAACAAAGGGATCTATTTATGCAACTTCTGCAGCAACAAGAAAGCAATTTCAAGACTGTTGTGGAATTACTTGTGAACAATGTGAACACTCGGATTGACAAATTGAACAGGGAGACACAGGAGCTGAGAAGCAGCCTGCAATTCTCCCAGAGGGACACTGATGATCTAACAAAGAAATATGAGAAAATTGAGTCAGAGAGAACAACTGCCTGTGCTGAAAACAAAACAGTGCAGGAGAAACTGACAAAGATGACTGAGAAAGCTGACTACTTGGAGGGTCAAACAAAAATGAATAACCTTATTATGGATGGAATTCCTGAGGCCCAGAATGAAAGCTGGAAGGAGACTGAGGATAAAGTCAGGAGTGTGATCAATGAGAGACTTCACCTTGACAGTAGTCAAATGGTGATTGAATGTGCATTTAGGACTGGTAATCCATCCTTAAATTCTGGAAAGAGACCTAGGACTATTGTGATCAAATTTCTCGGATACAAAGATAAAATGGCTGTTCTGGGAAAGGCTAAGGACCTGAAAGGCACCAACATCTATATGAATGAGGACTACATTGAAGCTGTCAGGCAAAAGTGTAAGGAACTTTTTCCAGCCATGAAAGCTGCCAGAGAAAGAGGCGACATAGCCTACATTCGACATGATAGGCTTATTGTCCATCCCCCTTCCCAAAAGCAAGGAGCTGAAGCTAGAGAATAGTTCTCTGGCCTCCTTAATTTGAACTCTTTTAGTCTGAACTGAATTGCATTATTTTATTTCTTGTATTTTTTATGGATTATAGGCCCATTGACCATAAGCATCTTTTTCCTGGTTCAAAGGGTCTTGTTTTGGCTCATTTGAATGTCTGCAGCATTAGAAATAAGGTACATGTACTTAACTATCTGATTACAGAAAACAATATTCATGTCTTGGCCATATGGGAAACCCATTTGGATGCTACTGTTCTTGACACTGAGGTGTCCATTGATGGCTATAAAATTTTTAGAAGAGACAGGGATAAACATGGGGGTGGCATAGCATTATACATCAGAAATAGCTTTCCAGCAACACGGTGTTCTGAGTTCATGTCAGATAGTTTAGAATCTTTATGGGTTAAAGTGAATCTTCCTCACCTAAAGCCAGTGCTGATTGGATGCTGCTATAGACCTCCCGGGACTGATGTGAAATACCTGAATGATTTATGTGTGTTAGTTGACAGAGTTACAGATGTGAATGGGGATATTTTTTTACTTGGCGATATGAACATAGACTGGTTTGCGAATCAATGTCCAATGAAACAAAAGATAGTATCACTAATGGATGCTTGTAATCTGTCTCAGATGATCTCCCAACCAACTAGAGTCTTTACCAACAGAGCTGGCCATACTTCTGCCACTTGCATAGACCATATTTATACAAATGTTCCTGAATGCTGCACTAAACCAGTTTCTTGATCTGTGGGTTTTAGTGACCATAATGTTATAGCTATTACCAGGAAAACTAAAATTCCTAAATGTAAGGTCAATATAGTACATAAAAGGATGTTCAAGAAATTTATTCCTGAACGTTTTTTGGCAGATGTTGGTGATATTGATTGGACTGGTGTGTATGCTGCTGAGGAGCCTGAGGCCTCCTTAAATATCTTTATGGAAAGTTTTATGAAGATTGTTGACAAACATGCCCCTATGAGAAAGTGCATTGTAAAAGCGAGAATAACTCCATGGCTGAATGAAACTCTAAAGAGCCTCATGAAGGAAAGAGATGAAGCCAAATCTGCATTAGTAAAGTCTGGATTAGTGGAGGACAGATTAAAGTACTGTCAACTGAGAAACCAGGTTACAAAACTGAATAGATCAATGAAAAAAGAATATTACATGTAAAGAATAAATGCTGTAAAGCAAGATGATAAAGAGCTCTGGAAAACCCTAAATGAAATAATAGGGAGAAGGACAACTGGCGGTGCTTCCTTTGTGGAATTAGAAGGCAGGTTTCTGACCAAACCATCTGACATAGCAAATTATTTTAATGACTTCTTCATCAATAGGGTCTATGCACTATGGCAGAATATGGACAACACTGATTCACAAAGGCAGAATATGGACAACACTTATTCTGATGATCTTAGGCACATAAAAAATAATGTGATGTTAGATAAAAATTGTATTTTTCTGTTTAAGAGTGTGGATGAGTGTGAAGTAAGGAAGTTGTTGAGGTCCCTGCCTGAACACAGCTCAGTGGGTACTGACATGATGGACAGTAAAGTACTTGGTCTGGCAGCTGACTATGTTTATGGTCCCATATGTCACATATTTAATGCATGCTTAATGAAAGGTGTTTATCCCACTGTCTGGAAAGAGGGTAAAATTATTCCCCTACCTAAAGATGGCAGACTAGCACTCACTGGGAAGAACAGTAGACCTATCACTATTCTCCCAGTTCTTAGTAAACTGATGGAGAGAATAGTCCACTCACAAATACAGGAATACTTTGACTGTAATAGCTTAAATACAGGTTTTCAACATGCTTATAGACAAAACCATTCAACTTGTTCTGCCCTTACAGTAATGACAGATGACTGGCTCAGGGAAATGGATAACTCAAAGATGACGGGTGCAGTATTGCTTGATTTTAGTGCAGCATTCGATGTCATAGATCATGATCTGCTCATTGACAAACTAGAATGTTATGGGTTTAGTTCAACCGCCATTCTATTCATGAAGAGTTATCTCACAAGTAGGACCCAACGGGTTTATCACACTGGCAGCTGGTCTCACTCTAAGGCCTTGGGCTGCGGCGCCCCACAAGGGAGCTGCTTGGGACCACTCTTATATGCCATATTCACAAATGATTTACCATCAGCCTTGTGTGAAGCAACTGTACAAATGTATGCTGATGATTCCATATTGTATTATGCTGCAAAAACTGTCAGTGAACTGGACAATGTTTTATCAGCTGAGTTAAATATGGTTTTTGATTGGATGAAATGAAATAAGTTGGTACTGAACATCTCGAAAACCAAATCAGTTATTCTGGGATCAGGCCACAAACTGTCATCTACACCAAAAATGAGTTTGAAATTGTCTGGGGAACCTATAGAACAGGTAAGTAAAGTAAAATTACTGGGCACAATAATTGACAGTCAGCTGTCATGGGCAGAACACATTGATACCATAGTAAAGAAGATGGGTTGTGGTATCTCCATGGTGAGGAAATGTTCTTCTTATGTCCCTATACATACTGTGGGACAGGTGGCTAAATCATTAATTTTATGTCACCTGGATTATTGTGCACCTGTATGGTCCTCTGCATCTAAAGGTCAACTAAAAGTTGCACAGAACAGAGCTGCCAGGTTAGTATTACATTGTCCCATGGGAACAAATACTATCAGTATACACCGTCAACTCTCATGGTTAACGGTAGAGGACAGGCTAGTTTTCAATATGACTAGATTTTTCAGGAATATTGTCCTTTCTTCTCAACCTGTTCTCTTATATAACCAAATTGTCAGATGTAGTCAGGTTCACTCTCATTGTACTAGGTAAGCCGATGATGGCAAGATGATGTTACCACGTCCAAAATCAGATGCTTTAAAGAGAACAGTTATTTATCGTGCCATCAATCACTGGAATAATTGCCCATTGTATATATGTAAATGGGCGGCACGGTGGCGCAGCAGGTAGTGCGCGTGCCTCACAGCAAGAAGGTTCCCGGTTCGATCCCGGGGTCAGGCGGGGGCCTTTCTGTGTGAAGTTTGCATGTTCTTCCCGTGCATGCGTGGGTTCTCTCGTGTCTTCCTCCCACAGACCAAAAACATGCTCATTAGGTTAATTGGTGACTCTAAATTGCCCCTAGGTGTGAATGTGAGAGTGAATGCTTGTGTGTGTGTTGCCCTGCAGTCGGCTGGCGACCGGCTCAGGGTGTACCCCGCCTCTTGCCCGTTGACAGCTGGGATAGGCTCCAGCCCCCCCCAACCCCGAAAGGGATACAAGGGGTATGGAAGATGAATGAATGAATGAATATACGTAAATTGAACAGTAAAGTATCTTTCAAGTTCCATCTGAGGATGCACTATTTAAATTTGTGAGCAAGGAATGGACATACCTATTGTAGGAAAGTAGGAAGGACTGCAATATCCATGAACTGTTCTGAATAACTGTTGATGATGTTTATAACGATGTCTAATAATGTTTCAATGCTTGTAGATTATCACTGTTTAGTGTATTATGATTTGTATCTTGTGTATTGTTTTGTTTTGTGTTTGTTTTTATGTGTGGACCCCAGGAAGACTAGCTAGTCCCACCTTGGTGACAGCTAATGGGGATCCTTTTTAAACAATAAACAATCAGGAGATTGCTACAGGTTACAAGGAACAATAAACTGCAGAAACACTGGCACTGATGATGGCTGCAGCTAAGCAGCTGGAAACAGCTCCAGCTTCAGCCAGACCACTGACTGGGAACCAGGAGCAGATGTTGGCCAGCCCTGGGGTTAAAGAGACATCAGACTCAGGAACTGGGGAGACATCAGCCGACTCAAACTCAGGAATGGGAGCAAAACCAGACTCAGACTCAGGAACCAGGGAAGTATCAGCAGACCCAGGAGCAGACTTGGCAGTCAAGAAGAAGAAGAGAAGAAGAAGAATCCTTTATTAATCACTACACAACATGCACAGTTACAGAATCCGAAACTGCACACGCCATGCTTAGTTGAAATTATTTCTCTGCTTTTATTCCATCCTGGTAAGCCCTTCCTCCATGGCAGACCAGGAGCAGTGGGCTGCCAGCTGACAGCGGTGCCTGAGGACCCAGTTCCTTTTGTCACCATTGCTCAAGTGGTGATCTTCTTGCATGTTTTTTGTGTGTGTGTGTGTGGGGGGGGGGTTATGGAGGATACCCCAGGTGAACACGGGGAGAACATGCAAACTCTGAGCTACTTAACCTCCAGGGCACTGGGCAGTCGGACCTCCAAGACGCTGGGCACTATTAGCTAACTATTAGCTTTATCAAAAAGGAAGGTTTTAAGCCTACTCTTAAATGTAGAGACAGCGTCTGCCCCCCAGGCAAGGACTGGAAGATGCTTCCACAGGAGAGGAGCTTGATAGCTAATGGCTGTGTCTCCTTTTCTGCTTTTGGAGACTTTAGGAACCATAAGTAAGCCTGCATTTTGTGTTCTAGTGGGGTAATAAGGTACTATGAGCCTTTTAAAATAAGATGGTGCCTGACCATTTATGGATTTGTAAGTAAGGAGAAGAATTTTAAATTCTATTCTGGATTTTACAGGGAGCCAGTGCAGAGTGGCTAATATCAGAGAAATATGACCTCTTTTTGTTGTTTTTGTCAGAACACGTACTTAGCAACAAATTTGGGGAGCCTGATAGTAAGGAATTGCAATAATCCAGCCTGGAAATAACAAATGCATGGACTCTTTTTTCTGCATTTTGCTTTAGTTTATTTGAACTGTGGATGGTTTCATAAAGTCATATTTTCATCATGCATGTGCAGTAAGGATTCCTCCCAGTTTCAGTGGGAAAGAGACTGGAGACAGAAGAGGGGGGAGAAAAAAATGAGGGCATATACTTGAACCATGAATATGATACTATGTATGGTGACAGTGGCTGTATGTTAACAGTTATTTAAAGTCTTTAAGTAGTGACTGAAGACTTTTCATAATTTTCTGTAAACTGTCAGTTTCAGAATGCTGATCATGATGGTGGCTGAAGTAAAATAATAATTCCAAGTGTTTACTTACCTAATCAACAAATAGTCTTCGCTCGAGCCAAATGTATAAGCCTAAATGACAAGCATTGTATGTGAGTGTCATAATTGCACAATTAAGTTTGCAAACAGTAAGCTGTAAACTTGCTTTGGCTGAAAATGATATTTGTGGCAATTAAACAATTTCCTGATTTAACAATACCAAACTTTGTTTATACGGAAGAAGAAGAAAAATTAACATTGAGTGTTTGATTATGAAATGTGTTTTTTATATGGGGACTTTAGCCTCAGAAAACACAGACAGATTCAGATGCAGCTGGAGACTTTTTGGCTGCCAGCCAGTTGACCGGGGACTATTACCAGACAGGGCTAGTACAGACTACACGACATTTGCCATCATTCATTTATTCCAGACCAAAACTGTTAAGTCACACGGATCTACTCCCTGCCTGTCAAGACAGATCCTCTAGCTCTGTTGAGATACCTCCCTGTGAACTGTCCCTGATGCTGCAATTGTTTCCACAAGTTAAATTTTATCGTAGCACTTATAATGTTATTTGGAACACCTTGGAAACGAGTCTGAGATGGGAACAGAGCAGTGAAAAATGAGACTGCAGGAAACTGGAGGAGGCACAGGGCAAACACAAACATGGGGACAAATTGCAATAATGCAGCAGACATCCACTTCATCATCTAATAATCTTTAAAAAGCAACACTCCCTCTACTAGAACAGGACCATCAGAAATGGTTTTCTACAGATGTTCAAAGAGCAATAAATGTGAATTCAAATCTTTATTAAAGGTGAGGGCAAAACATTTGATACTCGGGGTAGGCACTATACAGGTTTCAAACTCACACTATATATGTGCACTAATCATTTTACTTCAGACAGCTTTGTATAATATTTCTATAAAGCTTTATATATAAAGCAGGATTTGCTTCAATACTGAAGATCAAGGAAGTGTCAATTACAAATTCAAACTTAGAACTTGTAAGTTTTGCCATTCTTATATTGCTTTACTGTTTATTTGCTGGTCCAATAGACCAGCAACAGATGATCTCAGTGTTCTTGAAGGCAAATAATAAACAAGGGAGTTAGCAATGTAGCTTGGTTCTAGTCCATTAGGACTTTGTATACGCGAGGAGGACCTTAAAATCAATCCTGAATGTTACAGGAAGCCAGTGCAGAACAGCTGAAACTGGATGTGGATGAAATGTGCTCTCTCCTCTTGGTTCTGGTTAATAGCCGAGCTGAAGTCTCTCGTTGTTTTTTTCAGGAGGCCCATAAATAATGTGTTACAGTAATCAAGTCAGCTTGAAATAAAGCCATGAAAGGAAGGTTAGATATTGGCCTGTAGTTAGTGAGGGCATTACTATCTAGGTTGGGTTTCTTTACTACTGCAGAGATTGATTTATAATTGATTTGACACACTGTGAAACACCCGCTTTAAAAATGCTGTAGGTACAGAGTCAACACATGAAGTAGACAGGTTAAACCCAATGATAGTCTTGCAGATACAGGTATATTTTCCCATGGTTACATCTTTTTTACGGGGTTTACTGAGCTCATCTGTGTTCACCTCAGCAGCAATGCTAGCTCTGATTAAGGTTATTTTGTTACTGAAGAACAATGCAAGTTCTGTTTGAGGCAGAGAACTGTGGGGAAGTGGGGGCAGTGCTTAGCAGCTGGTCAATAGTGAGGAATAATACTCTAGAGTTCCCAGCATTCTCTGTAATGATCTTGGAAAAGTAATCCTTTCTTGCCAGATGTATTGGTTTGTTATGGACAGTCATAGCTTCTTTGGATATTTTACTGTGAACTGTGAGCCTAGTTTTCTTCCATTGTCTTTCAGCTGCTTGACAAGTTGGCTTCCTCTCATTCACACTGCTGTTGTTTAATCATGTGGAGATTATGTCATCTGTCCTCTTTAACCTTTAGTTGAGCAACAGTATTTAAAGCAGATGACAATGTATTGTTGAAATGGTCAACCATGTCATTTAAAGAGCAGTAATAGCTGTGTGATTCAAATGATCTCATGATATTACAAACCTTTCTTTCTTGCCATCAAGGAATCATTTTTGAACCAGAAATTCCCTTTTAGTTTTCATCAAGATTAGTTTGGTATCGAAAAACACACAGGACAGGACATATGACAATGACATCACATACTAATTCTTTGGCTCGTGTCTACAGCATCTCTGCTGCAGGAATACAGACAATGGGCTCTATTCGGAGTCGCGGCGCAAAGTCAGGTCTGCTTCACTGATGGGGTGAGGTGGCACAGACTTTGGTAGTTTTGTGGACTGTGCTGCGATGTGCCCCCCTCATCTCAGTCCCACCCAGTGGCGCAACTCGGAACGAGGGAGGGGAGAAGGCGTGGAGTGGGTTTGACACAGCCGAGTCCAATCTTCACCAATCACACCAGCTCTTCGCCTCACCACGCATGGCAAGTTTCGAGGATGACTGAGCCCGCACAGGAAACTGCCACGAAGAATGCACCGACACTCGGATGGCTGTATGTTAATGAACCACCTGTCCGGTCCAGACATCTAAAACGTATTTTGAGAACCCCAAATGTGCGTTCGATGACTGACCGAGCACTGCTGAAAACACTGTTAAAACCACGCTGCCGTCTTGTTGAAGGTGTGATATATGGCGTCATCAACCACGTTTTCAGTGGATAGCCGTTATCACCTAGCAGCCACCCACCCAGAGGGGTGTCCCCCTGAAAGACTGTAGGGATGCTAGAATTCGCCAGGATGAACGAGTCATGTGTGACCCGGGAAAATTGGCATACACGTTTGTCACCGGGCAATTTGAGTCACAGATCACCTGGATATTGAGGGAATGGACCCCCCTTCGGTTCACATAAATGTGGGCTTGGGTCTCTGGGGCGCGCAACTGCACGAGTGCAGTCGATGGCTCCCAGGACCCCAGGGAATCCAAATTTCAACAAGAACCCTTGCTTAGTTTCCAGCTGGCTCTCAGCTGTCGCAGGGAAAATGATGCGCTCATTTGCATGTCCGACTAGACTGGAGAAAACTGCATGTATAGCTGAACAGACAGCGGAGTGACTGATTCCCACCACCGAGGCCACGGTATGTTGACCCGGTGGCGAAGGTCAGAGCCGCTGTCACCCTTACCACGACCGGGAGAGCACAGCCGGGGTGCGCATCGGAGGCCAAGATGCGCGCTACCATGTCTACGACCTCCCTTGGCAGATGTAATTTGTTCCTGTGACATGCAAAAGAGAAGATGATTAAATAAAATTGCATAGTCTATAGTGTTGAAGGCATTATTCTCGTGGCCCACCTGCACTCCTGCTCACTCATGTCAAAATATGAGGTCCTTAGATGGTAAATCCTCCGCCTCCTCCTCCTCCTCCTCCTCCTCCTCCTCCTCCTCAAAGCAATGATGTACTCCATCGTTGTAGATAACGTTAAGCATTACAATGATAACATTTGTATTTGGAATGAAATGACGTGGGTAATAATGGACAACGATCATCACTTTTTTCCGTGTGTCTGTCTCTCTGTCTCTCGAGTGCTCTGAGATAGATGCAGTATATATACTCTGTAGGATGCCACGGCTGTTTCTGGTTGGCACAGCGACATTAATTGATAAGTTTGCATCCCTGTTTCACCCGTGTACATTCTGTCAGGTTGAGTGACCATTACGCATGCCGAATGCACTTGCAATGTGGTCAGATGAGATACTGATCAAAATATATAAATTTAGTTCTGACTGTATGTACTGACTCAGATAGTTGCATTGAATCGTGGCTGTTGCTAATTATTGATTGCAGTGAAATGCCAGACACTGTGGAAACCTGCCTGTGGGGTATTGGTGACGTGGGTGCACGACTGATCCGGTTTACGAAAATCCACTTGCCCAGCGGCGCGCCGCTGGCGCACAGAGTTGACCAGGTCTGAGGTGGCGAGCTTTCAGCGCACTTTTACGCAGCTGGACCGAAATGAACCGAAATTCCAAATCCGCCGGCTGATCCTGCCAACACCTCCCCCTACTGCGCCGCAACGCCCATCCCAGCCTACCTCTGTGGGCCTCAGTTTACCAAACTGCCAAGTGCGCTGTGCGCCTGCCTGCGACGCACGAAAATACCACTGCGCGGGGTGCGCACCCTGCACCCAGCCAGCGGCGGGGACGAAAATAGAGCCCAACGTGAACTTGCATTTACTTAATGGAAATATAGCAGAGAGTGAGGATAGAGAGAAACTGATCGGAGTCAGTATTTTTATTCTGTTTCTATTGTGGTTGGAGTTATTAAATTTGTGACCCGCCACGAGAAAACCAGCAACAAGTCGGCCCAGCACAAGTTCAGTGAACAACGAAAAATCGATTTTTTATTTATTTATTTATTTTTAATTAGTAATTTTCGAATATGTAAGTTGAAATCACGAAGAAGCCACTCAATGTTTCAAATAACAGTATTGGGGGCCTTAAAACCGTAAACTCTGTATTTGAATTTGGGTTGTTTTAGCGGAAATCCACGGTCCTAGTTGGGGGTGCGGCGATTCAACAGTAAATTAGCATAATGTCTTTCTTTGGCTATTCACGCGCTTCTGTTCTTTTTTCGGCCTATCAGCTGCACGTTAAAAGGGAACCATATGGCTACTTATGCAGCTTCTGGTTATGCCGATGACGGTAATGTGGTGTCTACATGTTTGTCTCCGTCGGTGTGTTCCAGTGATTTTATGTTTTCGTCGCGCTTGTTTGTTCCTATGCGCACATACAGACATGGGACTGTTTTTGACATTGGCAACACAGCAATCTGCAAATTAAACCTGGCACACGCCGGCGGCCCATTTCGACACCGAACCCCACTACTGCAGCGCACCCGCAGAGGAAGCGCCACAGGCGTTGCGAGAGGAGGCGGAAGCGGGGAAAGCGCGGGGGTATCCGGGCTAGGCTAGCGACGAATCCACACAAGCCGGCTATACTGTCCATCGTACTCGCCAATGTACGCTCCTTGGACAACAAACTGGACTATATACACCTTCTGAGATCGACCATCAGACCGTGAGAGAGTGCTGTGTTTTCGTTTTTACAGAAACATGGCTCAATAACAGCATACCGGACTCTGCCATCCAGCTGGACTGGCTAACATGCTACTGAGCAGACAGAGCCCTCATTGAGGGAGGTAAGACCCGTGGCGCTGTGGTGATTTGTAGACACTGTTTACCCCTCGTGGAGTTTATGATCATCAAGTGCCGGCCTCTGTTAATGTCCTGTTCATATAGCAGCATTGACAATAAAGTTGACTTGACTTGACTTGACTTGAGAATCCCTCGGCCTCGCAGCGGAGGAGCTGGAGCGTAAGATATCAATGTGCTAATCAGCCACAGGAGCTCATTTAGCAGCAGACTGATCCATCCCACTGTACCACAGTGACAGAATTTATTTTATTTCATTTAATATTAGAAATAAGTATCTACATTTGCTCATTCTAACTCTTAAGTATATTACCTTTCTTGTTTTTCATTTTTATTCAGGGGCTTTTTGTAACAAAAGAATTTCCATTTCCATTTGATAACCATTGTTCAAACTACTGCAATAGTTTCTGTCCTGCGGGCCAACAGATACCAGATGTCAATGATAGCTGACCAGTAGGGGGTTGGACTTATGTAAATGAGATGCAACAAGCAGTACTCTGTTACCTGGCTCCCCTGGTAGGTGAGAACCTTTCAGGCTGGATTTCTCAAAAAACTAGTTTGAGAAGTGCCTACATTCAAATTACTACATCTTCCTCAAATATTTTCAGATTTCCATGTGTTAGACATCGTTGGAAAGCTTAGAAACAACTCTTTCAGAATCTGTAAATAACTCAAAATGCCCCCTCGGAGACTTGTTGCTGGTTTTCTCATGGCTGGTCGCATTTTGATTGAACATTTTTTCTTGCAAATATGCATTGAGCGTACCCATGCAACTGCACACACACACACACACACACACACACACACACACACACACACACCACAAACACATTCATGCAATACTTGCCTGCTTGTCTGTTTGACTGGCATATTTATTGATCACTGAGACAGCACTGACATGGAATTTGATGTAGTAGACTACTTTTGCCGTGCCTTGCTGTAGCTTAGTACAGCTTCATTGTGAGCCATTGTGATGGTTCATTTAATGTAGAGAAACTGGTATCTTAGCTCACTAAACATTCCAAGCAGCTTGCACATCACTGGTGTCTGTTGCTGCCATAGGTAAAAGCACTTGATAGACATGCCTCAAGGTACACTGACTAATGTAATATTAATATAAATTACTTTGAGTTTTCTCGTTACTCCTACTTACTAAAGTCTTGCCAGGCAGTGTCAGTTTTTGGCAATGAGGATAAAATATTGCAACTATTAGTACTTCTTGAGGTCTATTAAATGACCCTT
Source organism: Chaetodon trifasciatus (assembly GCA_037975065.1). Classification (NCBI taxonomy): domain Eukaryota; kingdom Metazoa; phylum Chordata; class Actinopteri; order Chaetodontiformes; family Chaetodontidae; genus Chaetodon; species Chaetodon trifasciatus. The sequence continues at coordinate 1,024,721 of JBBMOE010000067.1, read as the reverse complement.
GTGGTATTAATGCAGAATTTAAACCTCATTATATTGCAAACTGTGTAAATCTGATATTGCTTTTTAAAAGAATTTATACTATCAATGCATTTCAAGATCTAAATCTTTGTTCCCCCTCAGACAAAGAAATGAGGGTTCTGAATGCACCAATTCCATTTGAAGAGCTGAATGCAACTTTTAACATTGTGACAAAGGAGAAGTCTCCTGGATGAGACAGGATTCCCCAAAATCGTATTTGTCATCTTGAGATCTGTCAGGTGGACAATTATTAAATATGTGAGAACATGCTATTGAAAGAGCCTCATTCAGTTATTGTTATTGAGCAACCTCAGCCAAACAAAGCTTTAATAAATCGGCACAGATACATTTCAATTAATGTGTGTCTCTTCCTTTGAAACATTGGTAATGGCAACCTTTTAATTTGTTATATATGATCAACTTATCTCAGATTTTAATTGCTGGTCAAACTTAACGGCCATACAAAAATATTAATGTTTTATTCTTCAGTGTTACCTCTGTCTCCACTTTTAGATTGTTCGGATAAAGCTCTCTTACTAGTCGCAAAATGTAACCCGATATCAATTTTTCAACTATGCAGTGTAATAAGGCCCATGCTAACCTGTCACTTCTAAAGCTAGCATGTATCTTTTTTTTTTTTCGGTGGAAAAATATAATATCGACATGATATAGTACCCACAGTGTCAGTAACCAAATCTCCATGCATGGCCCTTGAATGGAAATGCTTCCAGGTGCTTGGCCTCGATGGGAGCATGGTAGACACTGTGCAAGGCTCACAGTCTCTTTCCACTGGGCTGCAATACAACAACAAGTGGACGGTGGTTAGAGACTGGTGCAGTACGACAGGGTAGGAACCTCTCAACTTGTCACATTTCGGTGATGCTGTCATTTCTCCAACATCTTCTTGTCCTAGGATGGGCAGAATTAAACCCAAGCAAACTACGTCCGTTTCATAACCATAACAATGTGACCACTAAGGTCTGGTTCGCCTACCACTGGTGCTCTCCAGCCATCATACAGTATGCAATTTTGGTAGTAGTCATATATGTCGTTGTCGGAGTCATTGGAAGTCAACCTACCAGTAGCTAAGATACAAGGATGTGTCCTAGAAGTGATCTCTACTGTCCATGGCAAATGTGATGGGTTTCCTCTTTGGAAAGACTGATCCAGCCATCTCAGCAGCCTCTGCTACCTAACTGGGTGCTTAAAGTTGTTTTCAGGGCTCTTTGTCTGCTGTGTTTTGAGCTCCTGTCCAGTCTTGGTCTGCAGCTTCTTTGTTTGAAAACAATCTTTTGGCAGTTGCTTCAGCCAAAGTTTCTGGCAAGGACTTATTTATAGATTCTATTTATAGAGCGCACCCTGCGCAGTGGTATTTTCGTGCAGCGCAGGAGGGCGTGCAGCGCACTTGGTATTTTGGTAAACCAAGGCGCACAGAGATACGCCAGGATGGGCGTTGCGGCGCAGTAGGCGGAGGTGTCGGCATAATCAGCCAGCGGATTTGGATTTTCGGTCCATTTCCGTTCACACCGGCGGTGTAAAAGTGCGCTGAAAGCTCGCCACCCCAGACCTGGTCAACTCTGTGCACCAGTGGTGCACCGCTGAGCAAGCGGATTTTCGTAAACCAGCGGAGTCGTGCGCCCATGTCACCAATACCTCACAGGCAGGTTTCCACAGTGTCTGGCATTTCACTGTGATCAATAATTAGCAACAGCCACGATTCAATGCAACTATCTGAGTCAGCACATACAGTCAGACCTAAATGTATATATTTTGATCAGTATCTCATCTGACCACATCGCAAGCGCGTTCGGCACGCGTAATGGTCACTCAACCTGACCGAATGTACACGGGTGAAACAGGGATGCAAACTTATTAACGTCGCTGTGCCAACCAGAAACAGCTGTGGCATCCTACAGAGCATATATACTGCATCTATCTCCGAGCACTCGAGAGACAGAGAGAGACAGACACACGGAAAAAACGTAAGTGATGATCGCTGTCCGCTATTACCCACGTCATTTCATTCCAAATACAAATGTTATCGTTGTAATGCTTAATGTTAACTACAAAGATGGAGTATATCATTGCTTTGAGGATGAGGAGGAGGAGGAGGAGGCCGAGAATTTACCATCTAAGGACCTCCTCCTGGGAGAAGTTTGGGCGTCGGACAGTTTCCTGCGCAGGCTCAGTCATCCTCGAAAGTTGCCATGCACTTCGCCAGCGGCGTTTTTAAAGGTGAGGCGAGGAGCTGGTGTGATTGGTGAAGACTGGACTCGGCTGTGTCAAACCCACTCCGCGCCTTCTCCCCTCCCTCCTTCCAAGTTGCGCTGCTTGGTGGGACTGAGATGAGTAGGGGGAGTAGTTGTGCGCAGTCCACGAAAATTCCAAAGTCTGCCCCAGCGCAGCGGACCTGACTTTGCGCCGGCGACGGAATCGAAAATAGAGCCCTTAGACTTGCTGTATCAATTTCATTACTTTGCCCAGTTCATGTTCAGTTGTTGGCCCATTATAATTTTTTACTGTCATTTCTTTTTTGTTTTGTTTTTGAGCAGTTTTTTGTGTGGGTTATGCATCAGAATTTTTGTGTTTAATATGAACATGTGAGTTTAATGGCATGCCTAAATAAAGTCCTTGAATTGGCTTTTAAAAGTTGTTATGACGCAAACCTATTTGTTGTGATGTTTACATTTTGCCTGCTTCATAAGTTTTTTCTTCACAAATAGAAGCATTAAGATGGCACTTTTACTGCATCATTTGACATACTGTCTGTAATACTACCCGAGCCATGGTGTAGCACTATACCACAATGCGTGAGCTCTGAATCCTCCTGACAGATTTTACACATCAGCTATATTTACTTTGGGAAATCCTCCTTTCAGGTTTTCATTTGTTGTCTCAGTTGTTCCATAAACACACATACTGTAAACAATGTTTTTCTACACTTTAGCTGTGTACTGTGTGGTGCCATGTCCTGAAAATTGTGATGCGTTTAAACTACAGTACAGTAGCAAATGCTTTTTCCTATTTTTTAAACAATTTTCAGACTTTTTTTTTCAGATTTTTTTTAAAAAAAGGGGAAAAAAACATGAAATATGTCAATAATATAACAAAAAAAAAAAGAAAAAGAACAGGAGCTTGAGCTACTGTTTACAGTAAGTAAGGTTCCTCTCGCATGCAATGTCACAACCTGTGTAGTCGCCACGGTCACTACCCAGGAGTGAAATAAAAACAAAAGCATGTGTTGTTTTGCACTCACAAAGGGGAAAAATGAGAAACAACTAGTTCAAGCCAAACACGTAACAGACCGGTCAAACTGAACAGATGTAATGAGGTTTCCAAAGGGCTGTATAAATATGACATGCTTCAAAAAAGCAGACCCAGCTTCACAAATGTAACATAACAAAAACAATATAAATACCTACACTTGGCACTAAAACTACACCCTTTTCTTATCAAAATGATATTGCATGTAGTCCTCACACCAACAGATAAACTGTGGTGGATTCAGACAACAGGACTATTGAGGCCTGTAATGTGTATATGAACAATCAGAGAAGAATTGTACAGTCGACATTATGTGTTTGTTTTGCCTGGAGTATAAGTGCAACACCTATTCATAACAGATGTAGCATTTGTTACGCCATTCAGTGGTGACCAAAGTGGTATAGCGTGAAACGTTACATCAATGCTTATCAATACACAGATGAGCTGTTGTTTTTTTGTTTGTTAGTTTGTTTGCTTTGTTTTGTTTTTGTGTAAAAAAACAAAAATAATGAGCCCTAGAAATGCTGGAGTTAAAACAAGTGTAATAAAATTGTAATCTTCAGATAAAATCATTTAAATATGTTGTAAATGTTCTAAGGAAAGTGGTATTTGCTCCAGGTGACATGATGCTGATGATCAATAAATGTTTTATAAATGTCTTCTTAAACTTTAAAGGGAACAGCGACATTGAACGCTATCAAATGGCCAATAAGAAAATTCCTTTCAAATACGCCAGACCAGTAGAAGAGTGGCTACAAGAGAAAGGTAATTTCAAACAAACATATTTCTATGCTTATGTGTGTTCATTATACTGATATAATGTGAAAAACCCTGTGTGCACTTCTATGAGATGATGGATTGTTTGCTCATTCACTCTATTTAAGGTTTACATGAATTTGAAATGAAAACAATGAAAATGTTTATTGGATTTTTTTTTTTTTTTATGTGATGCTCACTTCAGCTTTGAAGTTGTTCATACAAGCTTTCTTTTCAAGTTCTCTGACCAAAGGGATGATTTCCATTTCTAATAAATTATCATTAAACCAATAAACCACTAGCATGAACATAATGTAAACCCATGCATGCAACTTTATATGGCTAAAAATGTTGAATACATAACTAAGGAGCTAAATAACTGTAAATACATTAACCAATAAACTATAACACAATTCAATATATGATAAAAATTAAGGAGCTATAGTAATGAATTTGGAAAAAAATCTATTAGAAATATATGTCCATGTACCCACTGGCATGGCTGTTGACATTGAGGGTTGTATTTTAATCGTGCAAGTTCAACGACCAGTGCAAAGCTAACCTGAGATTTTGGTTCTTATTTATCTAGCAGTGCAAAATGCCAAAAGGCTGGATGTGATGATCCAAAACACTCTCAGCCAGTCACATCACTGGTTTTGGAGTATGACAAAAATAACTCAACAAATCAGATGGGATAACAATAGAAATAAGTAATAAAAAAAACTGAAAATGTTAAAGCCGATTATTGGATCACATTAATTTGATGCTGTTTCATCCATAATTCTACTGTATCTCATGCTGTAAATGGTCACATCATATCATCGCTGATGTCACACTACAGCTTTTGCACTGAAATGCAAGAAACTTCGACTTGGAAAGAGGCAATAATGCACAGAGCTCTTACAGACCAATCTGATGCGTCAACAGACATATGTCCTTACTTTGTAGCAGACTGTGACACCAGGCTGCTACAAACTAAATGCTGGTGACTAAATCAAGGTAATGATGGAATGGTACTTCGGCATTTCCCAAATTGGAGGCTGAAGAATTGTCAACATATCTGTACTGCTGCCTTCAGATGACTGCAGGCATTTAAGCAGCTGTGGGTAACAGATACTGTAAGAATCACTCATATTCATTTATAGATCAATGTAGACTGCTCTAACCACATTAAATGTTATTTTTTTATGCAGATTTAAAGGCATCTACTGGGTGGAGAGTGTTTGATAAAAAAAAAAAAAAAATCTTAATATTTCAAGCTTTATTCCATATTATTTGCTGCAAGTATTTAGTTTGCTAAATTCTCAACTCATAGTGGAGTGACATTGCACCAGAAGCAGACATCTGCTCTCAGTTCACTGTCTAATGGTGTGTTCACACAGAAAGTGAAATGAATTTTCACCTTGTGCTAATTGCACAAGTTTGACCTCGGGATCATAAACACAAATGATCAACCCACCTGTTTATTTGTTATTTCTCACCAGAGACCCTGGGTCTTTCTGTTCCCCCACAGACTCTTGTTTCCCCTCTAGTCAGCAGTTAACATGGACAGAGACAGTAATTACAAACACCCAGCAGTCTGCTGCTGCACACAGGTTGAGAAGTGGGGGGTGAGATAAATACACTTTTATTTTAATTTATTTTATTTAAGAAATGAACTCTGAGCTCTCCTCCTGCCAGAAAACAGCTCCAGGTTAGAGCAGAATCTGGTGCAACTCTGGTTGTTTATTCATCTCATGCAATGATACAAATTTTGCATATTTGCATCATCTCACTTGTCATTCCTAATTTTTGCACTTTGTAAATGCACTGCTTGAAAAATTTGCTTCATGTGTGAATGCACCATACGACAGACTGAATTTCCACCAAAGTACTAACAACTCACTGCCTCATGTGAAGGACCCTCCCACCTCTTTGTGCCTTTCCTCCCACCAAGTGCCCACTGTGCAAGGCAACAAAATGCCACACATCAGGCAAAAAAAATCAAGCTCAGGAAAATACAAAATTGTTAAAGCACTGCTTGTGCTGGTCGTTGAGGCACCACAAAAATATGGCACTTTGTCTTGTTGTAAATTGATAGTGCAGCTACAAAGTTATATTAAAAGGTGCCTTTCCCTGTTGAAAATATCTTACATTTGGATATCTCCTCTAGGACGGCAGCTAACAATTTTCAACACCCAAGCAACAGTCGCAATTGGTGGTAGTGATCGCAGCAGGCCCTTTCAGGGTCAGCTGTCAGGCCTTTATTACAATGGCCTCAAGGTGTTGAACATGGCTGCTGAGGGCAGCCCCAACATCAAGATTAATGGCAGTGTGAGGTTGGTAGGCGATGTGCCCAGCGTAGCAGGCTCAGCCAGGACCACGGCCATGCCTCCAGAGATGTCCACTAACTTCATTGAGACTACCACCATGATGTCCACCACTACCACACGCAAACACAGATCCTCCTCAACTGTCCAGGTATGGAGAGACTTCCATAGAATTACACATATGACAGAAGACATGCATTGAAGAAAAAATGCACTAATGATTAGTGAAAGCCAAAAGGCTGATAAAGATATGTAAACAAAGAAGCACTAATGTACATGACATGTTATACATGTTCACTCGCATGTTGCAACAGATGGCTTGAGTTCATGCTTGAAGCTGATTGGAGCATTGAGCTAAGCAACCAGCAATCAGTGGTTAGATCAACTGTGCATGGAGCCTATTCAAGGAGAGGATCAGGACAGATTGCCTGTACGAGTAGGTCTTTGGTTAGAGCATAACATTGCATCCCCCTCTGCCCAATTTTTTTGAACGGTCAACCACACATTAATATACTGTGAATGTACTGTCAAACATTATATTTGGCTGAGTATATTGTTGTGACTCGAAAAGTCTGACCTCATTATATCTGGCTTCATTCTTACATATGTAATCTTGTCTATTGACAGCTGAATATTTTTGACTGACTGTCAGTTTCAGTCTGGATCATAGGCGCAGCAATGGGATAACATGCAGAGAGAATAACTTAACATTTTTTCCAGTCTGTGTTAAACAATAGTTAGGTGCCTATATCTACATTGACAGTTTTGCTCGCTGCACAGCTCATATTAGGTGTCAACAGTCGAAGGTATGAGAATCAAGTGAATATCTTGATCTTTTTAGTCATTACAGTCCTTCTTTCTGTCACTATCCTTATGCCACAGCTCAGTGTGGAATCACTGTTGGCAGACACACAAAAAGGCAATTTGGGACTGTAACTTATATTCTTATATTCCCAAAATCTTCCAATTTGGTTATTGTATTATGTTTATTTATTTTTTTTTAATTGTGTTATTTAGACTCTAGTCTCTCATAGGGGTCTTCCAGATATCAGTGAACTGCTTACTGATTGCTATCACAGCTGTACTGGAGTTGCATTATAGCTTGTTTAATAAATGAAGCTGAACTGCTTCTGTTTAAAATTAAATGCTTTCCACTGTCATGTATTATCTTTACTTGTTTTTTGACCAAAAAAAAAAAAAATCTTAACTCAAAGTCCAGTTATTAGCTTTTTTTCAGCTTTCAACCCAGTCTTTCTCAAACACCTGTGTTTATGTGAGTTACTGATAGGAGTATAAAGACCACAGAGTGCAGGAAACCTACTCACACAGAACAATATCTCAGTTTGAACTCTAACTACCACTTACAACATGAAGAGGACAGGTGAGGACCCTCCTAAAAGCAAAAAAAAAAAAAAATCTGTTAGGGAGAAGGGGATAGAGAGGGACCAACTGTTACAAGGAGTGGATGGTGAGAATCCCAATTTAAGACCAGCACTGGACTCTGCTGAATTAAGACGCAACCCTCACATGACTGGACAGTCAGAACATCCAGCCAAGTCTTCAAGTCAGAAGGAGTCAGCACTTACCACAAACCATTCAACACCTTCAAATCTCTGCAAATACACTCTAGGTACAGGACCTTCCCCCCCAAGAAGAAGACTGGAATGGTGTATGACATCATAATGGTGATGATGATAATGATTCTTTTCTTTTCTTGATTTTTTTATATCCTTCATGGTTTTGTATGACTTAGTAGAAAACAAATAAGGGGGTGCTTGAACACCAGAAACAGACATCAACTGTCTGTGAACACCAGACCACTCACAGCCTCCACCGGGAAGAGGTCAAAGGTCATCAGTGCAGGACCAGACAAAGATCAAGGTGCAGATGTGTCAGATAACATCTAACACCAGAGAGCATCTTTGAATATAGAAAGAGGCAGAGGTTGATATCTCCACCCATATGACTACCTGTTATCATGTAATCCAAGTTCCATTATTGGGTTACACTATTAAACTGAGCCATCTCCATGACAAATGGGTGAACTTGCATTAAATATGAGGGAGAATGAGATGCAATTGAAACCTGTGAAAAAATGGCATAAAGTGAACCTTGAGTTAAGATCTTTTTATTAAACTACTGTTTCCAAGGTCAAAAATGAACTGCTCACCTTCTAACTTGTTTTGTATATTTGATCTTGTCTTTGTGTATCTCCTTTGTTTTTTTGCTTCTGGTTCATGGTTTGGGAATCTTTGCTGTGGCTTTGACCTCTGATGACCAACATGAAGCATACAGTAGATGACATTGTGTCATCTGCAGAGTGTTCGAGTGATGACGAAGACCTGGAGGAGTGTGAAACTAGCCAAGCAGGTGGGCTAGGTTAGTTTGCATTTGCTTGCTTTCTTTGTGCTTTCACTCATCTGCACCAGAGGATCAAGGTATCCTCAGGGCATCACACCCCATGTTTAGACAAAGTGTAACTTCATAAAACAGTCAGTGTAGTAACAGTGATTTTAGCAGACTGTACCACACATTACCCAATCCAAGGAATGCTGGATTGTTAAATGTAAAGTTCAAATTCAAATTGAAAATATTTGAACATGCTTCATCAGTCATACAGAATCCCATTCAGTATGCTGCTAGCTGACGACAGTGACACAGATGGCCATTAATATCATGAGCTACACTTCCACATGGGGTCTTTCAAAGTGGTTAACATGGTCACCAATATATGAACATACAAATTTTATCTGATGAGAGGAACAATAAGGGTTAGTACATGTCATAAAAACATGTGCAAAATTTGTATGATGGTGCACCATGTTCACTGCACTGATGCTTCAAAATGTATCACATTGTGTTTGAGTCCACTGTTCCTGCCATTCACTGCTCCGCTGATTTTCCTTTTGAAACAACCCATTCTTTGTTTTTAACACTTTTTTTGCTGCTAAAATGCAGCGTGTTCTGTCAACCACAGTGATATACTTTATTTTTTTATTTCATTTGTCTTTTTCCATATTCAGAGGCTTGTGTTGGTACAAGTATATCATTGAATTTCTGTGTACAAGTTTTTCCTTTTTTTGGGTCATTCTTTTGCTTTTAGGTGTATTTGTTATTCTGTCTTTTTTGTATCTAAATATTAAAAATTCTAAAACGTTTAAGCATTGTGATAACTGAGAGAATCAGTTTGAAAGAATTTGGGAATTTCCATATTTTAGCAACAATTTTTATTGACCTATCTTTCTGTGATGCATGGTAGGTAGAACTTTTTTTAGTTTTATCATGTTCACAACATGTTACCTTCTATAGCCTATTAAAAAAAAAAAAAAAAAAAAAATACAACAGAACTTTTCAAAATGATGCCTGTTTGAATGCTCTGACAAGTAACTGAATCCATGATATCCACCCAGAAAGCACCTTAAAGTGGCTGCTGTTGGGTGTAAATGGCATAAAGACAAGCTGTCCAATACCTTGAAAAAAACCTACCTACTAAATTAAATCCATGCACTCCTCTCCTCAGTCAATTACACATTATATAAAGTATAATAAAATATTATACACATACTATTAAAACAGCAAAGCAAATTTGCTTACAATACATTGTAAGGGAACCATTGTATTATTTTCTGTGAAGGCCCTATTCACCAAAAAAAACAGACTTTTAGCTCAACAATATTTGCATCTAAAATGATCTCTATAAAATTAGCTATTTTGCAAATTATAAGATAGGTGATCTGAGTTCGGGTGAGTTGTACTGTATGATTGTTCACAAGAAAAGAACGTCTCTAAGTTGAATGTTTGCTGTCTAATTCCTAATGGTAACATTAAGGCACATGATTGCTGAGGATTTTAGTGCAATTCTGCATACCATCAGATTCTCCTCTTAAAGGTCATTCCCAAATTTTTTCAAAGAGTATGTGAAAGGTTGTGGTGTAAATGGGTTTAAAGCTGTGCTGTGTAGCCTGAGATTCATGGGGATTTGTGAAGAAAGACAAACACAGGGCCCCAGTCATCCAATCATATTTTTTACACAGAAATTCACAACATTCTAACCCTAACATCACTTTGACGCTGACAACAGCATGCTTTGATTTTACATTTATTTTCTTGTATCATTTTGGGAGTCAATGCTATTTCCAGTTTTGTTTTGTCTTTTCCAAATTTTGTTATCGAGATATCATTCCCGTCTATTCGTCAATTATGCAAAAACACATTCTTGTATTTTGGCCTCATCATGTGTGGCATGACGTTTTGGTGGGTGATAATTGCTTCCACATATACTCTGGCTTACCATGTGGCTAATGATAACATCCCTATTTCTGTTTTCAAAGCAAATAAAAAGGCAAAAAAATATATTTTCTTGCCATCTACCTATTTCGTCCAGAACAGGGAAAGTTTCTTATGTAGCTGATAGAGGATGGAAGTATTTGAAAACCATTTTACCATCTTAGTTTGGTCAGTCTTTCAGACCCTTTCCTATATTTTGGTGTAGATGGCATAAAAACATTTCTTTTGCCACAAATTCTTATATTTTTCCCTTTTAATATTCTTTTTGTGACCTTCAATAATTTTTTTTGCATGCGTTTTCATTGATCCTTGACTCCATGGCCCCATATCTACACTAACTTTCTTTGTCTGCTTTTGTGTTTAAGTTGGAAACCATTTTTGTGGTCACAGCACATGGAATGTTATCTATCTTACCCCACACTGTCTATTTTGTCAGTGAGGCTGTTGTCTGTCTGGTTTGTCTGGAAAAGTTATCAAGTGATTCTGGTCTCTGTTGTAAATCTGTCGTGTTCTCCTTTCCTTTCATTTAATTTCATAAGATGGCAATTACGAAGGGATCTTAGAATAGTTTATACTACTAACGGTTAGATATTTAATGAGGAAGTAAGCAGGTCCCATATTTTCTCCAGGGACCAAAACAACACTAGCCAATGTTTAATATTAGATTGTTTTCCCCTCTAATGTCCAGGTTCATTTCTTCAAGCTGTCAGTGTCACTCACAAATCTTACAACCATGTCACAACTTTTAGCTGGCTTACTTTTTGACACATTACTCCCAACACTGGTTCTGAATACTGTACTTCTTTCACTACCCGTCCAGCATGCCAGTGCTGACGGTTGGAACACACAGATTCTATTCACTGATGTCAACATCATAATTCCAATGAATAATAATACAATAAAAATAATGAACAATTTGCAAATTATTAAGAAGGCATAATATGAAATTTAATAACTGATGATGGACTATGATAAAGGTAAAATTAATAGATAATAGGTCAAGAGATAAAATACACCACATTAAAGCTAGTGTGTACGAAATTACTGAAAAGGGATTTTTAAAAAATATGGCTTCCTTTATTTAAAGAATTGGGACAGTGTCATGGAAATTTTTTGAAGAGTCTAATTTTTTTAATTAGATCTGTTGTGTTCACACACCAGGTATGCTTGGGGGTTTTAAATCACAATTGCTGAACAGATCCTTTTAGAGACCATGTATGGCATCTGCAATGAATCACAAATCATACAAACAGAAGAGTCGACCATTTTCTAAAGCATGCTATATGCTTTTAAAATAAGTTTCCTGCCCTCCAGGCAAGCAATGGTCTAGCCAGACATGTGCCATCTTATGGAATTCCTTTCCTATATTTTTATAGACATGGAAAAACCATTTGGGTTGCATTAGGCAAAATACTGAATCCTCATCAAAAGACTGAGATTAAAGCTGGTTTTCATAATATTTTTATGTCAATAAATGCTATATATACATTCTTTTGAGTTATTGTAAAACAGACAAACCACAATTGTCGTTTAACAATGACACTGCTTTCACACAAGATTTGTGTTTGACCGCTGTGATAGCTGCTACTATAATACAGGTTAACTGTTGTTGAGTTCTTCATCTAAGTGCAGATATTTACTATCATTGCTCAGAAGCAGTGTTGGTAACTGTTTTGATCTATGTGTACGGAGCAACCCAGTCACCAGAATAGAATGTTGACATTGTATGTTGCTGCAAACCATGGACATGTTGAAACTTTGCGTTTCTTTACATTTCGGTTTTCAATTTTATGTTGTGACAATGCTGTGGTTAAGATCTGGATAGACCTGGTTCAGACTACACTATTTAACCCTGATTGTTTTGGCCAACAAATTAGAAGCATTGTGGCTGATTGTAAACGACAGTCGACCTGTCTTGCAGCATTTTGGACACCCCACGGCACCCCAACGCGAAGACTAGCATGTCAGAATTTTTTTGTCATGACTCGCCTGGTGAGACATCTCCCAGGTCATACCAATCAGGTGATCTCTCCAGAGTGCAGTCAGGTAACGATGGCGAAGAGGAGGAGCAGGAGGGAAGCTGAGGTTACTGCTGTTAGCAGGACAATGAAAGAGAGGAAAAGTTTGTTGAGCTGTGGCAACAGTGCCCCTGCCAATTTGATGTTTCCTCAAGAGAGGAAGACCGAGTCAAAAAAGACAAATGTTGATGAGAAATAGTGGAAGCACTTCATCAGCCCGGCGAGTAGCTGGTCCTAACTGCGGGAATGTGCTTATCATTACGAATTCCAGATCAAACGTTAAAGTAGCCTGTTTGATGTGGCCAACACAGCCAAGCCCATTCCTTGTAGAATAAATAACTATGGAAATAAAATTACTAAATGTGAAACTCATTGTACTTGCCGTAATTGTTATGTGGATGCCACCAAGTAATGACTGAATGTATTTGCTTTTAATGTTATAGTGCATCCACAGTCGTTTTCTCTCTGTCTTTTTTTTTTTTTTTTGAAGTACACAAGACCGCAGCATCACACACAATGCTTCTGTCAGTTTGACTGACAGCTGCTTCTCCTGCCTTGTGTATGATCGTGAGATAAGACGTGCCGTGATCGATCAGGGCCATGCTTGCAGTCTGGCCAGTCATGACATGAGTTTCTGGCAGTATGATCATAAAATCTGACATGGTGACAAGCGTTAACGACAAAAAAATCGTGAAGACTGAACCAGGCCTTAGGTTTAGGCACAAAAAATACTTGGTTAGAGTTATGAAGAGATCATGTTTTTTGCCACAAACACAGCTGGAAATTGTCCCAGACAGTTAAGGACATCCAGTTTTGTGGCAAGAAACATGGCTTGCCATCACCATCTCCTCCTGAAAATTCATATAGGCTCATATACATGTACCGGTAATCTGAACTACATCATGACATTTGTTGCCTCGTAGAAACATATGATATGATACTGTACATATGAAATATACAAAATTAAAGTGTCTGTGGTTTGCAGAAAACTACAATGCCAATAGTTCATTCTGGTGACTAGGCTGGTAAGGGCAGAGCAATGCAAGCATAAGTCAAGGTAACATTTGAGCCATTACGTAAAACATGTTTGTATTTTCATGGATCAAATTCAACAGCTTAGGTCCATCAGTACCTAATTACATTAGCTGGAACATGTTTGTCTTTAACCGATTCAAATAAACTGCAGCTTCCTTCTCCAACTGCTATCATTGGAGCACACCTTCCACCATTGCACAGGGTGACAACATGCACAATGTTATGGATATCAGCTTTAATGTCTTTTGACTCTTTATCATACTTGAATCCTGAAAAAATTTAATTTCACATATTGTACATGACAAAATATAATTAACGTTTTGTGTTTTTATTTCTATTCTTTCCTGTTCCCCACTGCTATTAGTTACATTTGAGCTGTGTCCCAATTGCATACTACCACACTTTTGTTGTTCATTTAATTATTTTTATATTAGGGGTTATGGGGGTATGCTATGCATTCACACTGCTAAGGCAACAAAATGTATACTCAAACATGTCAGTTTATGTATTGAATTTTCTTAATGTTCACAGTGGTGATCATGGTTTCTATTGTGTCACAATGAAGAAATAGGGGAGAATTGGCAGTAGCTTTACACTCTGAGTTGTAGTGTGACTAATGTCTGTCTGGACACATGTTTCAAGAGTATCACATATTGTTTCTTGCCAGTGCAAACTGTTACATTAACTTAATTAACTATTCATTTATAGTAAGGGATTGGGACACAGTGACCATCTCCTGTTTTTCTAACATTGGTCAGTCTTACCTGCCCCCAGTTTGTTGTGTTGTTTCTTCTCTAAGTTCCCTAAATGCAACTTACTTTAAGCATGCATCAACATCCTGCAGTACGACTAAAACAAAACCAAAAAAATAGAAATAAAAATAACCCATTCTCAGCCAGTACCGTCTCTCTCTCTGATGTACACCCAGACTGCACGGCCGCTTCATGTTTTAAGACTAACATTACAGATATATATTCATCAAGAAACACATGAGAGAGGAGCCCGTCCTCCAGTCGAGTTCCTCTCTCAGGAGTGTCTGTTTTATATTGTGTGCATCTGGTTGCAGTGTGTGCAAAATTTTAAATGGCTTTGTTCTCTCATCTTAACATTTTTCATTTGACAGTTTTGACTGGTCATATTTTTTGTATTTATCCAACTGATCACTGGCATTTTGGTTCTGATTATGGTTTTTGGCTTATCAAGTATGTTTGGTTTGATTTTTTTGTCAATCAGATAATATTTAGGTCACAGTGTGGAATATTTTTTGATATAATTTGACTTGATATAATTTTTGGGGATTTGGAACTACTTCACTGACTAATTTGTGTGACTTATTTGCTGTAGTATGCTGCCCTGATAAAATGCTGAATTTAAAGAATTCAAAACAACAACTGTTGCACAATCAACTTAACTAGAGGCATTTTATAAATGTGTGCTCAAGCCCACAAATAAGTAGGTGAAGCAGGTCCAGATCCACTTCTCACATTATCTTCCATTTTTCAGATTTTTTTTAAATCTTTTTTGACAAAACAAATTAATCTTTGCTGAATAATATTTTGACTGTAAGACAAAAAACAAATGAATTGCATGGCTAAGAAGTTGCAGTTTAGGGTTTGTCAGACTTGTCAGTGTTAGAGTTCTTCTGTTCTTTTCTGTAGATGGGCATGTATATTGCTCATTGTTTGTATATCCCCATCCCTTCCTTACAGCCAAAAGCTCTAATGCCGCCCGACCGCTTCGTACTGCCTTTACATGGACATGGCAACTGACTTACACTGTCACTCTCATCACTCTCATTTCCTATGTAGTATGTTCATAGGTCCCACCCCTTCTTCACCTTCTCCCTTGTCTTTAGAGATAATAAATATAAAGTCATCCATCCATTCTACACTAAAGAACAAATGACAATTTAAGCAAAAAACTGTAACATGAATAGATTTTAGATATTATTGAAGTCTATTCCAATGAAAAAAATGTAGATACACATTTTTTTGAAAAACAAATTATTTACCAGGAAAAAACAAAACATAAAAAAACAGAATTATGGTGTTTATTTTTATGTTATGTGGTGTGGATGTATGTGTTGTTGCCTCCCTGTACCGTCGTATTATAAGATAGAACACAATCTATAATGGATAAAAATGATCTTTAACGGTACCAAATGGCTATCCAACATTCTTACACAACTTTTCCTTTGTAAATTCTTTTCTTCATGCCTAAATCATGCGGGCAATTTGTTGATGTAAGTTGCCAATATACAATATGTATTACTCTCTTGGAATTGTTTATTTTTATTTATTTTTTTAAGATGCAGTTTGTAAAAACGTTTATTCTTGTATATCTCACACATGAAACAAAGTGGCTAACGAACGTGGTAGGTGTTACATGTAGCACTTTTAGCAATTTCATACCGCTGAATTATTGAAGCTATAGGAAACACCAATTAATTGACAGTATGTGTTAGGTTTATTGGGGACTTAATAGTTGTAAACTTGTCTAACAATTTAACTATTTTTTAGTTGAGTTAACTTAAATTAACTCATAGTACAAAATAACTCCTGTGGTTGCACCATATAGCTCAACAGTATCAAATCCTATGGTACAATTACAAAATTTGTTCCATAGAAACCTGACTGGTTGATGAGAACATTTTCATGAAAGAAATAAAAGGTTGACTCACTATTCAGCATTTCGTAACACTCTATTGGAACACAAAATGCTACATTTACCACCTGCAAGAAATAATTACTTAATCAGACACAATATGAAACTGCAATCATCTGTTTGAAGCAGCATTTTTCTAAAAAGCTTGCAAACTGCATCTCCGATCAAAGTGTCAATATTAATTACTGAATGAATCTTTAATCTTTGTTTTATTGTTTGAAATTATAGAATAAAATGGCCTTTGTTCGATCTACAGATTTGTGTGCTTGTGAATGTATATGTTAGTGTTTGTGATAATTTGTGAGACACAAATTAGTTTGCATTAATTGATATATAAATTAGAATGTGCATCAAAGACTCTGCACTTGTTGATGGCAGTGGATACTTTTCATGTCACTGACATTTTGAATGTTCACTCCAGTGATACAGGCTTGAGATTACATTTCCATAATCAGTATATCAAACATTTTTGCACTTCTCAAGAAAAATGATTGTTTAGCATCTGTCAACCCATGTCATCAGAAAGTCAACTCTTTTTAGTTTAATGTGGTGTTTAGCTTTGAAGGAAATAATGTAGATGTCAGACTAGGGTATTAAATATTTTGTAATTTGTTGTTTCACACATCATAAAGTATCTGTCCAGTCCAGCTCTGCCAAAGCCCATTCCAACCACTCTAAAGCAGCCATACCTCCACATTACATCCTCTGTTTTTAACAAATACAGAACAGGCAGTGAGACTTCACTGTTAAACAAGCAGCTAGTCTACAGTTAGAAACACATCGACCACACACACCCAGACAAATGGACAATCACCATTGGAAGACAGTACATGTTACAGTAATGTGTGTAAGGGGTTACATCTGTGTTGAATGGTTTGCCAATTGGAAGTACCAACAGATATTCTTGCATTGTATACAGCAGTTTTAGCAACTGCATCTTTGACCAAGTCCCAACTTGTTGAAATAGATGAAAAACACAAGAAGTTTGTTGCTCTGTAGTCATACTTATCAAGACTGCATTATGGAACAAAATTCCTTATATGTATATGGGGCAGAAATAAACATATCTCTAGCAAGCCTTATTATGAGCAAGGCCAACAAAAAATTATATGGAAAACCAACCACAGACAGAAGTAGCTTTCCATTGTGGCAGATGCACTGCAGATTTTAGATTTGGGTTTAGCCATTATTTGCAGTTGGAATATATTGCTCTGATTTTATGTTTTAATCTTTGCTCTGGTTCAGAAAAATGAAAAAATTTGAAATTGTTGTTTAAAGTAAGTTATGTAAGTTATGTTTAAGTAAAGTTTGTTGGAGAACCTGGGTCTTCTGTTCATCTGGCAAACAAGAACCAGAAAATGAAGCTGTGAAACACACAGTACAACACATGTACAACATGTACATCTCATGACAGCTTTCACTCAGGCCAGTATTTTACAAAGGGTGAACATTCAGATGACTTTGCTCTGCCATTAACATTGTATGAATTTAAAATTGAAGTTATAGTTAAACAGCCTTTTCTTGGTCACAGAGCCGATCTTAGGACAGACTAATTGTCAACCATTAACAGCTTCAAAAAAAAAGATCTCTTTGAGAAACAGCACCATGAAGCCCAATGAAAAATCATTAGAGAAGAAAGAAGACTCTTAATGAAACTAAATGATCAGTGTTCCCTGTTGTGTGACAAAACCTCTCTGAAAACCAGTTGGTTATCTCTAGTTTTTTTGACCTTCCACTATCTGGAATGCCTTGGTCATGAATTCATGACAAGCAACTGGGCCTCTTTCATAAGATTTGCAAAGATCCTGACTTGTCCATAGAGTTTGCACAAATTAGTTGGTAGATCATGATATGCATTTTTCCTGATGTTTGTACATGGCTCAAAGGACTGTTAACTATACAAAACTAAAAAAAAAAAATTCTCTTGAGTATAAAGAAATCATTGACTTGTTTCCAATTCACTGAGGGTTTTTTTTGTTTTTTTGTTTTTTTTTTCAAAATTTTCCCTTTTTCAGTTTTCACAAACAAGTTGTCTTCATTATGCAATGTGGCTACAGAACCAAAGTGTGCCCAAACAAAATTTAACAGTCACATTGAGGTCCCTTTTGCCTTCAGAACAGCTCTGCATCTGAGAAATGTTTGTAGAACTACAACTACAATTGTCTGTGTTACCATAGACAAGCAAGAGGTTTAAGAGAGCCATTAAGCAGCCACAGTCAGTCTGTCATTTCTATTATGATAGCAATTTGTAGTTTAGATAATGCCTTTTATTGTATCTAAATTGATATTTAAATTAAAGTCATGTTTTGTTTTGTTTTTTTTGTTTGTTTTTATCAGATGTTTTCCTTCTTATCCAATAATGGAGCAAAAAAGGAATAACTGTAACTCCAGCATATTTTGAGATCAACTACTCTGCTGATTATTTTTTCATTCATTTTTATGTATGTAGCACATAACATTTATTACTTTACATCTGAAGAGTGTGCTTTCCCTTAAAAGTTTCTAAAACGTAAGTGAGAAAGAAAATATACCTAAAATAATAGCGAACCAAATTTATAGCAAACTTGCTTAATTTTTCTGGCTCATCCTTGTACACCTCTTAAGCCTTTTGAAATTTATATCAGAATTTATATATGTTGATTTTGCAGTCTAAACTGACATGCCACGTTTATTTTCTTCAATTTGGGTTTAGTTGTTGCTTGTCTTGTTTTTCTGTAAAGATGTATCCACTTCAGTTTTTTTCTTAAAACTCCCATTCTGCCCTCTAACATGACTACCTGTCTGTGTCCAACGCCAGGAGCTGAGTTAGTCATCCCAGTACTTGAGGAACCATTAGCGCACCCCTCTGTAGCTCCTCGTGCACCCTTCATTCCCACTCCCTCAACCCACCACCCACTCCTCACCATTAATGAGACCACCAAAGAGTCCCTGTCCAAGGCTACTGAGGCGGGGGTACCTTGCTTGTCGGACCGAGGCAGCGATGATTGTGATGATGATGGCTTGGTGATATCGGGGTATGGCTCTGGGGAAGCGTTCAAGTCTAACCTGCCCCCTACTGATGATGAAGATTTTTACACGACCTTCTCCTTGGTAGCAGATAAGACCTTGTCCACGTCAGGCTTTGAAGGTGGCTACAAAGCTCATGCACCCAAGACTTTTAGACCTAACAAACCTTCAATCTCCAGACGCGGTAGGGCTACCACTACCGCCATACCACTAACCGCCGACCAGAGCCGCACCACCGCCACCTCTGCCTCCACCGCAACCTTCCACAATGCTCCGGCCAAACAGCCGGATGGCAAAATGAATTACCGCGAGCTAAAACCCCAGCCCGACCTAGTGTTGCTTCCATTGCCCACATCCTTTGAGGTAGACAGCACCAAGCTGAGGGGCCCATTAATAACCTCCCCAATGTTCCATAATATACCCACAGCACTCCCCACAGAGCCGGGCGTCAGGCGAGTTCCAGGGCCCTCGGAAGTGGTCCGTGAATCTAGCAGCACCACCGGGATGGTCATCGGAATAGTGGCGGCCGCTGCCCTGTGCATCCTCATCCTTCTGTATGCCATGTATAAGTACAGGAACAGGGATGAAGGCTCCTACCAGGTGGACGAGAGCAGGAACTACATAACCAACTCAGCTGTGCAGAGCAATGGCGCTGTCATGAAGGACAAACAGCAGAGCTTGAAAGGCAGCAACAAGAAACAGAAAAATAAGGATAAGGAGTACTATGTGTGACTGTGAGACTTTCGTAAACACGAGAGACTGAAGAAAGAAAGCACTAAGAGAACATTTACTTATCAGTTTCCTTGTGAGGAGCTATGACAAATGATGGTATAACGTGGAACTTGAATAATCTTATACTGTGCTGAGTAGTTGAAGTGATGATATGTACTGTAATATAAAGCACACTTACTATTGTAAGCATAATGACAAGGCTAAATAGCAACTTTAGACACCTAACTCTTCTATCTGGTCAGAGACGTTCAGTATAGAGATATTTCACAGCTACATCATTCTCCTAAGTGACTTTTAGAGCAATGTGATCCTTGGCATTGAACAAAAAAGTTTTTTGTAAAATTGTTAATTTCAACAGGCTCATAATCTTACACATTTTCAGCATGTAAGCTAAAAGTAGTGCTTAACAAGAGGGGGTAAGGCACACCATCATTGTACAACTAAAAAAGGACTCTTGTTATATCAGAATATGACAAATTTTTATGGTTTATACATAATACAAGTGTGGTGTGTAACTTATTTTTGCTTGAGGCAAAAGAAACAAAATGACAAAAAGAACAGCAAGAAAAGAAACCATTTGTGTGTATAAAATTATATCAAGTGAGCAAATTGCCATGGGCAGATCTCATAGAATCTGCTTGCTTTGGCATCCGATTCACCACAATTATTCTCATTGTCTGAAATAGACAGTGACTCACTTTGTGGAAAAAAGTGGTCGTTTCTCTTGGTGAAAAGCAACTGATTGTAAAATGCATGCCATCCTAATTCTACGGTAAAGTACAGTACAGTAAAAGTCCAGTATACAGTGTTCAACTTGGACCATGTTCTCTTTGATGCCAAACAATTCTTCATCATCAGATCAGAACTTTGCCCCTCGATTCTTTTGGAAGCCCTCAAAAATCTTAACCATGAAAAAAACAATCTCTGAAAGAAATTTCTATTATTGATGCACAGCCAGTGGTGGTTTTATCTTTTTGCAAAACTGTATGTTGGTTCATTGCCTATCGTTCTCTTTTTTTATGGAGGTGTCAGGAAACAAATGCAGTACTACAACACTGTTAACAAATATGTATACATAAATAAATCTAATGTTGAAAGTGTGAATTCTATCTGCTGTCACAGTCAACTGTGTCAAAAAACAAGAAATTTGTTTACATATTTTATTACATGCTAGCTGTTGTACTTTGTAGGTAGGAAATTGTACATATATCATGACAGTTGTAATTTTTAGTACCTCTATTGTACAGACTGAACATATGGTTTATCAACGTATTTCATGACAGAATCTATTAACTGTTAATTTACATGGAGAAAATCTTTAATCAGAATGTGGAGAATCATATTGATATTTCATAAAGAATAAAAATGTATTGTTAGCCTAGAGATCTAAACAGAGATGTTTCTAAAGTTGCATGAATATTTAACTACTTGCAGTTGTCCAACAAATACAAGGTGCCCTTCCTTCTGTATCATGGCTTTTTTGTTCTGGGTTACACTAGTGTTATTTCTTTTTGAAAGAGAATAAAGTCAGATTTGTCATGAAGACAGAAAAGCGAAGAAGCTATAACAGATGGAGGTTAGTTTGAAAGAGCTAAAATTATTTTTTTTTTAAGTGGGACTGGTTACCTCAAGTCATGTCTTGTCACCTCCTTATTATAAGTTAACATCTTGACAATATTTTAATGTCCATTTATGTTTACATTATCTGCATTGTCATTTAATGATGTGGAGGTGCAGTCTTTTTCTTGATTCACATTTTTGTGTTATAGTTGTCACTTTCATAGCCTTTTTCATCAGTTTGATAAATAAAATTTTCATTTTTTTCTCTGAAATTATATTGTAGTCCTTGGATAAATCCAATTATGCAATTACTCATGGTAATACATTACCACTTTAATTTTTGCCCTTATAGCATAGAATAGTATTAACTCTAGAAATGACCAACCCTGCCGACTTTGCATTCATAATGACTTTGTTTTGACAAATGTAATTGCTGCCTGGATTATGTTCACAATCAATATTTGTTTTAGTGTATGAAATATTACATTTCATGTACCGTGCTGGAGTAGCGGTAGCTGGTCGAGGTGGATGGTGGGCAAAGAAAAAACATAAGAATCTAAGGTTCATGCCCAGACTGTGGTTAGTTTTAGGGAACAAAAGCACTTTGGTTAAGATTTCGGAAAGATTCTTATTGCTGCTGATTTTTTTCTGTATTAAAATTGACCATGATCTTTCCCTAAATTAACTGCCAGCATTAAGTGTTGTCAGTGCCTAAACATACCCATAAAAAGTTGAATAATGCTGTAGATACTGTGAGTGGATTGTGCAATGCATTAAAACAAGCAATATTAATTCCAATTGGCAAAATGAAAATATGAGTCATCACCATTTCCCAACCAGAAACTTTGTCTTCATGTCTGTAGTATGTTTGAGGGAAAAGGTTTTTGAGAACTGTTAAAATATGAGTTTGGATACTGATAAAAGTCACTAGATACTGTTCACATTTCCCTCACACTGAACGATAAGGCAAGAATCTTCAACTCATAAGTGAATGTCATGTATTTCAGCACCATGCCCTCTCCTTCCTGGTGACATTTTGGCACAATATAAATCAAAGAACCAACCATCCAGTTATTTTCTAATACTTATCTAGACCTAGGTATCTTTGGCAACAGGAAAACCCTATATGTCCACAGTGTCATCTCTTGGCTACACCAAGTCTTTGTTGCATTGATCTCTTCTTTAACAATCAGATTCCTAACATGGTTTAAAATTGTTTCGCTGACAATTTTAAATTTTGCTGGAGCCCCACCCTGCTTTGCACTCATGCCTGACCCACCCAGCCCTTAGAGCCAATCATTATCCCAAAATTAGGATCTGATTTGCCTACTTTCCTTACGCCATCTAAGATGCCAGAGGCCGTTCACCTTGGAGACCTGCAGCGGATATGGGTACGGCCTGGCGCGAGATTTATACCCTCTCCCCCAGGTTTTTCAAGGGCCGGTGAGAGCTCATCAGACACCGCTGGAACCACAACACTTTCCAGGGCACAGGCCCCTCTCTTGGGGTGAACCCATTCCAAGGCAAGTCACCCCGCCAGCATCTCTGGGATTGTTTGCGTTACCACCATGGATGCCTTGTGGTGCCCATCTCTGCCACTCCTGATTTTGGGGATCTGAACCTGACTCCCTTTCCACTGGGCGGGGGCGATGTAGGCCATCACCTCACCTCACCTCACCCTTCCAAACGGTGTTCACCCATCTCTTACGACTAACTGACCCATGTTCAACTGCTGTTGACATGAAACCCTTCTCTATCTCAGCCTAAAAGTTCTCATTTGAGTATTTGCTACTATCACCAAGATCTGCACCACCCGGGACCACGTCTTAGGCTTCTGTGCTCACCATGACAGCCCTCCTACTCGTCGAAGCCTAGCCCTCGCTCTCCTGTGGCCAGTATCGGCCCGATGTTACAGTGCCATCCATTTTCAAAGCTAGTTGATTTTGCAGGTGAGTTGTTATACATTCCTTAGAGGATTACAAACTTCATGGCCACCCTCCTGCTGTCTATATCAACCAACACCTTTTCTGGGGTCTGATGAGCATCGGCATTGTGCACCTTAACCTGCGGCTGCAGCGTGCATCCTGTTTGCCACCTGAAGGAGCATGCAGCATTCCACTCTCCACGGGTCCATCTTCTGGGGCTCCATCCACTGCATCCACTGTTCCTCCCCCCTCCTTTACTGGGGGTTGTGGATTGCTGTGGGGTCCTGGCGGCAGCACAATGTCTTCTGTTCCCTAGTCTGCCTCTTGGTCCTGATCAGATGCCTACACCCCTGCCATCAAACCCCTTCATCTCAGCCGAGCGTCAGATCTGACATGACCAAGCACCATCTGTGTGTTTATGTTTTTTTGCTGATCTGGAAGAGGGCCAAAGGATCAAGCGCTAGTGTTAGCAAAAGTCAGCTATCATAGCTAACATTAGTTTTGATGTGAAAAATCAATGGCCAAGAGCAACAGACTCACTTGCGGTTTGGGAGTTCCAGGTGAAGTCATCGCCGTAGGTGTGCAGTCATATTAATTATACATCCAATCCATCGCAGCTGGGCTTCTTCACTCAAAGGCTCAGCCACTCCTCTTTGAGCTCCTTCCAGATATTTGACCTTCTTGTGAGGCCTGCCACCCTGTGAAGGAAACATTTTGTTTGCTTGTATCAGCAATATCATTTTTTTCATTACCTAAAGTTCATGGCTCTATGTGAGGATTTGGATGAAAATGACCCTCTAACTTGGAGCTTCACTTTAAGGCACAGCTCTTTCTTGACTAAGACAGGTAGAACATCGTCATTATTGCTTACATTCCCCCCATTGAGCTCCCTCTCTGTCTAACCCTCAACTGTGCACAGAAGCACAAGATACTGAGTTCCTTTATTTGGCAGCAACCCACTCCAATCAACTGTGTTGGGGAAAAATGCCATAGTCTCTGACTTCAGAACCATGGCCTCAGACTGTTCCACATTCAGATGTAAACCATTGCAGTGAAGCTTAAGGTCACCGCCTTCAGAATAGCTGTTTGGAAGAGCTGTAGTCACTTTTGCCTTCAGACGTCGCACAAACTAGTTCTTGTCAAGCATAACCCTGCACGAAATCCTGTCAAAAATGCATCACTGTTGTTGTTGACAGCAGAAGTTTTGGAGTTGTTCAGGATGGGAAAAACCATCTATCAGCCGAATCCCGTTAAATATGATTTTCTGAACACTGAACAATTTGTTATTGGGTTTTGTGTCTCATTAATTAAGATGCTCAGTTGTTCAGGATCATTTGAATTCTTTTGTTATTTTTCATGTCAAAAACAAATATGATAACTAATTGAGGTGTTTTTGTTATTTTTATGCTCATATGTGTTTTTATGATAGTTTATGACAGCAACTTCTCTACACTACTTGTCTGTACTTATTTGTAATCCATATGTTCACTCATTCATCATTTATTATTTGTAACTAAATGTTTCATATAATTAGAATGCTTGATTCTTCACTTTTGTATAGATTGTTTGTTCTGTTCTACCACAAAGACTTTTAAATTTTCTTTTTTAAACCCTTATCACTATGAGTCTGGTCCACAACGCAGGTTTAAAAAACCCTGAACCAATCCTGAATTCTGAGTTGACTGATCTTGAAGATAGGAAACTTAGTTTCTGAGGGTGAATCCTACTAGTAATGTTAGAAAAGATAGCCATCAAAGAACAATTTGATAAACAACTGTATTTTAGTTGTAGTGAAAATGAATGAGCTTTAATGTCAACCAGATCAATAAGGAAATTAAATGGCATGTCCAACAACTTTCTCTGGTGCTGCAGGAAAGGGGGAGACAAAGAAAGTAAAGTTTTGATGAATAAACCCCCCAACAAGCAGGTTAATAAGTTACAGCATAAGTTGCCAACAAAACAGACATTGAATTAAAGCAATATAAATTTCTGAAAGAGAAAACCATTAATGATCTCAAAATTGTCTCTTTGAGACACTTTCTGGAACAAACCTCTAACAAAGTAATGACTGCGTGGTTGAGTCATAACTAGTCAAAAGTTCATTTTGGTGTCACAGAAGTTATTGTTAGAAGGATGAATACAACAGGTTGACTTGTGGCAGACTTCAGCACTGGACATTCACACCAGCTTGTCTTATCCCCTTTAAAAGCAGCAGGCATTTTACCAGTGGATCATGAGAATCATTAGGCTAGCATCTCCTTAAATAAAGCCTAAATAAGAAAACAGGTTGTTTGTCAGTGTACCCTTAAATGAGCATAACAAAAGCCACATCGGCATTACAAAAATATTTTACTATTTTTTTATTTTATTCTGGCAACTGGGCTGTTTTCTGTGGATCCCCACAAAGCTCTGCCAAGACCGGCAACTCCTGAAGAAACTCTGACTCCAGGAGTTTTACCAGGAGTTTTAGGTGTATGTTTTACCACTAGCTGTATATTGCAGTAAATGTCACAAAATTTCCATGGCACACTTGGACTTGCCTCACACATACCGTTTGAGAGCCACTGGACTAGAGTTATGTATTATATATATGGTTTTGATAAACCAGTAAACCAATTGTTATCCATTGAGATGAAAACAGAGCTATACAGACTGTTTCCATGAATGCTGAACAGAAGAACATTGATTTAGGGAGGCCTTAGACAGTTAATGACATATTTATTAATGACATATCTAGATACCATAACATTCTTGAATTTGTGATCCCATTCAACGCTTGACCAGGGGCAGAACCTCATGAGATCATCCTTTGAGCACAGAGAGGAAAACCAAAGTGTACCAAATGTAATGGCAATCAATTTATAATTCAGTCTGCACCAAAGTTGTCACCCAGTTGACAGATCTGCATTGTCATTCTAGAGCAACTAAAATGTTGATTTTGAAGTAATCAGAATGAAATTTGTAAATTAAAATCTGGCCAACCAGGGTCTGAAATAAATTAAGTGAAATTGGAGTTTTTTTTTTTGTTTTTTTGTTTTTTGTTAAATGATTCTCTTGCTCTCACATATTGGTGAAAATGCTCTATGTTCCATTTCTGAAGATTACCTTGTGTCTGTATTAACATTTATACACACACATGAAAACAATGCCTAATAAGTCTCCCGGGCTGAGCAACCAACCAAACTCATGCAATGACAGGGCAACAGTTGTGAAAAAGACTCCAATACTCAAGCAACTTTAGTATTGAACTTCCATAAAGTTGGGGGACTTGCAAGTGACACATTAGAATAGGAGTAGTTAAAATCCATTCAGCAGAAACTTACCTGTCCTGATTTTTAATATCCAGTTGTTTCAAAAATGCTGGATCAATGTAATGCAACGCAGTAGTATCTTTGATTCGTCATTGACGCTTTGTCTCACACATAGTGTGAGAGCTGGCATGAATGTTACCTTCACTCTTTCTTCTTCTTCTTTATTTCTTGTTCTTGTTCTTGTTCTTGTTATTATTTTGCCATGACTTGGCATCTGTCTACTTCTGGACTGTTTGTCTTTGAAACATTGTTTCAATGTTAAAACCTGCATTTTCTTCGGGAGTTGAATGCAATCACTTTTCTTTATGATAACATATTTCAGTAATCTTAGAAAAACTATTAAAATTTAGAATGGAACGGGAGGAATGTTTGAAAGTTGAAATTACAACAACTACAAATGCTGAAGTATTCATTCTTTCCATCTGGAAATACTTGAAGTATCACAACATGGTATCAATAGTGCCACCGTGTGGTCAGCCATTGCATCTTTTATGTTTTTGAACTAATGAACTGTGAGGCGTAGAAAACAATATTTGCACAGTGTGTTCCATGGATTATGCTGATTTGACTGATGCCCATTTCCACAAATAAACTACTTGGATTTTTTTTTTTAAACTTTTTTTTGCTTCTTGCACATTTGTCTTCCTTGATCCCAAACAAAACACAGAAATTTGTTAGTATCACTGACCATTTGTAATTGGATTGAAGGAGTGGCCTGATGCCCTTAATAGGTCATAACTCTTTAATTTAAATGTTCTCATTTTAACTTTAGAAAAGGTAGAAGAAAAAAATGAATAGAAGCTTAAATGTCCTCATGTACATGTTATATGTCTGTCAGTGCGTGTCTCAGTATGTACAAGTGTGTCTGTGTGTGTGCTGTGTGTCAGTAAAAACAGCTGAAGGCTATGAAGGCTAGAGTTAAAAACGATAGAGGTCCAACTGCCAAAAATACCATAACACCAATTAACCTGAACAGTGGAAGAGACAGAATGGAAAACAAGAGAGAAAGAGAAATGTTAAAAACAGCTTATCATTTTAAAAATAATGAAAGACAGAACAAAAGCTGAATAGAAATATAAATGTCCCCACAACTTTAGAAAAATACTGTTTAATTTTGTGCGTGTGTGTGCATGTGCACTTGTACTTACTGCATAGTGAGAACCGAAACAAAACCTACATAGTGAGGACATTTTTGGAGAGTGAAGACACAACTTCAAAGGGTGGTTTGAGGTTAAGACTTGGTCTTAAGGGTTAGGATAGAATTAGGTTTAGGTTTGGGTGAAAGCGCAGTGCTCTTGGGGGAGCACTGCGAGGGGCACGGGCTCTCAGGGGCTGAGGGGATCAAAAGGATATTGGGACCCTTTTTATTTTTGGGATCAAAAGATCTTTGATCCTTAAAAAAATACTTAAAAACCTGGCCAAGTGTATTGTTTAAAAATGCATGGTGGATTGGGCAACGGTGCAGGCCAGCAGTGGGAACATAAGGGTTAGGATTAGGGATTTAGTTGTGCCAAACTGCCAAACATAGCCTAGAGAGAGAGAGAGAGAGAGAGAGAGAGAGAGAGAGAGAGA
>JBBMOE010000067.1:942528-995864 GCA_037975065.1 Chaetodon trifasciatus | reverse complement strand
GAGAGAGAGAGAGAGAGAGAGAGAGAGAGAGAGAGAGAGAGAGAGAGAGAGAGAACAATACATTTTGAAATTGACTTAATA
Organism: Chaetodon trifasciatus; assembly: GCA_037975065.1. Classification (NCBI taxonomy): domain Eukaryota; kingdom Metazoa; phylum Chordata; class Actinopteri; order Chaetodontiformes; family Chaetodontidae; genus Chaetodon; species Chaetodon trifasciatus. The sequence goes on along the minus strand of JBBMOE010000067.1, from coordinate 995,783 downwards.
TATCAAACAGTATAAAAGAAGTAAAAGAGTAAATGTTGAAGAGAAGCATACATTTCCTTATCTGTGTGTATGTGTGTCTGTGTGTGTATTAGAGAGACAGAGAGCTGAAACAGCTTAAGGTTGAATTCATTAACACTTAAAGTGGACAGAGATCTCACTTATTTAGAAAGAAAACTAAAATATTGAACTACATTACCTAAAGAAGCTAAGCGCTGAAATACAAAGAACAAAGAAGAAGAAGAGGATCAGAGAAGATGGAAGGGGAAGAGGAGGAGGAGGAGAAGGAACAGAATAGAGGGAAAAGAGGAAGAGGAGCAGAAGAGAGAAGGAAGAGGACAAGAAGGTGGATGGAGAAGAGAGGAGGGAGGAGAGAAAACAAGGAGGGAGGGGAGGAGTAGGGGGAAGATGAGAGTAGAGGAAGAAGATGAGGAAGGAGGACGAATATGTGAGAAAGCAGGATGAGGAAAGGGTGAAGGAGGAGGAGAGTGAGGAGAAGGGGGAGAGAAAGAAGGAAGAAACAGGAAGGAGGAGGAGAAAAAAAGGAAGAGGAGAAAATGGGACAAAGAGGAGGAGGAAGGGGAGGACAGCAGCTCCCGCTCACTGTGAGCTTTTTTCCATTTTAATTTCGTCCTTTGTATTATCTTTTAGTATATTCTTACATGTTTGTGCTCCTTAATTGATCGGTGCACTATGGAGACCAAAGTTGCCGTGTTTGCTCTTGTCTTTCTCCTGCTTTTCTCACTGTTTTCGACCATGTCTGGGGACCCCGTACGCAGCCAGGGCCCTATTGTTTACAGTAGGGATCAGCTGTTAGCGCTCTGTTGCACCGCGGTGCTGTCCCACGAGAGACCTGACGTTCCCCGCAAGCCGAAGAGGAGGAGACGGGGGAGCAATGCCGGAGCTGATCACCGCGCCAGAAGGAGGAGACACAGACCCGTCCTCCTGTCCATTATCATGGGGAATGTGAGATCTCTTCCCAATAAGATGGACGAGTTAGCGGCGCTGACCCGACACCAGAGGGACTATCTGGAGTGCAGCATCATGATTTTTTTGGAAACATGGCTGACTGCGCTGACTCTGGACACGTACACGGAACTGGACAGCTTTAAGCTGCTGCGGGAGGACAGGACGAGGGAGAGTGGTAAGAGGAAGGGAGGAGGGCTGGCAGTGTTTGTGAATGATAGATGGTGTAACCCTGGGCACATCACTATTAAAGAACAACTCTGCTGCAAGGACATTGAACTGCTAGCCGTTAGCATGAGGCCATATTACCTGCTGCAGGAATTCTCGCATGTTATCGCGATAGCTGCATATATTCCCCCCTCTGCTAACACTGATGCAGCCTGTGACGTTCTCCACTCGGTCACAAGCAGGCTGCAGACAGAGCACCTACAGGCCCTCCTTCTAATCTCTGGGAACTTTAATCATGCCTCTCCATCCTCCACTCTGCCCACCTTCACCCAGTATGTTACATGTTGCACCAGAGACAACAAGATACTGGATTTGTGTTATGCCAACACCAAGAGGGCATACACTCCATCACCCCTCCCTCCCCTGGGAAGATCTGACTACAACCTGGTTCATCTCCTGCCTGTGCACAAACCTCTCGTGCACAGGCAACCAGCTGTGTCCCGCACAGTGAAGAGATGGTCTGACGAAGCTGACGAGGCTCTGAGGGACTGTTTCGAGACAACTGTGTGGGGGGAATTCTGTGATTCTCACGGAGAGGACATTGAAAGTCTCACTCACTGCATAACTGACTATATTAAGTTCTGTGTGGACAACACTGTACCCACCAGGACTGTACGTTGTTTTTCCAACAACAAACCATGGATTAACCCCGACATAAGGGCTCTCCTTAAGGAGAAGAAGAGAGCCTTTAAGACAGGAAATAAGAATGAGCTGAAGGCTGTGCATTAGAAGCTGAGACAGCAGATCCGAGAGGGGAAAAACACCTACGGGGGAAGATGGAGGATCAGCTGCAGGAAAAAAATGTCAGTGGAGTCTGGAGAGGCCTAAAAACCATCTCTGGCCACAAGGAACCTGACTCCCAAGGCGCGGGGGGACCAAAAATGGGTGAATGACCTGAACTTATTCTTCAATAGATTTGATCAGTCATTTACCCCTCCCCGAGCCCACTCCTCCATGCTGCAGCCCCCCCTTTCCCACTCTACAACACTCAGCTCACAGCCACCCCCCACTGCTCACCTCATCAACCCAACCCCCCCACCCACACCCTCCAGCACACAGCCCCCCTGCTCCAACCTGTCCCTTACAACAACCCAGGTGAGAAACCAGCTCCAGAGAGTCAAGGCGAGGAAGGCTGCAGGCCCAGACGGCATCAGCTCCAGGCTCCTCAAGTCCTGCACAGATCAGCTGTGCGGGATTGTTGAAGGCATGTTCAATCTGAGCCTGAAGCTGGGGAGAGTGCCACATCTGTGGAAAACATCCTGTGTGGTACTGGTGCCCAAGACTCTGCACCCCAGTGACCTCAGCGGCTACAGGCCAGTGGCACTAACATCCCACTTGATGAAGACCCTAGAGCGGCTGGTCCTTGTTCATCTCCACCCCCTGGTGAACCCATCACTGAATCCACTTCAGTTTGCCTACCACCCTGGCATTGGGGTGGACGATGCCGTCATCTTCCTCCAACACCGAGCTCTCTCTCTGTTTTTTGATTTCTCCAGTGCTTTCAACACCATTCAGCCTGCACTTCTGAGGGACAAGCTGGAGCACACCGGGGTGAACCATCACCGCACACACTGAATTCTGGACTATCTCACCAACCATCCACAGTATGTGAGGACCCGGGTCTGTGTGTCTGACATGGTTGTCTGCAGCACGGGGTCCCCGCACCGCAGGGAACAGTCCTGGCTCCGTTCCTCTTCACCCTGTACACTGCAGAGTTCTCATACAACACACCCACCTGTCACCTGCAGAAGTTCTCTGATGACTCTGCAATCATCAGCCTCATCACGGATGGGGACAACAGACAGTACAGACAACTGATGCAGGACTTTGTGGACTGGTGTCAGTGGAACTGCCTCCAGATCAACGCAGGGAAAACCAAAGAACTGGTGGTGGATTTCTGCAGACGAACACTCTGCCCCCTGACACCGGTGAACATCCAAGGAACGGACATCGAGATGGTGACATCTTCTAAGTACCTGGGTGTTCACCTGAACAATAAACTGGACTGGACTCACAACACAACCGCACATTACAAGAAAGGCCAGAGCAGACTTTATCTGCTCAGGAGGTTGAGGTTGTTTAGAGTGCAGGGGGCACTCCTGAAGACCTTTTATGACACTGTGGTGGCATCAGCCATCCTCTATGGAGTGGTCTGCTGGGGGAGCAGCATCTCGACAGGAAGAGACTTGACAAACTGATCAAGAAGGCAAGCTCTGTCCTGGGATGCCCCCTTGACTCAGCGGAGGTAGTAGGAGAGAGGAGGATGATGGCTAAGCTGTCACCCATGATCAAGAACGACTCCTACCCCCTGCAGGACACTTTAACAGCACTGGAGAGCTCCTTCAGCGAGAGACTGCTTCACCCAAAGTGTATGAAGGAACACTATCGCAGGTCCTTCCTTCCTGCAGCGGTCAGACTTTACAACCAGCAGTGCTCCCAGTAGACCACACACTCACCAAGACTTTCAATATGACTGCACTATAATACACATTAACTGTATTCACTCATACTGTGAAACTGTGTCCACTCATACTGTGAAAATATTTTATATGCTCAGATGAATTTCAACAATATGTCGATCTTTCAATCAGGTGTATTATTACTCCGATGTGCAATTTCAATACTCCAGTCAGGAGTACTACCACCCAAGTGCAATATCAGTATCTGTTGTTCATGTTTTCATATTCATATTTTTATATTCATTGTTTATATCTGTTGTTCATATTTTTATATTCCTTTTTTATGTTGTTTATATTGCTTGTTTGATATTTAATGTCTTTTAACTGATGCCCTCTATTTGTGCTATCCTCTTTGCTGCTGTAATACCTGAAATTTCCCCACTGTGGGACCAATAAAGGTATATCTTATCTTACCTTATCTTATCTTATCTTATCTTATCTTATCTTAAATACCTTTAAGAGGAGCAGGAATATCAAGTGAAGTGTAAAAGATGAAAAAACTGAACTGTGGACGAAAGGCATTAAAACAGAGTTTTATTTGAATTTTTTGTAGATGCGTTTGTGGTTTATACTTGCAGTATTACACAGAAGAGAAACTAAAATTAATTCATTTAGTTTGTTGGCTTTATTAGTTTAGTTTAGTTTAGTTTAGTTTAGTTTAGTTTAGTTTAGTTTAGTTTAGTTTAGTTTAGTTTAGTTTAGAGACCCAACAATTCCCTCATGAGCAAGCACTTGGCAACAGCGGTGAGGAAAAACTTTCTTTTAACAAGCAGAAACCACAGGCAGAACCAGGCTCTGGGTGGGCAGCCATCTGCCTCGACCGGTTGGGTGAGAGAGGGAGAGCAAGAGAGAGAGAGTGAGACAGACAGAGAGAGACAGACAGACATGCAGTCACAGTAACAGTGACAATGGATGTAATAACAGTAGTAGCAGTTGCAGTGGATGTCAGGCAGGGCCATGGCAGGAGACAATCCAGATTCAGCCACTGTCCATGGGAACCTGCGAGACGACAAAGCACAGAGACTCCGGGGAAGGAGCTAAATTAGTAACACGCCATGGTAGGTCATGAAAGCGTGCAGATGGAGAGGGAGAGAGGGACAGAGGAGCTCGGTGTGTCTTTGGAGGTCCCCCGACAGTCTAATGCTATAGCAGCATAACTAGGGGCTGGTCCAGGACAAGCCTGAGCCAACCCTAACTATAGGCTTTATTAAAAAGGAAAGTTTTAAGCCTACTCTTAAATGTAGAGACAGTGTCTGCCTCTCGGACAAAGACTGGAAGATGGTTCCACAGGAGAGGAGCTTGATAGCTAAATGCTCTGGCTCCTGTTCTGCTTTTGGAGACTTTAGGAACCATAAGTAGACCTGCAGTCTGGGAACGCAGTGTTCAAGTGGGGTAATACGGTACTATGAGCTCTTTAAGATAAGGAGGTGCCTGGCCATTTATGGCTTTGTAAGTAAGGAGGAGAATTTTAAATACTATTCTAAACTTTACAGGGAGCCAGTGCAGAGTGGCTAACATTGGAGAAATATGATCTCTCTTCCTCGTTTTTGTCAGAACACGTGCTGCAGCGTTCTGGAGCAACTCGAGAATATTCAGCAACAAATTTGGGCAGCCTGATAGTAAGGAATTGCAATAATCCAGCCTGGAAGTTACGAATGCATGGACTAGTTTTTCTGCATCATTTTGAGACAAAATATGCCTGATTTTTGCAATATTTGCAGGTGAAAGAAGGCAGTCCTTGAAATTTGTTTTACATGGGAATGAAAGGACATGTCCTGATCAAAGACCACTCCCAGATTCTTTACAGTGGTGCTGGAGGCCAGCGCAATGCCATCCATAGCTGCTATGTCATCAGAAAGGGAGTTTCTAAGATGTTTAGGGCCTACTACTATAACTTCAGTTTTGTCCGAGTTTAGCATCAGAAAATTGCAGGTCATCCAGGTCTTTATGTCCTGAAGACATGCTTGTAGTCTAGTTAACTGACTGGTTTCTTCTGGCTTCATTGATAAATATAGCTGGGTATCATCTGCGTAGCAATGAAAATTTATTGAGTGCTTCCTGATAATCTTACCTAAAGGAAGCATATATAAGGTGAAAAGAATTGGTCCAAGCACAGAACCCTGCGGAACTCCATAGCTGACTTTAGTGAGCACAGAGGAGTCATCATTAACGTGTACAAACTGAGAGCGATCTGACAAGTAGGATTTAAACCAGCTTAGCGCAGTTCCCTTAATGACAATGAAGTGTTCAAGTCTCTGCAATAGGATACCATGGTCAATGGTGTCAAATGCAGCACTAAGATCTAATAAGACTAGTACAGAGACAAATCCTTTATCAGATGCAATTAGAAGGTCATTTATAACTTTAACCAGTGCTGTCTCTGTGCTATGATGCACTCTAAATCCTGACTGGAAATCCTCAAATAAACTATTTTTGTGTAGAAAGACACACAGCTGATTAGCAACTACTTTCTCAAGAGTTTTTGAGAGAAAGGGAAGGTTGGATATCGGTATAGATAGTGTGAGTAGAAATTACCATGTAAAATACTGACACCTTGTGGTTGTGCATGCAGCAAAGCAATGCACAGGATCAACTGTCTCATTACACATGGAAGCTAAATTATGGTCATTCACACAATGCAAATTAACAGAGACATACTCATATTACACTCAAATACTCATCACTAGGAAGATACCAAAATAAAACAACTTTCTGCTACATTGGCTAAATCATCACAAGACTCTGCTAATTAACAGAGCAATCAGCTAGTTGGCCTTGCACTGCAGCAGCAGCATTAATATTCAGTACTCATCAAGAAATTAAAATAAAAGACAGAGCAAATTGTCTTTGGGTCACTTCAGCAGTTTACTAAACACTTACCTCCCGATGCTTTCCACTTTTTACTCTGAAGCACTATCAAGAATGTAACAAATTGTATCACTCTGTAGTTTCAGTGTCTCTGCTTCCTCCTCAGTGTGCTCTGCCAGTCATTTCCCTCTGAAGCACTAGTCTGTGTCTTTCTAAGATGAGCAAAGAGGTTGGATTTGGTTGTTTCACACCAATAAAAATCAAGTATCTCCCATTGGACCAATAAGCTTATTTGTTGTCTTTCTAATAATAGGGCATTTGCTGATGCAGTAATAGATCTCTGAGCTGAAACAAAATAACAAAATGAAATATAAAATTAAATGTGCTTATGAATGAAATAAAAGGAATTCCCAGTGAGGGGAAATGTTTGTAACTTTTCTAGTAACAACTGGGGTTTTCCAATGGGTTACTAATGAACAAACAGAAGGAAATCAATTAACCCAACCTGAATTTAAATTTTCACATGACTTTATCTGTATTTCGCTTGATTAAACTCTAAATAAGTGTGAATATTAATAAGCTAAATTACATGTGATGGTATCTATTTAGTTGACTTACCAGGATTTATTGATACTGACTTGCATAGCCAGAATTATTATTGCAGGTTTTTTTTTTTTTTTTTACCCCATGAAGGATTTACACCAAAAAAAAAATTGAAAATCTATAGAATGATTTTTATCCAGATGCACCAAGGCATAATAGCTTTCAGTAAATATTATAACTCCCCACACTGCTTTTGCACACAGTGTACATAATACAGTTTTTGACAATGACAGAAGTCAGTGGGGGAAAATTGCGTGGGGATCTGCAGTTTTGCCCTCCTCTTCCTATTGTGTCTTTGTGTTTCCCTTCTCCTCTGTCTCTTGTCTGTTGTGTGTGAATGTTTTACTGCAGGGTGTGGCTGGCAGGTCAGGTCCAGCCTCCTCCTCTCCTGAACACACCTGCTAACAATCAGTCAGTCAAGACTCACCCGCTGCCACAGTATATAAACACAGGCCTCCACCCAGTATTCGTCAGTTCTCATTTTCATCCTCAAGGTAAAGACTGAGACTCCAGAGATTATTTTCATTTTTTGATCATTTAAGTATTGATTGCCTTGTCTGCTCCCTGCCTTCCTGACTCCTGTCTTTTTGTGCCCAGGTGTCTACCTTCATGTTCCAGCCTACGGCCTGCCAGTCTGTTGTGTGTAAACTGGAAGTGGACCCTGCCTGCCTGTTCACTCTCAGGAGACTCACCAGCTTCAGTGTGTGGATCTCCTAGACTCTTCTGTTGCACATTTTTCAACTATTTATCAAACTTCTGCCTTTTTTCACATGTCCCTGCCTCCTTGTCTGAGTTTCAGCTTTTGGATCTGTTTGCTCATGTACAAGAACGTCATGAATTGCAACCAACTGCTTACAGTTGGCAGTGTCACTGTTTTTCAATTTGGACTTTAGGGCTCATTTTGTTAGGCTTAACATAGCCCTGATGGCCATGTTTAAGGTTGAGTTTATTTTTTATGTTCATAGTGGTTGGTTTAAAAAGAAATACCATCTGCAGCCATAACACTGTTACAGCCTCTGGTCTTCCTCATCCCTACAATCTCACTCTTTATCCCCTTTTTGTGTGTGTTTTATTTTTAAACAATTCTTTGAGAGTTAATCTATGATAACTTGTGGTTCACATTTCAATAAATTCTATTTAAATTTGCATTCCTATTGACTGAAAATGTTAGATTTCACAATCAAATCTGAATGTCAATTTAAAACACAAACAAATTACACAATACAGATAAAGCATTAAACATTAATACTCAACTCTTGTGCAAAGGGATAGTAGTCTAGTTTAAGTAGGAAACGAGAATACTCCCTCACAACATTTCAGTCTCCTGACTCTGAGAAACCACTTTTTTTGTTTGTTTGTTTTCTCCATGTTTTTCTGTTCAAGCTGCATGTGATTGGTCAGCTACATGATGTGTGGCGCTTTCTGTGTGTCCACACTGAGCAGGAGGGGGAGGGGCAGGGGTTACAGACACAGACAGACAGACAGACAGACAGACAGACACACACACACACACACACACACACACACACACACACACAGCTGCTACAGAGACAAAATGCTGGAAAGGTGAGGCAGTCATGAGTGACTGCAGCAAATTTGGATGCAGTTCAATTACATCGATAACACAGAGAGTGTGATTCTCTATGTTGTTTTACTGTAAGTAGTTAAAAGTTTATAAATCTTAGACATACACTCAAAGATTGGCTCTTTTGGTCAAATTGAGATGGGTATGGGTGTGGGTTTTTGTACTTGAAGATTTATTTTTTATAGCACTCTGCTCCATGTTGAGTATAATAAGCAATATAAATATTTTTATATGTTTTGTACATTAGTTATTAATTTTACAATATTTTTGGTAATAAATCAATTTAAGCAACAAAAAATCTGAGGAGCCACTTGGGAGCCAAAAGAGCTGGCTCTTTTAAGAGAGCCGAGCCATAAGCACGGGTTTTCTTAAAAGAGCCGAAATTCCCATCACTAGTCAGAAGACCTAAACAAATACAAATAATTAGGCCAGTCCATTTCAGTGCATGTGGGAGTATTTTCACTTTCTACTTGAAGGGGTGACAGGGGTAACACTGTCACCTCACAGCTAAAAGGTCCTGGATTCGATTCCCACCATGGGGGCTGTGGGCACTGGGGGCTTGTCTTCCACCATGCCTTCGGTGCCTGCTGCTCAAGAAAAGGGGGCCTTTCTGTGTGGTGTTTGCATGTTTCTCCCTGTGTTCACATGGGGTATCCTCCATAAAAAAAAACCCCACTAAAAACATGCAAGAAGATCACCGCCTGACCAATGGTGACGATAAAGGAACTGGTCCCTGGGCGCTGGTCGGCTGGCAGCCCACCACTCCTGGTCTGCCACGGAGGAATGACTGACCAAGGATGGGTCAAAAGCAGAGAAGAATTTCACATAAGCATGGCGTGTACAGTTTCCCCCCCCCCAACTCTGTATGTTGTGTTGTTTGTGACTAATAAAGGATGTCTTCTTAAAATAAATACGGACACTTACACCCAGCAGTAGAGCCTGAGAAGGTGTTGGAGAGTACCTTTTTGTTTGCGGCTCTGATAGAAGTGTAGTTTAAACACAGAAGAATGTTCACACATCCAAGCAAACCAGTGGTCCAGGTGCTGGATATGAGGGCTCAAAGTGAAAAACAAAGAATTGCCTGCACACTGAATAGTTTTGAAGCCCCCTATGAGGTATCATTTGTGATGTTGCAAACTCCAAGAATGAGTCAGTTGAATGAATCCATCTGTGCAAATTTATCAGCCATTTTTTGGTAGCAGTGTTCCAATCAAATGATACCTCCAAGGAGGCTTCAAAACTCGATAGATAGTTAGATATTGTCTCAATATAAGAATAGTTTCTCATTGAATGAAATCTAAATCAAATCTAGAAATCTATTTTCTTACATTGTATAGCAAAAAAACAAAAAAAACAAATAGGAGGTGAGAGGTGAGAAGATGGTGTGGAAACAGAAAAAAATGAATAGGATAAAACTGGTCCACTGGAGCACTGCACTGACACTGGGAGAGAAGCGTTTTTGTGAAAGGCAGCAGCATGTGTACTAACTGCACCTACCCCATTTCCTCTCTCTCCTTAATGTAGTCTTTACTTGTCTCTGTCCTCCTTTAGCCATGCTCTTTCTCCTTGGATTAATCGGTAAACCTGAATGAACAAAAGTTTAGCCTGGATGAACAGAGGGCCAGCCAGAGTAGGCTTTCAGAAGCTTCTATGTCACATGAACCCTTAGGCCTCCATATCCGTACAAAGCCTGAGCTATGACACAGTATATTATCTGTAGTTCAACAATTTTACAAACAGCACCCCAGTGTTCTCCATCAACAGAGTGGAATACTTGATGCCTGTGACAATACCTGGATAACTTGGCAGTAGCCAGGTGAGACTGCTAGCTATAAAATACAATACATAAGTATTTGGACAGTCAGATTTTGTGTTGTTCTCCCTCTGTAGTCCATTACATTTGATTTGAAATAACATTACATCAAACTTCATAAAATGTGTTGAACTGCTTCAAGCGCTAGTTTTAGAACAATAAGAGAAGAAGAGATGAAGATATGAAATGCACCAAAACTACATGGTTAGGTTTAGGCATTGAAACTACTTGATTCAGCTTAGGTAAAGATCATCGGGTGAAATAAGTATGCACCTGTTACGCACATGATGCAGCTTTAGTGAATTATGAGAGTGAAAACAGGGCAACGTTAGATTTTGGTTTCACACAGGACACAAACGGTAGTCTCCTGGGTGAAAGTTGCATGTTATCTGACCGATCCATCCACTCGACCTTCCTCCATATGCAGACTTTTATTTCATACTATATCTCCTGACATCCTCCTTTGCTCCATCATAATTTCTATGGCCACTAGGCCACTGCCTAACAATATACATAAAGATGGGTCATAGTGGCCTGTTTGTGCAGATGAGCCTCCTGGCTCTAGTTTATGATGCTGCATCCATTCACACTTCTATGTACCAACAAGACATGGAACGTAATTTAACATTGCAGGCTACTAGCAATCATCCCAAACATCTAGAGGAAACTATCCCAGTTGGTCAGTTTATGAGGATCAAACACAACTGCTCAGATCTTGATGCAAAAAAAAAAAAAAAACCATCATGGCCACTCAGTTCAAGGAATAAGGTTGTGCCTCCAGCTGTATTCAGAAACCCATTCAACATTACCAACACTACCACCACACTCACTCTGATCTCCCATCTAATGTATAAAAAAACAAAGCATCCAAGTGCATAGTCACTGTGCTTCACAAATAGAAGAGACACTAGCATGTGCTTCAAGCACAACACTATCTCAAGGACTTCAGCAAATCCCCACCTTTTTTCTCATTCAGGAGAGTACCCATAATTAAGGACATTGTCATGGACAAGAATATGACTCAAAACAAGGCCACATGACTGACAACAACTAGCATGTGTAGATGTGGTAACTGTGTCTGCTGCAACATTTCAACAAATACGAAATTGTTCAATCATCTCCACACTGGGAGGAAAATTCCAATTTGAGAACTTATAAACTGTAAATGGATTCTGGACAACTGGACAAACCAAACGACCCCTTAAACAAATACCAGAGCACAAAACCGCAGTCAATATGAATTATACAATTGCCAAACATCATGCTGAAGTAAATAATGGTTCACCCTCTTCATTAAAATTCTGTGGGATTGCAAAAGTCATTATGAATTTGTAAAGAAACCGGCCCAGAGAGAATATTTTAGATATACATACTCAATACAATGAAACCAAATGGACGTAATAAATACTTCATCTTAAAAATGTGTTTTAGATTAGACTGTAATCTTTTGAAACAGGAACTATATGTCACCACTGACCACTGAGTGATATAGCACCATCCTTAGGATCATTCTACAATGAAAATGTGTTCAAATGTCCCTACATGGTCATCTATTTTATGGGTCCAAATAGTGAATCAGTGATGATGGAAACAATGTTTTGTCAAGCTTCATATTGTATGTAATGGGGTTTAAATTGGATTTAACTACACATGATTGTTCCCTATATCTAAAACCGCAGGATAAATAAATGGATTAATTCTAGGTCCAACTCCCAGTTGTTAAATGAGCCAAGTAAACACATGAAGTGTGAGTGTTTTCTCCTCTCGACCTGATATCTTGGGTTGTGCTATCTTTTTATATTTTATGGAATATGCTCAGAGGATTGTAAGTTTCAGCTGATATCTATGAGTCAAGGACTTCATTCATACATACTTTCCTGTTCATTATGGGCTTCCTGTCCTACACACCTGTTTGTTTCTCATGCTACATTCTCCCTCTTGTGTCCCACTCCACCATTCCTGGATGGAGCACCTCCAATCACCTGCCCTGTCCCCAGGGTTTTCCCTAGCCAATCAGCTCCTTCCTTGTTCTCCTGTTCCATCACTTTTCCCCCCTCACCTAAGCTTCTCCCCCCATCTCTCGACTTGCACCTCATACCCTCATCAGATAAGTTTGCATTTTTCTCCAGTTTTGAGTTCAGCCTTTGTTGAGTTGTCGACTCAGTTTGCCTGATCCTGTTTCTCAGCTTTTGTTATTTTCAATAAAAAGCTGTTGAACCTGTCATCCCCTGAATCTGGGTTAGCCTGCTCCGCCCTCTTTGTGAACAACTTGACCAGTCATGGATTCAGCAGAGACTGACCAGCTGTCTTTTCTTAAGCCTTTAGTCCACTTGAATGACTCTGATGGTGAGTTCATGATCAAGTTTTGTTTGTTCCGTCCACAGGAGGACCCATCTCTGGCCAAGAGCTTGATTGCAGTTCGTTGGGAGTCTGTGAAATCTGAGGCTATATTCTGAATGTTCTCCTGTAGCCAAGCTCTCTTGTTTCTGTCCTGTCTGGTGCAAAGCCTCCCTGGCCATCAACTCCCCTAGACCTATCCACTTTCGTCCATCTAACCTGTACCATCAGTTTACCTGCTGCCAGTCACCCCACGCTGACAACCCATCAGAATGCTAGCCTTTAGCTTGCTTCCCAGACTAATAACCTGTAGCTAACTAGCCACCAGCATGCTAGCTTTGGTCTACTAGCATCCTATTCCTAAGAAAGCTACCTTTCTGCCTGATTCACTTTGCAATGACTCCCTGGAGCCTCCTTTCTGGTGAACCTAACTAGCTATCAAGACAGCCCCTACAAGAAATTGAGACTCCCAACAATGCTGAGGCTCCCTGTTGTTGGACTCCCTGTCTTCCAGCTCCCTGGTGTCTTGTTTCGCTAGACCATGCTCTAGAGCCAGACAGCCTACAGCCAGCTGACAGTCAGCTAACACAGAGCAAGCCATTTCCCATCTGATCCTGCCCTAGAGCCACCTCAACAGTCCTCCAGAGGAAGGCATGGCTCTTGCTGATGTTGTGTCTCTCAGCTGCCCAGGTCCTCATTATCAGTGCTGCCCTGCACTCCCTCTGCCCAGTGTCCCAGCTGACATTCAGCCTCTGGTCTCTGGGTTAGTCACCAACCACCTCAAAGTCTGCTCCTAGGTTGGGCAAGATTCCACTGTTCCTGGGCCAGTGTACACCGCTCCAGTTCCTGTTCTGCAGTAGTCAGTAGTTCCTGAGCTAAAGCATCCCCCTTTTCCAGAGTGGCAGCTCTCTCCTGTTCCTGAGCTGCAGCAACACGCTGAGCCTGAGCTGCGGCAGAGACCAGTTTTTGTGCTGCAGCACTTACCTGTGGTAGTGTGTCTGCAGCCTCCTGTTTCCCTGGCCTCACTGGCTCACCTGTCTCCCAGCTGCTGACCTCCGGCCCTGCAGTCCTGTGCTGTAGACGACAAGTATCTACAAGTTCAACTTACTTTAAAAAGTCTCAAAGCAGACTGGGAGCCATGCCTCCTACAGCAACATGGTAAAGACATTGATTCTGTAATACTGTGGGATGGAGGTCAATTTCACTGGGCAGGACAAGAAAAAGGGAATGGGTTTGACAGGAATCGTAACAATAGATAGTTTTTATGACAATGATACCACTCTTCCCTGCTCTAATTCTGTCACTACTGAAAATCCTTTCAGAGATTTCCTGCCTCAAGCCCCAAGCCTGCTCAGTTCCCCACAACTCCTTGGGTCCTGGTCAATAGTGGTGTGGATGATGCTAAATACTCCTTCCCATCACTGTCATATGAAACTCCTAATCTGAGCCATAAACTCCAAGCAATGGGCCGTGGGGATAGACCGCATTCTCCAGTGATGTTCTGCCTGGGCAACCATCCATCTTCTGGACAGGCCTCTGTTCCCATTCCACGCTATGGACCTCACCTTGAATCATCTGCCCTCTGCACTCTCCAGCACTGCTGAGAGTTGTCTTGGCTCCCATGACAGAAGTGCTGCACATTAGGACTGTTGTGCTGCTGCTCATTTGGACCATTTGAGGAGGATTTCATGCATCCCATGGGCAATCTTGAGGTGAGTTCATGATCTAAGAAAGCAGGTAATTATTCCTGGCCACCCTTGGTGACATGAAGTTCAATCACCAATGCCAACTCCGTGCTAGTAACTTCTTGAATCTAAATGAGAGTAAGATGAAATTTCAGAATGTCCAGGCATAGCTGAAAATGCAGCTTGTGACATAGCTTCTTACCTAGGACCTCTCTGGTTATGTCAAACCCTATGCTAAGAATCTTGGCAAATTATTTGACCCTGATCTTAAATTTGTGGCCGCATATCTGCTAACACAATTCAAAAAAATCATGCCACATTACTCCAATTTTAATGTCACTGCATTGGTTACCAGTGAATTTTAGAATTGACCACAATATTTTTCTTTTCATTTTTAAAGTTTTGACCTTTTGGATTCCCACTGTCTTCCAAGCACATTTAGGTCATCTGATAAGCTGCTGCTTTCCATGCCAGATATATGTTTGTGGCATTGGTTCAGGGCCTAATTTATGGAACTGCCTCCTTCTACATGTTTGATCAGCCCTCACCATCAAATGTTTTAAATCCAGGCTAAAAACCAACTTTGTATGCCACCATGTGATTTTCTCATTGTCTTTGTGTCATTTGCCAATTTCTGAACTTTTTTTGTTATCACATAGGAGCACTGTTGGTTGTTTTTAAACTGTCCAATATAAATAAAGTCTTTGTACTCCTCTAATGCTTTTGCCTCTTGAACTGCAGTAAATCTACCTAACTGTATCTTATCATACATTATTCCTGCTAGAATTATTCCTAGATCTAATACCCACTACACTATGCATTGTGTTTTCAACCGTGGTCAGATAATCTGATTACAGTCTGCTGTAGTAATTCCAGTCCAAATAAACCTCTTAGTCCAATCTGCTCTTTTAAACTCTGTGTCTAATAAATCTTCCATTCTCAGTAATCTCATTATATCCCATTTTGTTGACTTCCACTTCCTAACTCCCCTCTAGTGGAGCTCTGCCCACTCATTTATAATTTTTTGAATGTGCCTAGGTTAACAGGTCATGGTGGGTGTATTGCAGCTATTCCCAAGATTATCTCATTTGCATTCCTTTCAGTTTTGTTCCTTTTACCAATTTGGAAATCCAATTTGCTGTGCAATCATTTATGGTCCCCCCAACTCAAATATGGGTTTTCTCAATTAATTGTCAGACTTACTGTCCTCTCATGCTTAAATTTGGTAGAGCACATAGTTGGTGACTTTAACATTCACACACACCATATATGAATCTCTTGAAACATTTGATAAATTGATTACAGTAATTGACAGTCAGGCGAAACTAGAACTTGACTAACGAAGGAGGAGTTTCACATATCTCAGATGACCAATTAAACAGAAATCAGAAAAGCCTTTATTGCCAAGTACGGTTTTACACATAGGGGGAATTTGCTTCGGTGAAGTTGGCGCATGACACATCTAGTAAAAAATAAGCTGTTAAAGTAGTAAAAAATATAGCAATATAAATATATATACACAAGCCTTTTTTTTTGTGGAAACACAGTCTATTTTTTCAGAAAGTCCAAGCTGAGCGTTAATGTAATGCATTAGAGTTATGGCAATGTCAATGTCAATGGGGGGGGGGGGTTCCGGGCCTTGTTAATAAGGCTGGCCTTGTTAATAAAGCTGGCAGCAGATGGGAAAAAACTGTTCTTGTGTGAGGTTTTGGTCCTAATGGAACACAGCCTCCTGCCAGAGGGGAGTGTCTCAAAGAGTTTGTGTCCGGGGTGTGAGGGATCAACCACAATCTTTCCTGCACGCCTCAGGGTCCTGGAGGCGTACCATCTCCACTGTCTTAAGAGCGTTGAGCTCTAGGTTGTTCTGGTTGCACCAGGTCACCAGATGGTCAACCTCCCACCTGTAGGCGGACTCGTCGCCATCAGAGATGAGTCCAATGAGGGTGGTGTCGTCCGCAAACTTTAGTAGCTTGACGGACTGGTGACTGGAGGTGCAGCTGTTAGTGTACAGGGAGAAGAGCAGAGGAGAAAGAACGCAGCCCTGGGGGGATCCGGTGCTGATGGTCTTTGC
Organism: Chaetodon trifasciatus; assembly: GCA_037975065.1. Taxonomy (NCBI): domain Eukaryota; kingdom Metazoa; phylum Chordata; class Actinopteri; order Chaetodontiformes; family Chaetodontidae; genus Chaetodon; species Chaetodon trifasciatus. Next base: position 979,231 of record JBBMOE010000067.1, on the reverse strand, counting down.
GTCGGAGATGTGTTTCCCCAGCTTCACGCACTGTTTCCTGTCAGACAGGAAGTCTGTAATCCACCTGCAGGTGGAGTCAGGCACCCTCAGCTGGGAGAGCTTCTCCTGAAGCAGAGTTGGGATGATTGCGTTAAAAGCAGAGCTGAAATCCACAAACAGGATCCTAGCATAGGTTGCTGCGGAGTCCAGGTTCTGGAGGACGAAGTGGAGGGCCAAGTTGACTGCATCGTCTACAGACCTGTTGGCTCTGTAGGCAAACTGCAGGGGGTCCAGGAGAGGGTCGGTGATGTTTTTGAGGTGTGAGAGCACAAGGCGCTCAAAGGACTTCATGACCGCAGAGGTCAGGGCGACGGGTCTGAAGTTGTTAAGTCCTGTGTGCCTTGGTTTCTTGGACCAGGGTTTGTCATTGTTGTAACTCACCCTGGTGCATGATGGAACACAGCAGTCCTCACAGAAGCTGATGTAGGACGTCACAGCCTCTGTGTACTCATCCAGACTGTTGGTAGCAGTCCTGAACACATCCCAGTCAGTAGAGTCCAAACACGCCTGGAGATCCTCCACAGCCTCACTGGTCCACTTCCTTGATGTCCTCACTACAGGTTTGCAGAGCTTTAGTTTCTCCCTGTATGCAGGAATCAGGTGGACCATGATGTGGTCAGAGTGGCCCAGTGCAGCACGGGGGACAGCGTGATACCCACCCCTGACTGTGGTGTAACAGTGATCCAGAATATTCTCCTCTCTGGTCAGGCATTTAATGAACTGTTGTCTGTATTTAGGGAGTTCGTGGGTGAGGTAGCTTTGTTAAAGTCACCAAGGACAATAACTAAAGAGTCCGGGTTGGTCTGTTCCACACACAGTATCTGGTCTGCGAGCATACACTGTGTGTCCTGCATGTTGGCCTGCGGCGGGATGTAAATGCTGACCAGAATGAATGAACAGTATGTTTAGTTACCTGACAGGTGCTGTCCATGGTTGTGAATGCTGCCAAACACGTGTATATATAGAGCTTGACCAGGACCAGTACAATCCCCTATGATCAGTGTAGGGGATGGTTGCGACATGCCCTCCGTTTCTTCCCTCATTGCATTGCAAGGGAGAATATACGCTGTGATGCGGACGAGAATCTGTGGCCAGGCAGACAGCAGCGTGGCCAGGAGGGTGAGGAGGATGGCCGGGAGGGCTAGGACGCAGCCAGGAGAGGGAGGATGAGGACAGCGACCAGTGAAGAAGTGTTAGTTGTGAAACTCCAGCTTTATTTACAGCACTGTAGGCTACATATAGTTTTCCTTGTTTTTTGTTTATGTGTTTGTATTACAGTATATTATGCTGTATACATTTTCTTTTTACTCTGATGTATGGAAGTTACTTGATGTGTGTGAATAATAATGGTTACAATATCTTTGGCAGTATGAGTGCAATGTGTGATGTCAACTTTGGAGGCTACTCTTACCGTAAAATCCTATTTTTTTATTTATTTATTTATTTTTTCCAGTTTTATACATGATTGTATTCTGTTAGCTAGACAAAAAAACTAGTACAGTAACCATTATCAATGAAGGACTGGGCTAAGACTAAGAGGTGGACATGAGGGACATTTCAATGGTCCTCTGCCATAGTGACAAAACATCTAAACATTTTGATTTGCAGTGCTTACACAATGTCATTCCCATAATGGAGATTTTTGTTCTTTCCTTAGTGACTGTTGAGTTGTCCTCGAGCACTAGTTGTTTTTTGTCTGCCTGTGTGCTTTTTTCCCCTAGCGGAGATTTTTGTGTCCTTACCTGTCGGGCTGTCGAGTTTCCTCCAGCAGAGACTACGTTCTTCGTTCTGATCTGCGTCATCCTGTTTTTTGAGAGTTTTTCAGTTGTTACTTTGAAAAATAAACTTGTGAGAACTTCCTCTCCTTCCCAGCATACACGTCACAGTCCAGTCTGTTTCAAGAAATGAGCCAAAGCAATTGAGAAGGATCTTTGCATTTTTGTGGCACTGACTATTTATATGGGAAAGGAATTTAGTTTTGAAGCATGAGTGAACAGTTTTGGGAGAGATTTGAGCTTTTGCAAGTGAGCTATGGTGTTGTGCTGAACTGTAAGACTGTTTTGCCAAATGATCTTAGAGTTTTGAGAATGCAATTTCTGTTTCAATAAATGAGCCAAACCAAATGTAGAAAAACTGTAATAACATTAGTGCAAAAATGGTAGGTTTGTGATGATGAAATGAGAAACAACATCAACACAGTGCTACAATAAATGATGCTGGAGTTAAAAAGTCTGATGGCTGTTGGAATGAGGGCCTGTGGTAGTGTTCTCTCCCACACAATGGATGTAGCCTTCTGTTACTGAAAGAGCTGCTTAAGCCCCCCACCATCTCATGCAGCGGGTGAGAGGGGTTGTCTATGATTCATGTCAGCTTGGCTAACATTCTTCTCTCACCCACCTCCTCGATGTAGTCCAGATGGCAGTCCAGAACAGAGCCAGCTTTTGTTTTGTCTTTTTCTGCCCCTCTCAGAGCTCCCAAAGCCCCAACAGACCAGATAGAATATTGCAGATGCCACCACAGAGTCATAAAAAGTTTTTAACAATGTCCTACATACTCCAAAGGACCTCAGTCTTCTTAACAGATGGAGACTTTGGCTTTTCCTATACAGGACATCTGTGCTGTTTGTCCCATCCAGTTTGTGTTTGAGGTGAACACCCAGGTATACTCATTCACAAACAACAATGCCCAAACCCTGGATATGAACCGGTGTAATCTGTGGCACATTCCTGCAGAAGTCTACCACCACCTCGTTTGTCTTGTCCACACCAGTTGACAAAATTGGTGATGATTTCCCTGTATTCTAATTTGCTCCCCTGTGATACACATCCAACGATGACTGTATTATTCGAGAACTTCTGGATGTGACAGTTTTCACTGTTGTGTCTGAAGGCTGATGTGTAGAGGGTGAAGAGGAAAGGAGAGTGTACCGTACCCTGCAAAGTCCCCATGCTGCAAACCACCACATCATACATGCAGGTGTGAAGCCTGTTGGTGAGGTAGTCACTTGTCCATGCAGCCAGGTGGCAGTCTACGACAGCTCCTTCCATTCTCCCCCTGAGCAGTGATGGTTGAATTGTGTTGAAAGAGAAGTCAAAATATTATCCTCACAGTGCTCCCAGTGTTCTCCATGTGAGAAAGAGATATGTGAAGTAGGTAGATCACTGCATTTTCCACACCAATGCCTGGTCGATATGCGAACTGTAGGGGGTCCAACTCACTGCTCACCAGGTGACGGAGGTGGTTCAGTATGATCCAAGGTCTTCATCAGGTGGGAATTTAAGGCTATTGGTCGGAAGTGGCTGGGCTCTGGACTGGAACTCTCTCCAGCCTGAGGCTCATGTTGACAATGTGCAGAATGACCCCGCAGAGCTGATCTGCACAGTCTCTGAACAGTCTGGAGCTGATGCCACCAAGGCCTGTGGCCTTCCTTCCTTCCTTCCTTCCTTCCTTAAGGAGGGTGCTGCTGCTTTCAGGGTTGCTGCAAGGGGGAAGGAGGGATGTGGAGAAGTAACACTGTCAGGTCTGGGCTCAGGTGGGTGGGGGACAGAACAGAGGTAGAATCAAAAACTGATTCAGTTCATTTGCCCATTCCCGGTCTACAGATTCAGGGCCCCTCCTGCTGTCACTGTTGTGGCCTGAGGTGGCTCTCAGGATGGTTTGTTATTTGGGAAACTCTGTACCTTCCTGGTAGACACAGTGTTTTCCACACAGTGGAATTATGTAGTCCGTGGTGCAGGTTGTTAAACTGTCAATGCCCTTTCTGTGTGGACTGCACAACACTTCCCAGCCAATGGTGTCAGTGCCATACTGGACTCCTCTGACCATCTTCTTACATACGTTATGGTTCGTGGTTGTTCACCAAAGGTACGTATGTAGGGAGCAGATGAATCAGGTTGTGATCAGAACAGCCCAGCAGGAGAATGGGTGAAGAACTATAAACACCGTTAGTAACTGGGGAGCCAAAGTCTCAAAAATGGGTTGAACCTGACATGGTCTGTCATACTTGTTATTTGTGTTTTTTCTGTTAACTTTGACCCTAAGACAAAATAATTGGAGGGTCTACTCTGCCGGAAATATTGCAAAAAAAAAAAAATGTGGTCATTTTAGTGTATGCACCCTTTGTTTTTTTATCAGTAAAATGTGAAAAATGATTTTTTTCCTCAAATCCTCAGTGGGTTGGGTAGGCTGTCAATAAATGCATTCCAGATACGCAGAACAAATGTGCTGACAACATCCACTGAAAAAAATAACTCTTAAAACACATTTCTACATGATTTTGCATCAATTTAATGCCAAAAAAAAGGCGTTTTCTCGCTTTTTTCCAATATTTTCATTTTTACTTCATTGGCAATCAACTATTCCCCCAAGTTATGACATCAGTCAATATGCCATTCTTTTCACCAAACAGTATACTCATTCCACAGAAAAAAAAAAATATATAAAAATCCAACCAAAATCATTGGCTCTGTGACATAAACATCATGGCCTAGGCATCTTTTTAGCTTCAACCCCGCCAAAATCAGTGGCAGCTGGGTAGGCTGGCTGACCCATGTGTGCCCGCTTACACACAGCCGACTGATGCAGGGCTCGGCGGAGGAAGGCTTCTTCCTTCAACGTTACCAACGTCTTGGGAGCAGTACCTTCCATGAACTGCAAGGAAAGTACCTGAGGCAGCTCCTTGGAATCCTCCCAGACAAGTGTGACTGCATCCACTTTGTTGGTGATCGATATGATGTTTCCCCTACTGAAAGTCTGAGAGGTGAGGAATGAGAGAAGAGGATGAAGACCTGATCCAGCAAAATGCAGGAGTATAAGTCACATGATACTCTCCCTTTACCTGAATGGAAAGGCTTCATTCACAATCCACTGAATAAAGCTAATCTAATGAATAATGTGGGGGAAACATGGACAGCTCAGAACAAGTCACTGCCTGCAGGATGCACAAATATTCTTAGTGGAATCTTTTGTGATCCTGGTCACACTGTCCTCTTGTCAGCGGATTGTCAGGTTGAGCTTCCAGAACTCTCCTGTGAGAAACATGAGGCAGATACCAGGATGTCTGTTCACATTGCATACTCAGTACAAATTCTGCACCACAAACAGGCTGTAGTGGTTGCGACTGACACAGATGTGCATGTACTACATCATTCACATGGATGGGCTGCAGGAGTTGTGGGTGAACACGATGGATATCTTCCTACCTGTTCATGCCATCACAGAAGCTCTGGTGGGGAAGTATGATGTTGCAGCTTCAAATCTTACATCCCTTCTCCTCAGCACCTACATACTTACCGGATGTGACACAGTGAGCTATCTGTACAGAAGAGGAAAAAGGCAGGCCTACACAACTGCTATTAAATACCTGACAGACCTTCTACCGCTGTGCAGGTACGGTGACCCTGAGGAAAGCCTGGATGTTCAGGAAGATGTTATAACAGCAGCAAGGCGATACATGCATCAGTTGGCTGTGTGTAAGCGGGCACACATGGGTCAGTCAGCCTACCCAGCTGCCAGCTGGGGGTTGAAGCTAAAAAGATGCCTGGGCCAGGTGGAGGACAGGGAAGCGTGATTGAAGTCTCCATAGATGAGGTGGAGGTCCTAGGGGTGCAGAGTCTGCAACTGTGAACCCATCAGCTGACAGGGTGATGTACACCGTTATCACGATGACGTGTGAAAACTCCCTCGGGAGATGATATGGCTGAATGCTAACAACTCTATGTCTCTTGTGCAGCATTGCTCCTTTATACTGATGTGCTCTGGGTTACACCATCTGTGGTTCACAAACATTGCTATACCCCCACCATTCTTCTTACAGCACTCATCACTCTCCTGTTGGCTCTCAGTAGTTGAAAATTGTCCAACATAACATGAGTCCTGCCCCGGTACTCTCTCTGCAGTCTGGTTACCGCCTTTAGCTCTTCCATCTTATTCAGGAGAGATCTCACGTTCCCCATAATAAGAGACAGTATGGATGGTTTACCCTGTATCCTGAGGGAATTTATAAAACAAAAGCAATTTATTTTTAAACAAGAACGTGCAACAAAAAACACACTCATAAGGAGTGAACAAAATAAACACAAAATGCACTCAAAAGGAGTAGAAAAGAACAAAGAAAAGCGCACTCAAAAAGAGAGTGGAGGGAAACTCAGATGAAACGGGTTTTGAGGTAAGGCACACGCTGGTGTGGCAAGCAGACAACTGAAACACAACAGCACACTATAAGTGGTAGTCCATAACAATTGAAACATTAGCACAAACCAAGAGACAGGAAATAGTGAAACATAGTACTCACACTGACAGAACAAACATACCGCCAGGGATTCAGGGCAATCCAGCAACAAGTGGGAGAGAGCTCTCCCCTTTTATCCTGTGCCTTAATCAGGATCATGTGCGTCAGGTGTGCACCTGAGGAGGCAGAGCTGGCTGGGTGTAGAAACACACCCAGTTAGACAGACAGGGGGAAACAGACAGACAACAATAACACTGGGAGAAGGGAAAAAGAAACATTAGGAACAGGTCTGCAAAATCTAAACTTGAAGTTCATCATTCTTCAAAAGAAGGAGTTACTGTTTCAAATGAACCATTTTTAACCACTATTAAAGATGTGTGAACTGCCTACTTGTCTAGCCTGATCAGTGTTAATAAACACAACTCAGTTTCTCTAATATCCAGACTGTAGATCTCCCTTTTCCAGACATTCTTACCTCATCTTTTAATGACTGTGAAATTTCTTATCTTTCTTTGTTTGCAAGATCGATGCTCTGAAGTCCAATTTTCCACTGACTGTTTTATCCTCCACATCATTCAGCCATTATACTTTACTACTTTACAGTTCCTGCAAAATCCTTAAAATCTGTCTTTCCTTTCTCACATCCCAGCTTGCAGCAGCAGCTATATTATCAACTACTCTCACATCCAGGTCTGTAACTGACAATTTTAGAATTGCAAGTGCTCAGCCAGGTCTTCCAAAGACATTTCTTGATTGCTCTGATGGTAGAACCAAGTCATCCTGTTTACAAGATAATGTATTGTATATAATCTGACAACTTCCCCTGCTCTGGACTCTTTCTTGCCATCCCACAGTCAAGACAGCAAGGAACCCATCTGCAGGTGTGAGAATAAACTCTCAGAAAGACAACAAACGATTTTGTGCTTTTTAGTACAAAATTGCCAGAACAATTACACACCAACCTCAAAGCTACTATTTTTTCTCTAAAATCCTTGAAAAATTTGCCATGAACCAGTTCCTGAAGTTGGTTGAGGCTCTTAAAATCTTTGACAAATTTCAGTCCGGCTATCGTCACAAAGATAGCACTGAGATTGCATTACTAAAGGTAACCAATGACATTCTTATGCATGCAGACAAAGGTGAATTTTCTTTCTTATCCTACTTGATTTGACTGCTGCCTTTGACACCATCAAGCACGCTATTTTACTTGATGGGTTGCAAAACTGATTTGTCATGTCTGGTACAGACTTAAAAATGTTTCATTCTTATTTGTCAAATAGATATCTTAATGACTGTATCACAAAAACCATGTGTCCTCCTGCTGTGTGGTGTGCTTCATGGGTCAGTGCTTGAACCAATCCTCTTCTCTTTGTACATGCTTCTCTTGGTCATCCCAGAAGAATTAAATAAAAGGCAACTGGACTTAGCTGTAGAAATGTTTTGATACTCACCCAAGTGCCTTCTTGAGTTGTAACTAGCTGGTGGGGAGTCTCAGGTAGTTAACCTCTGTGAGGTCATTATCACGGTTGTTTAAAGCACTTGGCTGTCAATAGGCTCTGGGCTAGCAGCCTGGGTACGGTCTAGCTCCAGATGAAGATGCAGCAGCAAAGAGACTAGGTAGCTGGACGTCAGAGAGCTTCGACACTGCCTTAAGCCTCAGAGGCTAGCCAACTCAGCAACAGGAGCTGGCCGGAGGCTAGCAGGCCAGCGGCCAGCTGACTAAGGAGCTGGAACTGGCAGGAGGTTAGTAGATGATAAATCTCGCAAGAGTGGAGCTATAGTGTCTGTTGGGTCCATATTGTGGCCAGATTGTACTGTCACATTTTTTTTTCTTATTTTTCTCTCTATATGCTCTGGTGGCTGGTTCATTGTACTGCCTGAAGACTGTTGCCCTTAAATGAGCATAATTCTATGTGGCCATGGTACAAGATTTGATGCAGGTTGGGTTCAGTGGACATTGTTTTTTCTAAATAACTTTTACTAAAAAACAATTTGTTTATAGTGGTGGCAAGATGCTGCTTATTATGAGCTGCTCATTGCTGCTCATTACAAGTATTAACCATTCACTCTCTCTCTCTGTTTCTCTCTCTCTCTCTCACACACACACACACACACACACACATAAACACACATACACACTGACAGTACAGCATCTGGAGCAATTTGGGGTTCAGTATCTTGCCGAAGAATACTTAAAAATATAGACAGCAGAGCCCAGTTACTAAACCACCAACCTTCTGATAAGTGGAAGACTGCCCTATCCCCAGAGCCACAGCCACCCGTCGCTCACAGCCGGCTATAATGAACTTTGGCTTAACACATTCTACGCTGTGGACCAACATTGTTATTACACATTTTGATGTCCAACTGGGTTGTCTCTTGATTTGGTCACACACAGTGCTTTCACTTCAAATTGACAGTGAATGATTTGGAGGCATGGCCATGTTCATCCAGACACATTCTTCAAGTACAGAGGGATGATTCCAGTTTAGCCATCCAACAAGGTGGCAAAGTGGACATGGCTTGCAATGTGTGGACAACCTGACAATGATCCAGATAGCTGATGGATGTCACATACATATATTGAATGACATAATCACAATCAGGTGTGTCCCAACCTGCTCCTTGAGAACAACCCTAATCAGTCACACCTAAAGCTAATGATCAAATTTACTGAAGAAGTACACATTTCATTTTTTTCAGTGCTCAGTATATGTGTGAGTTATCGATTGGGTGTAATAAGCTTCATATCTTGTTCAATTTTAACATGAAGACCACATGGACATAACTTGTAACTCGTAACACAAAATGCCCACATATAGCGCCCTTTTCATATTTCTTATTGGAGTCCTTGAAATTTGCCACACCAATCAAACACTGTCAATGGAATTGTCACTATGTATATACTATAGGGGACTGACTAGGTCCCTGAAACCATCTATTTTGCACTTTTTTTCCATTTTCAAAGGCCAGTAATGAAAAATAGGTTGTGCTTGTGCCTTCAATCATTTGGATATGTTGTACACAGTTTTGTCTATGTCTCAACCAAATGGCCCAAAGCAGTTATATTACTGAAGATATTGAACCCTAAAAATGTTTTTTTTTTTTTTTTTTTTTTGTCTTTTTAAAAAACATTTTTTAAAAACTGTTTTTAAGATTTATTTTTTCTTTGTTGGTAAGCCTCTCCATTTCTTTCTTTCTGACATCCAAGATTCATTTAGGATATAAAGACAACATATAAAGCAGTTTCAGCAGCAAACATTCTCTTTTATTTTCCACTTTATTTCTCTTCTTTGACATTAGAAAAATAAAAAATTGTAGTAATGAAAAAGTACAGTAAATAAAATTTAAAACAGAGTTTATATCAGTTACTGAGACATAACTACTTTTAGTAGACTGACAATGCAAACAGATGTAATGGTTCTGTGTCATGTTGACCAGGTGCAGTTCACCATCCAACCAGAGACTGAGTCAGGGACTCTTTCGTCAAAGGTTTTCATTTGCACACCTTTGTCACTGTAGCCAGAACAAACTATCTGTGTGTCCTATGGAGCTTAAATGCTATGACTTCAGCATGATGACTGACAGATACTCTTGACACGTACATACCATTCTTAAACACACACACCACACCAACATACTGGCTTACTGACCTTAGCACAATCAAAAAGGTGAGATTTGAATCTGAGCTGATGTTTATAATTAAATGTTTAGTCTTTTGTAGACATAAAAGACATTTGAAAGTGAAAATCATCTATACTGAATCATATTCATAAAACATGACAATTAAAGATTCTCACAGGCCCAGTCAGTTCCTAGTAACCTACTCAATTCAAAAGTGTGTCCAAAGTAATTAGTCCAGGGTAGTTTGTTTCACTGGGGAAAGCATCAACACACAAATACACACAGACACAGTCATTACTTTTTTCTTTTTTTCTTTTTTTTATCTTTGAACCTTATACAACTTATTTTTTCATTTAGTTTCTACAGCATAACTTTACATTGATTCTTAGGACATGTATTGCTGTTCATCAATTTGTGAAGCGTAATGCTGTTACCAGTACTGTAACCTGTCCTTTTACATCATGTCTAATTATTCTCATGTCATGTCTTTTTTGGAGAAAATCTGTGTACACATGTTACGTATGAGTTGGTGTGGCTAGTGTCTGTTTAGGATTGGGCCCAAAATTTTGTACCCATGAGTTCAAGCAGCTGACATTGCTGTTAACACACAATGAAGTAAATACAAATAATAACAATGGAAACAACAAATAATATCCTACTTGCATCTTTACAACAAGGAACTGTCTTTGCAATATTCAATCTTTCTAGTCTTTTAAGGAGAATATTAACTGTAAATAAAATACATTTTTTTCCCCTTTATCCAAAAACATTAGTGTCTGGGTATTCCTCTCAGGCTGCATACAACTCAAAGAACCTCCACAATTGAAAATGATGCCCTTGTCCCTGACCCTGTGACTGTAACCCTGACTATACAACTTCCTGGGCTAGAAAACATGTTGCTAGAAAACAAGGTATCTTACAAAATAATCTGGTAATATATGAATGCAATCTCTAAGACAAGGGCTATGGTACTTCAGTCATTACATGGAAATAAAAGGATGCCTGTATGTTTCCCCTCACTGTTTCGAACATAATGTGCAATTCTGATTAAATGTCACGAACAGTAATGTATGTATACAGTAATTTACAGCACCTATAAAAGTATTTTGGAGGTTTATGTTTCCAAATATGGAATCAAAGTAGATTCAATGTGGCTTTTTTCCCCGTAATCCTTAAGTGTCAAAGTGATGCAGATCTCTAACAAATTATGTATGTAATTTTTGCATAAGTATTCACCCCCTAAATCATCAGTGGTATAGCCAACTGGTTTTAGAAGTCACATAATAAGTAAAATGGAGATCACATGCGTGTAGTCAAGAGGTGTCAATTACTCAGTACTGTAGCAACATATACACCATTAAAACAAAGAAATGCCTCAAACAACTCCAGAAGAACGGTTAGGGGAAGATAACTGAAAAGCCCACATCACACAAGTCACTGAACATCTGTTGGGAATGAGCAATGTGCATCTATCATTAAACAAACTGTCAGAACCATGGACAGCTGCTGTTGGGAGATGTCCAGTAGCCAACAATACACTAGTTGTTGAAATTCAACACCAAATCCAAGCAAAATAACTAAGCAAAGGTGTACAAAGCAACACGTGAAAGCAGCCCATGAACCATGGCTAATTAAAAAAAATACAGATTACTCAACATCCGATTTTGATGGGATTTCATGTCTTTCTTTTGTCATTCATTGTAGCAGCATTAGAAATACAATGATTATTAGTTTTTTTGACATAGACCCCCCCATAATTTGAACACTGGAAATGGAAAGAGCATGACACAGCTGTAAATCTTCCAAGTGAAGGCTGTCCTCAGATATCAAATAAGCATGCAAGGAGGCTAGAGAGGGAAATAAATGCTGAAAAGCTTTATGGAAGAGTGGCAAAGAGAGAGTCACTCTTAAAAACCTCATGTACCAGCTTGGCTGCAGTTTGCCAGATGGTATGAGGGCAACTCTGAAGTCAGCTGGAAGACAAGTTCTGTGGTCTGATGAGGCCAAAACTGAGCTTTGTGTGCACCAGACTAAGAATGGTATTTTATGGTGAGGCAGTGTATGTCAGCATGTCTGGTGTAAACCAGTGTACACCTCCTTGAATGATAGTAGTGGCAGCATCATGCTGTGGGGTTCATTGCAGGTTTATGAAGATAAAGGGTGAAACAAAAGCAGCAAAACAGAGAGAAATCCTGGAGGAAAACCTTATGCAGTCTGCAAGAAACCTGCCAAATGGGAGGAAATGTGTTTTCCCGCACGAGGACATAAGCCCAAGTATTTAGCCAAAGCTACACAGGAATAGCTTAAAAACAACAACATTAAAGTGCTGGAGTGGCTGAGTCAGAGACCAGATCTCAATCCAGTCAGGAATTTGTGGCTGGACAGAAAAAGGCTGTTCAGTCATGATCTGCATGCACCCTGACAGAGCATGAGCAGTTTTGTGAAGAGAAATAGGGGAAAAAAATTGCACTGTCCAGATGTGCAAAGCATAACTAAGCATAACCTGCCAAGACTTATCCACACAGACTCATGGTTGTAACTGCTTCCAAAGTTGCTTCAACATTGATTTGGAGAGGGTGAATACTTACTACACAGTCACACCAAAAACATCTGTTTTCACTTTCACATTCACATTAAAGGTATTTTTTCTGTTAATATGTTTTCTTGTTGTATTTATGTTGATCAGAATCAAAAAAGCAACATTGTATCTACTCTGATTTAATATTATATACGAAAAAACTTTCAAGAAGGTAAATGCTTTTTATGGGGACTATATAGAAAGGGGAAAACGAACTATAGAGAGTTGTCAGATGGTCAGTATGTGCTGTGCAAATGACCATTCATCCAGGGAGAAAGGAGGGTAAATGTTCATACATAAAGTTAAATTGTTGACATAGCACATAGTACATTTTCTATAAAACATATTTTAAAACATGGGAACTTGATTTCTCACCTATTTCAGTTATTTCATTTTAAATTTCAATTGAAATCACATAAATATGAATTTAGCAGCAAAAGCAGGCATGAATACAAATGAAGTATATACACTGTCAACTTTATGTTGCCTCCAATCAACTTGCTGCTTAGTTAATGTGGATTATCAGTGTAGGTCTTCACACATGTTCATCTCTGTTTGACTGGACCAGTGTGTGAAAAACTGACCTGATCTCACAAGTAGGCTCAAAAAAGTCACTCCACAATTTTCTAACTTACCTCATCACAGATTTTTGCCATGATACCTCCATATAACAAACCTTTTGATTTTATGCTTATACACACACAATCTCTCATTTCCCTACTGAAATATGGGTCATGTCCTCCACTGTACTTGTCCTTCATTACTCCTACCGTTTACCATAGCTCTGTTCCAGCCATTGCCGCACATCCTTCAAATTGTAAAAAAAAGGCCCCTTGCCACCAAGGTAGGCAATCTTTCTCTGTTGTACTATAAACACACGTTCATTGGACACACCGTAAGCTACATTAGCATTGTTATCCATGCAGTCAGCTACCAGCTGACACTGTGGTGGCAGGGAAAAGTGCTCAATGAGTTTGCGCGCCGCCCCTAGCCTCTCCTCCAGGTTCTGATGTTTCCGGACATTGAAAGAGCAAGAGCCCATAGGAGGGGCTACCCAGCCATCGGATGGGTGAGCCTCATCAATGTACACTAACAGGAAATCAGCTACATCACTGAATTCCTCCACCAACTGCCGGAAAGCTGGCAGGTGGCTAATGAAGGGGGGTCAGGTGGCCGAGCCAAAGTTGACCACCAGAGGGCGATCTGATGACTCAAAATCCAGAAGGCGGCACTCGTCTCCATTTCGGATCCTGGCACCAGGTGGGACATTAGTCATGTTACTGATATTTCTGCTCCACCTAGGACCATCAGGCACCTTCACCAATTTCGAGTTGGGTGCCTCGCAGCCAAGTTTCACCTAAGGAGGTAAAAACAGGGATTTATGTTTACTCACACAATGCAAAGAGATGTAAAGTGGGCTTTGCCTTTATGTTAAAAGACAATTATGGGAAAAATGGGATTTCCTGTTGTGGCAGTTGTAACTTTGGCAATACCTGTTTATAGTATCAGTTTATAAGAATTATTGGTTAATCAATGGATATCAGTCAGTTAATTTTTCAGCCTAGTTGTTCAATACATACATTTTTTCCACAGTAGAATATTTAACTATTCTAAGAACACAAAAGTAATACTCCACTGCAGACATACGATAATAGCATGAACATATTTAAATATAATAAATACAAAATGCAATCCAATGAAATTAATTATGTAATAAATATTCGATTTTTTCTTCTACTGCAGATGTTAAAATAATGAAATTGAAGGCTGTCTTTGTCTTTAATGATCACTTAGCTTGACACCAACGTGGGACTTTTCTCTTGTTCTAGTTAAATAAACTTATATTCAGGTGGACACTAGGTCATATCATTTAAACTGCAATCAAGAGCAGCAAATTGAGAGGAACAAAATGAGAAATAAATAATCATTTTGAGTTGGACATTTCTAACACTGCTATATCTCTCATCCGTGTGCGGCTACAAGGCTAGCAGTGGCATAATGATGAACACTCCTACATGGCATTGTGCTGACATTGTGTGAATGCACCATTAGGCTGGGATGCAAAACCTCATCAACTAATTAGAATCATAAAGGTTTTTAAGTAGTCCCTCCTACTTGGGAGAAGTGAGACAGGTGTCAATCAAGTACAGCCTGTACATACCCAGATGGTCTTAAACGGAGGCCTGATGTTGAAAAATTATTGTAAACACCTGAATAGGTGTGAAGGGGCTCTAATGATTATCAAGAGTTCAATAATCTCTAAGAGATGTCTGTAGTTCTGGCTCAAAAGTGTCAACTTTGCAAGTGTAAATTAAATAATTTAAGAGACTGATTAAACTTAACTAACACATTTTGTTCCAAAGCAATTCCAATAAATCTTTATTGCTGGATTTATTTAATACTTGACAGCAGGATACTGTATCATAGGACTGCTGACAGACTGCTGATAGAAAAGATCACACTGTAGTTGCCAAGCGCAACAAGGGAGGTGTGACAGTTTACTACAAGTGCAACTAATCAATTACCCGTCAGACATCCTGACTTTATGGAGCACCAAGGTAGAAAAAAATATGTGGAAATCCGTACAAATAGAGTAATAAACGAGGGAATAGACTGGTGAGCTGTGCGCGGGTAGGCACACTGTGCCTTTCAATGTCATGATCCTATCAGCTGTAACTAATGAGTAGGACGAGACATGACATGCAAACTGATACATTATCAACATGTACAGTACATCTGCTGCCATTCACATATTTTGTAACAACTATTGAAACAAAGTTCCCATGATTACTGAGAACAAGAGCCACCCCCACCCACAACAAGAACTAACACGAAAACATAGTTTTGCTATGTTGAAAATAAACAGGCGATATGCGGTACTTTTTCAGAGATGTGTCCCTAATACTGCGCCGTCGGATTCACACGTGGGGGCGATGTGAAAAGTTTACATTTTGCTGTTGTTTAGTGGTCTGATAACAATGTCAAAGTTCGGCTTAATTCAAAGAAATGTGATCCCCAATAAATGGCAGCAGCGACTTTACCTGCTTATAGGCGTCCAGAAGGAAGCTATTCCAGATAGAGCGGAGCCCCGCTGAGGTCAGCATACGGCGCCACTCCCCGGAGCCGGCGGACCCGGAGCAGCTGAGCAGCGACACAACGCGTTTCATGAGAACCACGGAGTCGTACAGGGCAAGGAACAGGCAGTTTGAAAAGAACCCAGGTAGTATCTGGAGTGTCACGAGCAGATCTTCACTCGCCATTCCCATTCTCTCTTTCTGCGTGTATTCCACCGCAGACGAATTACTTCAGACTGCCTTTCATTGCGCGCAGCGCCGTGTCGTAGGTCTCAGTTGCTCCAGTCATAGTTTCTGCTTTGCTCCATGGACTGCTCCAGACTTCGTGCCGAAAATGAGGGAGGTGTAGGGCCTATCAGGTGTGTCTTGCAGAGTGGCCTTGTCTGTTCTGTTCCTTTCAGGTGTTCAGCGGTGTGCGCAAGAACGCGAAAGCGCTCGATCTCGATCACTCTTTTTAAAAGGACGAACATATTAAGCCTCACGGCTTATCTTTGTAGCATGATTCTGACGTCAGATGTAGTGCATAGCCTCTGTCCCCTCCTCCCCCTTCCTCTCCTCCTTTGGCTCTGTGCACAGTGGCTGACCTAGCTGCAAGTCGACTTTTTTTCTTCTTTTTGGGTGCGCTTTGTAAACACACACACGCACGCACGCACGCACGCACGCACGCACGCACACACACACACACACACACACACACACACACACACAAACAACAACAACAACAACAACTGTAGATTCAGAGGTTTATATGAAGTTCATCTAATATTGCTAATTAAGGCTTTTCTGCTGGGATGCATATCTTACAGGTACACTAGTATACATCTATGAATTCATATCACAAACGTTTACACTTATGACTGGAGTTTCTAACTGTGTTTAGAAGTAGTAGTAGTATTATTTTCTTTGATTGTGTCATAGATGTTGATTCAGATAAATCTCTGATATTCCTTATCTAAAATATTTGTAATAGTCAACCCAAATGCTTGCCTCACCTTGCTGCCTGACTTACTTAAATGAGGTGTAGTGAAGGACATATTAAAAAAAGTTACACAAAACAGAATGTGTGACCTTTTTCAGGATTTATCAAATTATCTATCCCAAATCTGACTGAAACCGTAATCTTTCCCTGACCTTATTTTGGTAGCCTGAAATGAACCACATGCAGGATGCAAACCAGTCTACAGTGTCAAAGTCCTTCACACCTACCGTTTGACTCATATGCAGTTGCATGTAACACTTTTTGGACAGGACAAATGTTGCTTGTGAACTTAATCCACACAGCAATTATCTGTCCTTCAAAACACTTTAGGCAAAAACAATCTATCAGTTGTATCACTCAATTGTGTCTAAAAGTTATCTGGTGGCAACCATGTAACTGATGGACTCATTTATATTTTGGCCAATGTATCTATAACCCATAACAACTTCAGCCGACTTTTTAAGTCTGCAGTTCTTAAATGGTTATGTTTGAGAATATTGAATGTTTCTCCAAACCCTAGCATGTTTTAATAAATTGTGTATAATTTATCTGTTTTTGTCACAAATGTTGCATCAGTATCTGCTAATAAAATCCAGTCACAGCTAGATAATGGATTTTCTTCCTCCACAGGTTGAGGAGGCTCAAATTGGACTCCAGAATTATACAGGATGCAAATTCTACAAGTGCACCAGTGACAGTATCCTGACCGACTCACCACCTGGTATGGCAGTTGGTGACGCAGCCCTCAACTGAAAGGCATTACAGAGGGTGGTGACAGTACCACAGCATCCAGTCCCACACCACCTTTTACGATGGATGGAGGAAGTCGTAAGGGGAACCAGGAAGAAGGGCTCAAGGGCAGGGCAGGTCTAGAGAATGAGTAGGATGATGACCAGACAAATGGAATCACTCTGGAGGACAGACAGGAAGATCTGAAGCTGGCAATGTAGAGCAGGCCGCTCTGGAGGCCAGCAATGTGAGCAGGATCGCTCTGGAGACCTGCAATGTAGTTGGGGCCACTCTAGAGATGGACAGGAGGATAACCAGATAGGCGAATCTGCTCTAGAAGATGGCAGTGAAGCCTGAATCCCTCTGGAGGCCAGGCAGGAGGCCGACAGTGAAGGTGAAATCACTCAAGAGTTTGGGCTGGAGAGCAGCAGTGATCTAAATTTAAACCCAGAATTCAAAGTAAAGTTACCCTGTGTTACAGTCAGTTCACCTTGCCTCTCCTAGCTCTGTCCACATATGTAATACTATATAATATCCCTGACCAGCACTTTTGCCTCCTCTGGTGAGCCATGTTGTTTAATGAACACTTTGCATTTTGTTATCCACGTTGATTGGATCCTCTCCAGTTTCCTCAGGAAATGTGCTTGTCTGGCAATGTCTGCATTTTTCTTGGTCAGATGTTCATTGACATACACGTTTGTACCCCTCAGCTTTCTCCCTTGCCTGAGTAGTGCATATTTATGCCTTCTGCATACAAAATGAATTATGATCGCAAGTTTCTCGCTCTTATTTTTACAAAATAACACCAATGTTTCAAAAGTCACCAGCAGAACCACAGGCACAGTTCTGACTGAGATTCAGTCTTTTCATTTCTCAATGCATTACTCACAAAGTGTTTCTCATTTGTTTTCTCTCAGTTGTACTTTTACAACATACTTTGATCTACTTCAGCAGGTACATGTTAAATAACATCACATGTCATATTCAATTACTCAGGACACACATATTTCAATCAGGAGAGACTTAACTGAAACAGAGACTTAAACAATTATCAAATTAATTAATTAATCATTGTGAAAGTAGATTCAAGAATATGCAAGGTCTTTGACGATCAGTCCCCATTGTGATGTCATCTTAAAGCTGCAGTAGGTATGATCGAGAAGAAAGCAGACTTAGCCTGAAAATTTGAACCAATACAAGTTCCATGTCACTCCCCCTCCCTCTCTGCTGAATTTATGCCCTGTCTCCAAGCCCCTCCTCCCTGCGGCGTCTGCGTGGCTGCTGTGACAACCAGTAACGTTAGCCTTAGCATCGGAAACAAGCTAACTCTGCCCAACCGCTACATCACATTCGCTAACATACTGTATGCGATGCAGAGTGTTACTGTAACAATCACCATATTAGCTGTATGGTTATTTGTTGTCTAAGCCATATATGCTGTTGTTGGCAGCGGCGG
The DNA here is from genome assembly GCA_037975065.1 of Chaetodon trifasciatus. Classification (NCBI taxonomy): domain Eukaryota; kingdom Metazoa; phylum Chordata; class Actinopteri; order Chaetodontiformes; family Chaetodontidae; genus Chaetodon; species Chaetodon trifasciatus. The sequence continues at coordinate 960,523 of JBBMOE010000067.1, read as the reverse complement.
TATGGGCAGTTTCTCCTTTACGGGTGGCTGTTGCTCCACCATAGCTTTCACTTGCCTCCTGACGCCACTCACAGAGCTGTTTGACTGAGCAGCAGCCAGCAGTATGAGCGGAGGGAGGGGGCGGTTCGCAGCATGTGTGAGTAGTGATTGACGGATGTCAGACACTCCCTCAGACACCCCTCTGGCTCTGATTGGTTGTTTTGTGTCAGGCGTGGTGGATTCTTGCAAATCGCAGTAGGAGCAGTAGGTGGGACCGATGGAGTCGGGTTTTTTTTTCACAGATTACATGTTGTATGTACTGCTGTCTGGGCATAGGGACAGTTTTAGCAAATATGACAAAAATTACTTTTATACAAGTTACTTACTGCAACTTTAAGGGGATAGTGATGCCATGGGTTGTATAAAACTTTTGGTGGCAAATGTGTCAATCACGATGCTGAAGATCCGAATGGAAGTGATGTGGAGGAGGACTTCTGTTGAGCACATTGGAAGGACAGGTGTTCCAAAAGTTAAGACAAAATAATAGAAAAACCCGTCGGTCTACACCACCTTTGAAGAGCTACCCTCAAATGGATCCTCATCCTACTCACTCAAGTTAGTTAGAAGTTAGAACTGAAGATGTCCCTTGGATGAGAGGTAAATGGTTTCAGGTTTCTACAACTATGCCAAGTTGGCCTAGATTCAAACTTCCTTGGACTTTTGAGTAAAGGTTTTACAGATGTGGCCTTGTAAGGGATTGGGGAAAAACTGATTCTATGGAGTATAGTAAAGTTCAGATAGAATAGGGTCAAGTAAGCAGGAAGAAGGTTTCATCGTGGAGATAGTTCTGAATAGTTCATCTTCTAGGATTATGTCAAGGCTAGTCATGACACTTAGTGGTGTAAAGAGGGCCTCTAGTGTTTCCTGGAATGGGTTGAATGTTGAGCCTAATGTACGGTTTTCTTTAAAGAAAGAGTCAAATTCTTCACATTTAGTGGGAGAGACCTGTCTACTTAGTACAAGATTAAATGTGGATTTAAAAGGCTATTTATGGTTGAGAATAGTATTCTGGTATTGTTTGAACGTTTGATAATGTTGGAGATGTTGGTTTGTTTCTCATCTCACACCACCTGTATTCTGTAATAAGTTCTTTATATACCTTAGTATCTTGAGACTAGGACTAGGACTAGGACCAAAAAGAAGCTCATTTTTCTAGAAGAGATTAAAATTGTTAATAAAGTGCAACTTCCCATTCTGTGGCCAAGAGTGGGTGTTGGACTTGAGATGAAAACTCTGCTATTGGACTGTGTGTCAAGAGTAAATGATCAAGAGGAACCAGACTGGGCAGGTTGGTGAACCAACAGTGGAGACAGTGGAGACACCATCTTTTGCTTCTTGAACAAGCGTTCATGGGTTTGGAGCACAGGCTGTCAGGTAAACAGTTTTAGGGGGTTTTGCTTTTTTGGGCTGTGAGGACATTGGTGGTGTTGATGACATACCATCGGATAGTGGTGTTATAAGCTGCACGTGTAGCCATTGCCAGCAGGAAGGAATCGAAGAGTTCCTCGCTTTCTCTTATTTGAGAAAGCGTTGTTATTCTTCCTTCCAGTTCAACAATGTTTTAGCTGAGATACTGGCAGCCAGAATAGTCACGAGAGTTGAATGAACAATTTTTACTCAATGTTAGCCCAGACGAGATGTATTGTTTCAGCTTACTTCAGTGTGAAGAGTCTGCTGGTCATGGCATACTTAATCATTCATTTAGTAGCCATTACGCAGTACATACTGATTGAGTATGTATGTTGGCAGTACATTAGTATGCAATTTTGAACACAGTGACAGAGAGTGCTAGTTATCAGTGTCCCAAACTGATTTCCTTCACTCCCCGGGGTTATCATCTTGGTAAAAGTCATCCCCGTCATTACAATGGTGTGTGAGCCAGGTCTCATTTCCAGAATGTCAAATGTCACCACTTTGCCACACCACCCAGCATCTCATACAGACACAAAAGGTACCCTGTTAGCATCCATATGAGACACACCAGGCTGTCAGATACTCCACTGAAAACCCATCCATGGCATCATTAGATGCTCAGAGTAAGGTAATATAGTGTAAAGAACATAAAGTTCACAAATGGAGGAAGGTGGAGTGGATGGATGTGTCAAACAAGCACACGATTTTCACCCAGGAGACTGAGGTTTGTCTACTGTGAGAAACCAAATCTTAAGTCTTTTCTTACACCTAACCAAGTAGTTTTAATTCATAAACCTCACTAAGTAGTTTTGATCCCTAAACCTAAACAAGTAATTTGGTGGCTAAACATAACCAAGTACTTTTGTTGCCTCTGTTCCCTGGTAAATTCGTCAGTCTTCTGTCTCTGATCATGGGCTCTATTTTCGTCCCCGTCACTGGCGGGGCGCAGGGTGCGCACCCCACACAGTGGTAATTTTGTGCAGTGCAGGCCGGCGCGCAGCGCACTTGGTATTTTGGTAAACCAAGGCGCACAGAGGTATGCCAGGATGGGCGTTGCGGTGCAGTAGGGGGAGGTGTCGGCATAATCAGCCGGCGGATTTGGATTTTCGGTCCATTTCAGTCCACACCAGCAGTGTAAAAGTGCGCTGAAAGCTCGCCACCCCAGACCTGGTCAACCCGCTGGGCAAGTGGATTTTCGTAAACCGGCGGAGTCGTGCGCCCACGTCACCAATACCTCACAGGCAGGTTTCCACAGTGTCTGGCATTTCATTGCGATCAATAATTAGCAACAGCCACGATTCAATGCAACTATCTGAGTCAGCACATACAGTCAGACCTAAATTTATATATTTTGATCAGTACCTCATCTGATCACATCTTAAGCGCTTTCGGCACGCGTAATGGTCACTCAACCTGACCGAATGTACATGGGTGAAACAGGGATGCAAACTAATCAATTAACGTCGCTGTGCCAACCAGAAACAGCCGTGCCATCCTACAGAGCATATATACTGCATCTATCTCAGATTTATTACCCACATCATTTCATTCCAAATACAAATGTTATCATTGTAATGCTTAACGTTATCTACAAAGATGGAGTACATCATTGCTTTGAGGAGGAGGAGGAGGAGGAGGAGGCAGAGGATTTACCATCTAAGGACCTCCTCCTGGGAGAAGTTTGGGTGTTGGACAGTTTCCTGCACGGGCTCAGTCATCCTCAAAACTTGCCATGCACCTTACCAGCGGTGTTTTTAAAGGTGAGGCCAGGAGCTGGTGTGATTGGTGAAGACTGGACTTGGCTGTGTCAAACCCACTCCACACCTTCTCCCCTCCCTCCTTCCGAGTTGCACCGCTGGGGGGGACTGGGGGATGAGAAGGGGGAGTAGTTGTGCACGGTGCACAAAAATACCAAAGTCTGCACCGCCACGCCCCATCGGCGAAGCGGACCTGACTTAGGGCCGTGCCTCCGCCGTACCAGCGGCAGAATTGAAAGTAGAGCCCCATGAGTCTTGCCCTGCACTTCCTGGTTCTTTGTTTGCCTTTGACTGTTTGATATTTGCTTCACCAAATATTTCAAGAGACTTTAAATTCACCTAAAAGGACTGAACTGAGTGATATTTGTCTGCTCATTGGATTGGAGTCTAGTATACTGAGAGGCTTTAAATTCAAACTAGACTGTGGATTGTGTTATGGTTTATCTGTCACTGCCAATTCTAATCTGACATAGTGGCCATCACAACAGACAGACATATGTCAATGAATAAAAATAAATAAACAAAACAAAACAAAACAACAACAACAACAACAACAACAGCCTAGAACATGAAGCCTATCTCTCGGGTAAGCACGTCAAAATGATCAATAACCTGAATGACTGAATGTTTTGGCTGTGCATGATGCATAAATACTTACAATATATAGATTACATGGTTCGAGACAGAAACATCATGTCAAACATGTTGATTTGACTGTGGTGTAAAATACTCAGGACAGATTTCATGTGTTTTTTTTTGTTTTTTTTTTGTGAATGAAACTTGCCCTGTCTCAATCAGTAGCCTGAGAAAGTAAGAGAATGCAGCTGTTGCTCTACCATTTAACCTTGCTGAAACATTTTTGAAATCAATGGTAGTCTTTTAAACAGTTCAGCATTGTTATGAGTTTACAAATGAAGTTCAGTTTAGTCATTATTTTGTTTATTTGTACTATTTGACTTTTGAAGACTTAAGTATGTCTTGTGTGGCTCAGTTGAGAATTGAAAAAAAAAAAAATAATAATAATAACTGCAACAGCCAGTTATGTCAGCATGTTTAACAACTCCATAACTCCATTTTGACACACATTGTACCTTATGTGCCAATAAAAATATTACCATATTCAAATATGCCTATAATGTACAAGTAGTACATTACACGTTACATGTACACATTACATCTTTCCACAATCAAATTGGAAAGTCATTGATCACTGTCATGAAATCCTGCCTGGAGCATATTCTTAAATTTACCCTATATCAAAGATGAAAATCCTTTTTACTGTGTGCCAACTTTCTTTTCCAGGTATACCGCAACTTCTCAGAATGTCATATATTCTGTGAATGGATTAACTGGAATGTTCCACAGCACAAGCCTCAATACGAATGCCAGATGTGTACTCAGCAAACAGGCCATATCAGTCTAAAAACAGACATTGGCTGAGTCTCCTGATGTATCAGTTACCAACATCAAGAAGACTGGCATTATGTGCCAACATCTTGAATGAATCTTACATTGTGTGCCACAAGGTCAGATATTGTGAAAATGTCCCCTTTATGACATGAGGCAAAGCGTTTATTTAAAATATGGTCTTAATATTGAGAAGCACGAACCCAGTGCTACATATGTAGAGCCTAAAACTCTGTTCTGAGCTGTTATTCATTAAGGTTTTTTATTTGCATCCATGAATACATCTCTTCAGCCCCAGCTAACTCCAGCAACCAACAGCTGGACATGCTCATCAGGAAAGCCGGTCTCCTGCTCTTGGTCAGTAAGCAGCAACTAACACCTCACTCCGCTTGTTAAAGCACAGCAGTAGCTGTAACCTTTTAACTGTTGTTAATTCCATCTGATTTTAGTACAAATGCAATCTTTGTGGCCATGTTAATTTTACTTCTCTCTAGATGGCAGTGATTACAAAGGTACTCTAAATAGCGTAAGTTAGGAAATAATATTTTGATATCCCCAAATTATAATTAAGTTGATTTAATGTTTGTGAGTTTACAAAATGAAGACCAAACAAAGTTGTCCAACCTGTACTTGGAGATTGTTGATTCCTGCACATTTCCTGAAGTGGGGTACAAGTGACCATTCTTCCCTTATAAGAGTCAGGGACAACATGCAGGATTTGTTTACAGACTGAGATTATGTAATGTTATATGAGGTTATCCTTGAACAGTCAGATGTGTTGATTCAACTCTATGGTAATTTTAAGGTTAAACTAACAGATACTCATGAACTGAAATTCAGGTGCAGCGGTAGATGACCTATAGCTTAATCCAACCCAACATTTTTCCAAAATTACCAGTTGAATTTAATACAGTTGGAGTAAAAATGTAACAATTTTTACAAAGTTGAATTAACTACGGTTATTGCAGGGACATTTTATTGAATAGCAAACCACTGTATTCTGTTAGTATTGTTTTACCTACTGCTCAACAGGAAACTGTGTGGGAAGAGGACCAGAGTGTGTATACAGAAGATAATGCGTGGAAAAGGAGGGATCAATAAATGTGACACAGTGTGTTGGACTCTATTACCACCCCCATTACCCCAACCCTCAACTGGTAAATATGTAACAATGAGTAAGTCTGTGCAGTTGGCATAACCTTATATAATGTTACGAAAGAGCTGGGTTGACTTTAAAGAGATCATCTACGAATGGTCTGCAGTGTGTTTGGCTGTATTTTGACGCTGCTGGTTGGCTGTCAAAGATTTTACAGCATTGCTTTACACTCCAAGATATAATTCCCACACACCCAGATAAGTAAAAGCATTTAAATTTTATTAAAGCAATAATAATACGACTTTTAAATCGTAGTGGGCCACCTAAGTTTTTGCTGGCTACCATGAAACATTAAAAGCACAAGAAAAAAGGTGACCACAACAAGTATGTTGGAGGAAATGCAATATTTTCCACGAGAACACTGAGTTAAAAGTTAGAAAAAAGAGTGAGATCAGCATAGGGGCAGCTAACCAAAAGACAAAGTGACATAGGGTAGAGAAAAAACTATAGCTCAATATTAAGATGAAGGAGAAAGCGAAGCAATAGCTGGGTGTCTGAACAGACTCACTTTACTTGATCAGAATATATTTCTCAGTAATAAAGTAGTATAATCTTCCAAGTTTTACAAGATTACAGTAATATTGTTACAGTTCACATACTGCAAACTATTAGGTGTTCAGCAGTTAGTAATAGTGGCAACACAGGGGATACAATCTTAAAAACAGCTGGGGTCAAAAATGCTAATTATCAACATAAACTACCATGTTCTAAACACACACATTACAAACACTACTGTGCAGTAATGTTACTAAGTAACATTTGTGGAAAAGAAAACAGCAAACTTAACAAACCACTCAGTGTAGCGTGGCGTGATGGGAAATATGGGCCATTGCTAGGCCTTAAGCTTTCAGCAAACTTGGTGCAAAAGAGGTATGTGTGTGTGAGTGTATGCACGTGCATGTGTGCCTGGCTCTGTGCAGAGAGCAGCACACTCTGCTCTGCCTAGGTTGCAAAATGTAGATAAATATATTTATTCAGTGCATTTTAATGGGCATCAACCTCATGTTTACTCGTGTATTATTGAAAAAATAGGCTTGAAGAATGAATAAGCACTTGAGGTCGCGATTATGCCCTTGAGACACGGCTGAAACATATCATAGTTCTATGGTTACTTTGGTAGTAGTGTAATCAGTAATGCATTGCTCCCCACAGACAGTAATACTGTAAATTATTACTTATTATTACTTATATGTGTGTGTGTGTGTGTGTGTGTGTGTGTGTGCATATATACACACACACACACACACACACACACACACACATATATACATATATCGATAGATAAAATGTATTATGTTATTTTGTGCGGGAATAACATTCTTGATATTGCTATTTGTGGCCATGATTCAGCATTGTTAGGACATTGACTGCAACAAAGTAAACTAATGTTAGAGTTCATGATATTGAGCGGAAGCATAGGTAGCACTAAACAGAAAACAGAAACTGCCTCTTAGTTTAGCACAACCGCATTTATTTTTAACGTTAATGTTTTAATGTTACCACTAATGTTACTACTAAGAGCAACCGTACATATTGTCAGATGCGTTATTCATTTATCAGATGAATAATGGTTGCTTGTTACCTTGCCGGTTTGTAAGTTAGGTTAGAGTTTAGAGACAATAGGCTCCAATTTAAGGTTTTGTTGTTGTTTTTTTGGCTTTGAAAAGACAGCCAATCAATGAGGAGTTTGTTAAAGTAACTGAATAACAGTAACAAATGTTTAGCAAGACGCTCGTAGCAGATGATCAGTGAAAATGTGTATGTTTGTATATACTTTAGCCGTATTTTAGCGGTACTTAATACATTTTTCTTGTATAGTTATTGCTGTTATTAAAATGTTCATTTTTGAGATCACATAAGGCACTCAATGGGCCTTATGCAAGAACCACATCTATCAAGTTATAAACCACATCTCTTCATGTGGAGTACATAATATTTAAAAAGTCTTATTTCTTATATCTTAAAAAGTCTTTATTTTTGTAGCCATCAAATATTTTACTTAAGATGGCAGTAATACATGTAGTTGCATTAGTCATGTTGTCATGTAAACAACTGCCTTACTTTATAAATCAAACTAAACTGAAATACAAAGAGTATCCTTCACAACTACATGTTTACCAAACACACAAATAAACATTAACCACTAATATTAGGAGCTTATATGTGAAAATAGTAGTCAGTGTTAATGAATCACGACACACACTTTAGTCACATAAAGTCTGTAACAATGGGAAAAGGAGCAGAGTTCCTAAACACAGCTTCAAAGCTCTACAGTCCCCCTGCTGGAGCTCTCTGGAGATTGCATCAACGACCGCAGGTGACATCATTATATTAACATCAACAACAAGGACACTGAAAACTACTGCACTAAAAATACTACCAGTAATAATATTTGGCCTACTTTAGTGCTTAACATTAATAACATTATTTCATCTATCTCATATGCACACAAGCAGATACACATGCAACCACAAAGACAAACTTGAATGGTCAGCATTTAGTTGGCACAGAGGGCATGAGTCCAGGGCAAAATCGGCACCCCCCACTTTAGACAAGGGATTAGCAGAGGTCAGTCCAACCAGCTCAGACAGACACACAGACAGACAGACAGACAGACAGACAGACAGACAGACAGACAGACAGACTCTGAATGGCTGCCAAGTAGCTCAGAGTGAGAAGCTTGTCAAAAGAGACTGCAGTGAAAAGAGCAAAGCAGTTCTGTCTGTAAGGGACCATATTTATGAAGGAACTCTTTTAATTACTTAAGAGCAAACTGCCTCAAACTTCTCAATAAATAAGAAAAAATGAATCAAATTGAATACTCACTTGCCATGTTTTATTTGAAGATGAAAATGTCAAAACATTGCTCCGGGGGGAGCAGCCTGAGCAGGGATGCCCAAACTTCCCTCTCCCTGAACACTTCCCCTAGCTCTTCAGGGGGGATCCCGAGGCGTTCCCAGGCCAGCCGAGCGACATAGTTGCTCCAGTGTGTCCTGGGTCTTCCTCGGGGCCTCCACCCGGCGGGACATGCCTGGAACACCTCCCTTGGGAGGCGTCCAGGGGGTATCCGATAGAGATGCCCGAGCCACCTCAGCTGACTCCTCTGTGGAGGAGCAGCGACTCTACTCTGAGCTCCTCCTGGGTGACAGAGCTCCTCACCCTATCTCTAAGGGAGCGCCCTGCCACCCTGCGGAGGAAACTCATTTCAGCCGCTTGTATCCGGGACCTCGTTCTTTCAGTCATGACCCAAAGTTCATGACCATAAGTGAGGGCAGGAACGTAGACTGACCGGTAAATTGAGAGCTTCGCCTTTCGGCTCAGCTCCTTCTTCACCACGACAGACTGGTACAGCGACCGCATTACTGCTGCCGCTGCACCGATCGGATCGGAACAGTGCAACTACAATAGGTGCTGAAATATCACGTTGGATAGAACGCTCCAGACATGAGAGAGATATTGCTTGGGCATGCCTTTTTATTTGTGTTATCAAACAGATAGAAATGCTATTGAGGAGACTGGTTTCAAGTTCCCAGGATTCACCAGTCCTGAACAACACAACAATTGCAAAATTTACCTCAGAAAAAAAAACAAATTACATGACAGACCTGACAAATACTTTGCTGGGATACACAGTTATGTTCCTTAATTTTAAACTGGAAAAAGCAGGATTCCCAGCAATACTAATCATGATGTGCACAAATAACACAGTGTAAAAGCATAAATACAAAATGTTTTAACCTTCTTCAGAGTAATTGTGTAGGTTTGGAAATATCTTGGGAACCTGTAGAAAGACACAAAATCAAAACTAGTATAGCACATAACAAGTATAGTATTATAGTATAATAGTTTAACAGGGTCCACCCAGATGCATTTGTGGCCGAGATGCCAATCACCCCAAAGCTATCAGAAAGCAAAAAGCATTGCTGGCTTTAGTTGTGCTTTGGTAGGCTATATCACGCTCAGACAATGGACAATGCTGAGGAACTCAGTGATTAAAAATGAATGAGAGAAGAACATCTACACACTGTTTATTAGCTCACAGTAATTTATGAGAACAACATTTGAGACAACTTATCACACAATACATCACACAGACTCCAGTTTTCCTCTCTAGCTTTGGAAAAAGAAACTACAGTGGCCAACAGGGGCAAGTGCACTGCAAAAGCCCAACACATTTCCTTTAGGAGGAACGTGCTGCAGCTTCAGTAACAATGCCAATTCAAAAACACATACGAAAATTCAAAATGAATAAAACAGAAACTTCCAAGACATGCAAACGCTCAATGCAAATGCAAGAGAAAAATGCTGCATTTCCCAAGACAACACAACAGAAGTGCTCCAGGCCTCTAGGGGGAGCACTAGATGGAACAGCATGTTTTTAATGCATTTGTTTTGCATGATTTTTCATTTGTAGCATGATTCTGTTGTATTTAATTGGGATTTTTGGATGTGTTTTTGAAGCTGCAGCATGTTTCTTCTAATGGAATTGTCGGGCTTTTGTAGTACATTTGCCCTTGTCAGCCACCGTTTTCATATGTATTTATATTTTTTTCAGAGACACCACCTGATCACACAATCACAGCCCTTACTGCACTTCCTTTCTTCATTTAGAAAGTAGTAATTTATTCATTTATTACCTCTTTCCTCTTACCTGAGCTTTCCCGTCCAACTCCCCACCTGAACCTCATTTCCTCAACAGCCTTCTTCCCACCGACAATAGTCAGTTGTGAGATCCTTGTAGTTTCTTTCACTGTGTTTCATTAGTAGTTCCACTTCCCCTCATTCACTTCCCCTCAAGCCTTGGTATTGTGTAACAGCATGCATTACACAGAGACCACTTGGAGAGAAGAGGGGAGGTGGGCAGAGGAGGAGTGTGGGATTTGAATGGAATGCACTTGCCCTTGTAGACACGATACACTGTAAGAAAAATATCCTAATTTTATGGTAAATGACTCTAAATTTTTACAGTACTTTTCTGTTTTTTAAAAAATAGTGTAAAAAATCTGTAAAATTACAGACAATATCTGTAAATTAACAATGTGCCTGTTATTTTAAGTATTTTGACAATAATGACAAATTACATTTATTTCTCCTTTTTTTCGGAAAAATGCATACAATTTTATGTAAAATGACAATAATTATCTGTAATTAAATATGTAGTTCGTTATACAACAGTTTATATCCATACTAACAATCTAAAGTTTTTCTCTGTGTTTTTAAGGTAAAGATTAGTTTAATATTTATGTGTACTTTTACATTCAAACTCTGTAATTAAACATGTAGCCATTTACATAAAGGTTTATAACCATACTTACAAACAAACATCTTTCTCTGTAATTTTAAGGTAAATCTTACTAGTTTTATATTTATGTGTACTTTTACATTAAAACTCTGTAATTAAATATGATGCTCGTTATATAAAGGTTTATGAGCATACTTATATTTTTCTCTGTAATTTTAAGGTGTGTCTATGTACGTATATATATTGTAATATTTGCTGGTTGTTAAAGATTTAGAATAGCGTAAAGCTGTCACCACCTTTGTAAATCTGGTCTGGTCCGGCGTCAGAGGCAAGAGAACATATACCCCAAAAGACAGGAATGTAATACAAAAATAGCCTTTATTAGAAGTACAAATTCATAAAAGCTGCGAGATGACCCCTCACAGGAATCCCCATAAGAGTCAATCACTAAATGACTTGGCATACCCCCCCAACCCTTAAGCACACAACACTGCAAGTGAATTAAGATAACTTTGCTCACACCTTCCTGGGGTTGGGGCTCGCAGGTGAGCGCCTGGTGGCCGGGTCTTTGTCCATGGGACCCCGCCGGGCGCAGCCCGAATGAGCGACGTGGGCCTGCCTTCCCGTAGGCCCACCCCCCGCAGGAAGGTTCAGAACCCTGGACGACGACTCTGGCTATGGGGACATGGAATGGAATGTCACCTTGCTGGGGGGGAAAGAGCCTGAGCTAGTGCGTGAGGTTGAGCGGTACCGGCTAGAGATAGTTGGGCTCACCTCTACGCACAGTCTGGGCTCTGGAACCCGACTCCTTGAGAGAGGCTGGACTCTCTTCTACTCTGGAGTTGCACACGGTGAGAGGCAGTGAGCTGGTGTGGGCTTGCTTATAGCCCCCCAGCTCAGCCGCCATGTGTTGGAGTTCTCCCCGCTGAGCGAGAGGGTTGCTTCTCTGCACCTTCGGGTCGGGGATAGGTCTATCACTATTGTTTCAGCTTACGGGCCGAACGGCAGTGTAGAGTACCCGACCTTCTTGGAGTCTCTGGGAGGGGTACTGGAAAGTGCTCCAACCGGAGACTCCATTGTTCTGCTGGGGGACTTCAATGCTCATGTAGGCAGAGACAGTGATACCTAGAGGGGTGTGATTGGGAGGAACAGCCTCCCCGATCTGAACCTGAGTGGTGTTCTGTTGGATTTCTGTGCTAGTCACAGTTTGTCCATAACGAACACAATGTTCAAGCATAAGGGTGTCCATCAGTGCACGTGGCACCAGGACACCCTAGGCCGGAGGTCAATGATCGACTTTGTAGTAGTATCATCTGATCTTCGGCGGTATGCCTTGGACACTTGGGTAAAGAGAGGGGCTGAGCTGTCAACCGATCACCACCTGGTGGTGAGTTGGATCCGCTGGCAGGGGAGGAAGCGGGACAGGCTTGGCAGACCCAAAGGTACTGTGAGGGTCTGCTGGGAATGTCTGGCCGAACCCGCTGTCAGGGAGGTCTTCAACTCCCGCCTCCGGGAGAGCTTCGACCAGATTCCGAGGGAGGTTGGACACATTGAGTCTGAATGGACCATGTTCTCCACCTCCATTGTTGACGCAGCCGTCCGTAGCTGTGGCCATAAAGTCACCGGTGCCTGTCGTGGGGGCAACCCCCGAACCCGGTGGTGGACACCGGAAGTAAGGGATGCTGTCAAGCTGAAGAAGGAGTCGGGCCTTGTTGGCTCATGGGACTCCTGAGGCAGCTGACGGGTACCGGCAGGCCAAGCATGCGGCAGCTCAGGCAGTTGTAGAAGCAAAAACTCGGGTCTGGGAGGAGTTCGGGGAGGCCATGGAGGAGGACTACCGGTTGGCCTCGAGGAAATTCTGGCAAACTGTTCGGCGCCTCAGGAAGGGGAAGCAGCTTTCTGTCAACACTGTTTACAGTGAAGGTGGGGAGCTGTTGACCTCGACTGGGGATATTGTCGGGCGGTGGAAGGAATACTTCGAGGATCTCCTCAATCCCACTGTCATGTCTTCTGCAGAGGAAGCAGAGACTGGGGACTCGGGGGTCGATTCACCCATCACCAGGGCTGAAGTCACTGAGGTAGTTAGCAAGCTCCTCGGTGGCAAAGCACCGGGGGTGGATGAGATCTGCCCTGAGTACCTTAAGTCTCTGGATGTTGTAGGACTGTCTTGGTTGACACGCCTCTGCAACATCGCATGGCAGTCGGGGACGGTGCCTTTGGACTGGCAGACTGGGGTGGTGGTCCCTCACCGGAGGGTGTGTTCCAACTATCGGGGGATCACACTCCTCAGCCTCCCTGGGAAAGTCTATTCCAGGGTACTGTAGAGGAGAATCCGGCCGATAGTCGAACCCTGGATTCAGGAGGAACAATGCGGTTTTCGTCCCGGCCGTGGAACACTGGACCAGCTCTATACCCTCCACAGGGTGCTTGAGGGTTCATGGGATTTTGCCCAACCAGTCCACATGTGTTTTGTGGACTTGGAGAAGGCATTCGACCGTGTCCTCCCTGGGAAGTGCTCCGAGAGTATGGGGTTGGAGGCCCTCTGTTGAGGGCTGTACAGTCCCTGTACAACCGGAGCAGGAGCTTGGTCCGCATCGCCAGCAGTAAGTCGGACCTGTTCCTGGTGCACGTTGGACTCTGGCAGGGCTGCCCTTTGTCACCGGTTCTGTTCATTATTTTTATGGACAGAATTTCTAGGCGCAGCCAGGGGCCGGAGGGGGTTCGGTTCGGGAGCCGGCAGATTTCGTCTCTGCTTTTTGCGGATGATGTTGTCTCGTTGGCTTCCTCGAGCCAGGACCTTCAGCATGCACTGGGGCAGTTCGCAGTCAAGTGTAAAGCAGCTGGGATGAGAGTCAGAAACTCCAAGTCCGAGGCCATGGTTCTCGACCGGAAAAAGGTGGCTTGCTCCCTCCAGGTTGGGGGAGAGTTCCTGCCTCAAGTGGAGGAGTTTAAGTATCTTGGGATCCTGTTCACGAGTGAGGGAAGGATGAGATTGACAGGCGGATCGGTGCAGCGGCAGCAGTAATGCGGTCACTGACCCAGGACATGAATGCCTCGGGATCCCCCCGGAAGAGCTGGGGGAGGTGTCCAGGGAGAGGGAAGTTTGGGCGTCCCTGCTCAGGCTGCTCCCCCCGCGACCTGGCCCCGGATGAAGCGGGAGATAATGGATGGATGGATGGATGTTCACACCTTACAAAGATCACTGTACACAGTACAGCAAAAATAACACTCTACACCCTTCTAAAACACGATATCAGAATGCACAGCAAACAATATGGACTGCTCCAAACTGTAGGCAGATCAAACCCACTCCAAAAAATAGGGGGAGGCAGAGGGCTAACAGAGTCACAGATACAGCTTCTAAATGGGGCCCCGGCAAGGTGTCACATCACTAAAATTTACCATGAACACAGCAATAAGTATTCTGTAACAAACTCTAAGACCACACATAATGTTAAGAATTGAAGATTAAACTTATCTCGTCGGCCTGGCGACGACACCCCCCCGTGGGGTCTAAGTGTGGATCCTCCTGTATAGTCAGGAAGCACACATGGGAAGGAACAGTCAATACAGCCAGGACGCCAAGACAGTGACGGTGGACAACTTGCTTGCAGTTGCTGAACGACATGAAGCGTTTTTTGGGACAGGAAGGTTACTAATCTGCCCAATGCTGTATTGGCACCTTCTACTCCCCGGTCCCTCGCTACCTAAAGGAGGCATGGTTTACCTATCCAACTATCTTTGCTGCCGGCAACACTAAAAGTTGCGAACAACACCCTCCCGCCACGGTGCTGCAGCCACGAACAAGAGTTCAGTCTTTCTCACGCCCCGTTCCCCCGTCCTCTGCCCACATTTGAGTCCATGTGCTCCTTCCCCCCTGTCCAAGCACAGGTGAGAATCATCAGTCATCAAATATGTGGGAATCCCTCCCCACCCTCCCCCTATTTCCTCACTACACTCCTCCCTCCCCTGACGAAGAGGACTCGCCCTTGAGTCAACATGTCGCATCATAATCACCAACCAAACAGGTGCCCTCCGCTCACGCACAGGACGTCCTCCCCGTGCAGAGCCACACTGAGGCCTAGAATGTCAAGTGAAACCTGCTCATATGGCTGGGACACGAGGGGGGCGACCATGAACCTTTCGGGAGGCACAATCTACACACTGCCTACACCACTGTTTGACATCACCAAACCACCCCAACCAGTAAAAGCAATCCTTCACCTTCCCCTGCAGCTTCTGTATCCCTAAGTGTTCGCCAGTAGGAGAATCATGCAACTGTGCCAGAACTTTGGGGATCAGAGGGGGGTACCCTTACCAAACGCAAATCTCTAACCTGTAACTTTGACCACACAGGGGCATACTTTTGCAGGGCTGCATCTTCAGGAAGGTTCAGCCCTCTTTCCTTATTGTTAATCAACAGCCGTAGTTCTGCATCCTCCCTCTGGGCCTTAGCTATTTCATCATCAGCCCAATCCAGACCTGCCTGTTTTCTAGACCTTCCCTCCTGCACAGTACACACATATGAATCTTGGAGGGACTGCCCCACACTAACGACTCCAGTCTGGCTGACCTCTGGGCCCTTACCTAGGAAAACAGGTAGCCTAGAAAGGGCATCAGCATTAGCATGTGCTTTCCCTGGCCTATGGACAACCTTATATTGAAAGCTAGCCAACTGCTCCACCCACCTAGCCAACTACTCCTCCAAGCCCTGGAAGTTGTGTAGCCACCTGAGAGAGTTATGGTCCGTGCGCAATATAAACTCCTTTCCTAACAGGTCGTGCTTAAAGTACCTGATGAAAATCACCATACTTAACAACTTCCTTTCCTGCTTCGTTAAAGCCCTGCTTGCATAGGCTACAACATGGTCAACCCCATCTCTCTCCTGTGACAAGACTGCACCAATACCTACATCGCTGGCATCTGTATCCAAAATGAAAGGTTTTGCAGGATCTGGATAAGCCGACACTGGGGCCGAGATCAACCTACCCTTAAGCTCTTCTGACAAGCTTCTGACCACTTAAAGCATTTTCCCTTCTCTGTCAGCTGATGAAGGGGACGGGCTATTTCTGCAAATCCCTTTATGAACCGTCTGTAGTATGATGCTAACCCTACAAAACTTCTCACATCTGTTTGATTTTTAGGTACTGGCCACTCTTTCACAACCTGCACCTTAGCTGGATCTGCTCTAACCCCTTCTGCTGAAATTATGTGGCCAAGATATTGCACCTGAGTGGAAAATAGGTTACACTTGGTGGGTTTTACCTTGAGGTTGGCCTGGTGCAGCTTAAGCAACACTTCATCTAAACGAGACAAATGCTCCATGAATGTGCGGCCAAACACAATGATATCATCAAGGTAGACCAAACAAGTGGTCCACTGTAGGTTAGCCAAGACCACATCCATGAGCCTTTGAAATGTGTTTGGCGCATTACACAGGCCAAAACTCAACACATTAAACTCAAAATAACCCCTGTCGAGTTACAAATGCTGTCTTATGCCTGTCTTTGGGATCAATTTCAACCTGCCAGTAACGACTGGCAAGGTCGAGAGTTGAAAACCAACAAGCTTTATGCAAGCTATTGAGCGCGTCATCTATCCTAGAAAGGGGGCAGGCGTCTTTTCTGGTGAGATCAGCCTCCAATAATCACCACAGAACCGAAGCCCCCCATCCCGCTTCCTTACAATGATACCACTTGCCTGCATCTGTTTTATGTGTTAAGCATACTCCTCCTGTAGATGGAGGGGAACACGACGCGGATGTAACTTAACGGGTTTGGCATCACCGATATCAATATTGTGCCTTGCAAGAGGGGTCCTTCCCAGATCCGTATCACCTGTACTAAAAACAGGCAAATGTTTGTAAAACAGGTCACGAATAACTTGCTGCTCTGAAGTCCCCAACCCTTTCTGATCCAGACCTAACTGTTTAATGAGGGAATCTACCGACCAGGAGGATTGGGCCCCATGCTACTAGTGTCTCCCTCAACCTCCTCTACGACCCCTCCCACCTCAATGTCTGTGTGCAAGGTCCCCACTTTCATGCCTTCCCTTAACACCAGCTCCTCATCTGTAACATTAATCACACGAACTGGGACAACACCTTGTTCTACCTGACAAACTACCCGGGCCACCTAAACATCGCAATGATCAGACAATGACATTGAGGGCTCCAGCATACCTTCTACACAGTCATGGATTAGGCTTGTGACTACACCAGGAAGTATAGCCTCGCTTCGGGATGGGACTGCAGTATCAGATTTTATGACTACAGTACATGGTGTCGCAGGATCTTCTTGGAGCAACAACGGTAAGGTCTTTCCCATCAACAGACTCTCTCTTTATAATTAATCACTGCCCCGTATTTGGACAAAAAATCAGAGCCCAACAAAATATCACTGGAGGGAACATCAGAGACTAGAAACTCTGCTACTAGTGCTAGAGAGTCAAACTGACAAACTGTCTTCCACACCCCTGATATACACATGCCCCCCCATTGGCAGCAGATACATTACCCAAATACTGAGTCAGCTCACATCCCCCCTTTGTAATAGTCATCCACAATTTCTTAGAGATCACGGATCTATCAGCTCCACTATCCACTAACACAAGGAGGTCAACCCTACCCACTTTAGCAGCTACATGGCTGCCCTTCCTATTAGTAGACTGTCCAATGTCTGAGACTCAAGTGAGGGGGCGGGAAGTTGGCCCTCTATACCCGCCCCCTTCAGTTTCCCTGCGCATATGGGCAATCACGGCGCAAGTGTCTGTCACATCCACACTCCCAACACACACCAGCTCAGTTACAAGCTCTACGCCGAGGGATATCACCAGGACCAGTCTCAGAATCAACATCAGGGTTCCTAAGAGAACCAGAGGAGGCAGGGGAAGGGGCTGCTGGGACTACTATATATATATATATATATATATATATATATATGTTTGTGTGTGTGTGTGTGTGTGTGTGTGTGTGTGTGTATA
>JBBMOE010000067.1:782739-942162 GCA_037975065.1 Chaetodon trifasciatus | reverse complement strand
GTGTATATATATATATATATATATATAAATATATTAGTGCTGTCAAAAATATTTCATTATTAACACGTCAACACAAACGTTCTTTGTGACCTAATGAACTTGTAGTTTTTTATAAGCTGTGGCCACTGCTAGTAACGTTAGAAAAACTACAGGATCCAATTGTAAACCAGAAACGAAACAATAGGCATGTCCCACGCACATGTTTGGTCTTGCCTGCTCTCTAGCTGTGAAAGAGAAGCTACAAGTTTGTGTGGATCTCAAGCGCGAAACGCCGAAATGGATGCAAACAAAATTCTGAATGGAAAGTTCAGTTTCAAAAAGTTGCCAGATGGGTCGACTGACAAGACCAAAGTTATCCGTGTGTATCATCCGTGTGAACTGAGTTATCACCGTAGTACATCCAGTCTGAAATACCACTTGATGGCCAAACACACGGCTAATGCGAATTCTCAGCCGCCTCCTTGTCAAAATCAGGCAACAATGGATGGCTTTCAACAGAGGCATATGGATACCGCAACTAAGAACAAGGTTGCTGCAGCCATAGCCAAGTAATGTTCATTCTTTCTGGAGAGAAATAAGAGGCTGGGTTGATAATCCTCTGGTGAATAAACAGAAGAGCATTATAGTCTGACTGCTTGTATGTTCAAAGGAAACTTAAGAAAGGAAAGTTTAAGCCATGATTTATCTGCACTATAAGCTGAGTCCTAGTTTACAATGATGTGCACTTTGTAACTTTATCTTGTATCACCTTCTTTTGATCCCTTTGAAAGGGTTGTTGAAGTGGCTTTTTTTTGTAACCAAATTTTTTTTTTTTCATCTGTTTATTGACAGTGTTAAATTGTGTGTGTTTTTGCTTCAAATGTGAATGACTGCTCAAAGTGAGAATGTTAGTGTGAAATATAACACTGCACTTGTTGTTTTCAATAAAAAACATTTGCACAAAGCAAGCCTATCCACTTTTCCATGTTGAGAGTATTAAAATGATAATTAATGGGACATTTAGAATAGATAAAAATGTGCGATTACTTTGCAATTAATCGTGAGTTAACTATGCCATTTGTTATGGCTGTGGTCTCGAGTATTTATTTTTTCTCCTCTTCTGATACTGCGTCTTCTCCCCCACTCTCACTCAGAGGGTTGGAGCAGGAGAGAGGCGGGCAGGGAGTGAGTTTCATGAGCCACACTTGCCTCTCATCGGCTAATCAGCCTGGCTTCTTAAGCCACCTGATGCTGGACTCCTGTGCCGGACTATTCCTTTTGTTCCAATTCGCATGCAGCTCACTACAGAGTGATCTCTCGTCTCTCATCTCGCTCCTCCTGCTTCCTGCTTTCTCCTGGACTGTTTTGTATAGTCGCCTTTTGTTCTGCATTCTGGTAGATAGTCCTTCTCAGTATTTGGTGAATTTTGAGTTTACTTTATTTTCTTACTTTACTAGTTTTTTCTAATTATCCTTGTTTGGTACTTTTTCCCCGTAGTGGTGATTTTCTGTTTTACTCTCTTGCATACGTTTTCCCTGCCTAAGGTGATTTTTTGTTCGAACTTTTGTTAATAAATTCTGGTTTTCTACATCTCTGCAACTGGGTCCTGGCCTTCTTTTGCCTCAACCGTAACAACATTCATGAGATTAATCGCGATTAAATATTTTAATCGATTGACAGTACTAATATAGATAGATAGATAGATAGATAGATAGATAGATAGATAGATAGATAGATAGATAGATAGATAGATAGATAGATATGTGTGTGTGTGTGTGTGTGTGTGTGTGTGTGTGTGTGTGACAAAGAGAGGGAGAGAGAGAGAGATGCTTATGTAATTAAATCAGCCTACAAGTAAAACTAAATCATTCATTTATTTTCTTTATAATCTTTTCTTGATAAAGAAAAAGATACCATGGAACAATTTCTATTGGCTGTTTCACCATATTGCCTTGAACGTGATTGGTTAATGTGGCTGTCATCAAAGAAACTGGCCAATGACAACTGTGTGCGCCTTCTTTTTGAAAACACGTCAGTTTGAATGGGTATGGCGCACAGTCATCAGCGCTAGTCAGTTGGTCCACTAGTAATGCATTACTTGGATTATTACCTGGATTATTTTACATCTGCTTGCCATTTTTTTTTTTTTTTCTTTGAGCAAATCTGAGTTGTGGAATTTAAACGGAGAACAAAAAGCTGGAGTATGGACATAGTGTAAGAGTCAGACAGATCTGTTTGGTCAGCTAACAGTGAACTTCACGGTTATAACTGTTATCCTGGAGATATCAGGTACAAAAACATTTCGCTGTTTTCTGTAAATTAATAACCTAACGCAATGTTTGTGTTCATTCCCTAACTCAGAATGATGATGTTTTCAAAGTATTAGGCTAGCTAACTGTCAAGTAAATTAACTAATGTTACAGGTAACAACGTTAGCTAGTTTGTTGTCATGAATCATGGTAAATGATAATTTAATATCTTGAATGTGGTTTAGACAGAGGTTTACGTGTTTACAGGCAGCCAGTCTTTGTCATATCATTAACGTTATGTTACTAACATTGTTTGTTGCTGAGTCAACCTAATTTACTCCACAGGTATAATGTAACGCTACTATTGATACTTATGTATTATTGATATGAGCAGCAGAGCACACGTAACATAATTTAGCGTTACAGCTCACGTAACATTACTTTGCAGAACTGTAAACCGTTAGCTTGTGCCAAACACAGATGGAGGCGACAGCGCTCGCAGATGATATTCAATCAGAGCTTTGCAGGAGCTACAGATCGCATTTGTTTCGTTCCTTTTTCAGAGCTCATATGATATTTTCTGATGTTGACATGTGAAGACCATTTAAATGAATATAAAAAAATATTATTACATACCCTATCTTTATCTAGTTGAGAATTTAGTAGAAAAAAGAAATTTGATAAACATGACCTGTCCTGTCTCTGTCCTCTCAGTCTTTGCAAAAGGGAAAATGCAGCATCTGCTGAGATCCAGAACTACCTTGGGAGTTGCTGTGATGTATTGTGGGGTTGTTGGTTTCAGCAACTCGACTTCAGGCCTTCATTCAACCTGCAGGTAGCACCCCTCTTCTCTTCTCACTCACATCTAAACACATATTGACACATGATATGAGAAATTTACTCAGTGGTGTGAAATATTTTCGGTTTCATCTGAACTTTGGTGTGTGCAGGGTAGATGGCAGATAACAACATGTGATTGTGATTAAATATACAATTCTTAAGGTAAGTGCCTGTATTATACACAAATGAGGCTTCACAATATGCTGAAAAAATCATATTGCAGTTTTTTTTTTTTGACATTGATTAGTGGGAATGATTATTTTTACATCATAATGATATGACATTTGTTGGCATCTGTACCAAACTGACATGTTTTCTAACATCTTGAGAACAACATTTGTAGGCACTTGGCTATATTGCGACTTTGATAAAATTTTTATCAATTGTGCAGCCCTACCCCTAGTGCTGTGCATCAGTGTGTAAATGTGTATGTTGATCCAGAAGTTTTGGGAATGAAAAGTCTCCTGGCACAAGATCTGCAGAGCCAGTGAGTATTCATGTTATCCTGACAGAAAGACAGAGAATGGATGTCCACACTAGGGGCCATATTACCACCAGTTTGTCATAATACAACATTTACTTTACTGTTTCATAAGGAATAGAAATACAATGAAAATTGCATTGTTATGCATCCTTTAAACCTTTAAAATTAAAGAAAATATTTTATATATATATTTTATTCATACTTTTTCATCATTCAAGTTTTGTTGCAGGTATCATCAGAATATCAAGCCGTGTATCTTGTATTATGAATCGAATTGTGTATTGAGTGTATCACTATACCCGTATTTTCATAGCTCACCTTACCATCAGAGAGCCCTTTCCTTTGGCACTAACTGTATAACTTTGGAATCCTACACATGCTGCACATGCTTAGTGCCAAATGAAAGGGCTCTCTGATGGCAAGGCAAAGCAGTGAAAATATTCTAAATTTAGTGTACGCTTCAAATGATATTGATGCTTTTATGTTGGCCTTCTTTAGGTGATTAAAATACATTTAATTGCTGACCCAATCCACAGCATCATATTGCTTAGCTTTTGTGCAAATAATCCTGTCTGCTTCTCCAAACTTGGAGCGTCCCGACCCAAATCTACTGCAGCTCATACAACCCCACTTCAAAAACAGGGAACTATCCCTTTAAGAACATAGCCATCCATCATGCCACAGCTGTACAATGAGTCCAGTGGTGCCAAATCAAAACAAGTGTTAAAACAGCGCTTCAAACACAACATGAACATGAATCCGAGCTTTCTGACTTTTCCATCATGCTGGCCAGTAGTATTTGTAACACAATTAGTGTACGCAGTAATGTAAGTTGGCTGGTTATTCCCACAAAACTGTCCAGGAAATAGCTCTGCAATACCATGGCTACTTTAATGCATAGCAACTTTACTTTGATTTTTTACATTAGAGCTGGGTGTGTTTCTGTTTTTTACAATCCGGTCTGGTGTAATTGCTATGCCTCCACGCCGGCGATAGCCGGGGGTGGAGGCATACGTACGGGTTGTGCATACAGAGCAAAGGGCTAACTGATTAGATTTTAGAGGTCAAAGGTCATGGTCCCTGTGACCTCATATCCATCCCATGCTTGTGAACATGGTATCTCAAGAGTGCCTTGAGGGACATTCTTCAAAAAAGGAAAACAGACATATGAATATTATATTCCATGTCTTCCAAGTCAGTTCCCCTAGAATTGACTAAATACCATTAAATACTACACAATGGACCTTTGCTATCAAACTACTTTGAAGATTTTTACATCAGCTCAACCCTTAATTACACAGAAATACAGTATGTGATATGGCTTGTGCTTGTGCTTGGAGAGATGTTAAAGAGGTGTTATTTGGCCTTTAACTTGTTATGTATGTGTTATGTATGCTTATTTCTGAATATTTTTACATATTACATATACATTTTTTACACTGATAACTGCTAATGATGAGAAACTTGCTTGTGTTTTTTTAGATCAAGCATTCAAATAAGGTTTACAAGGGATAACAGGCACCCAGCAGGGAGATAAGTCCACCATTAGTAAGTATCAACTGCAGTATATAAGACAAGATATTAGTCAATGTAATCCACTATCCCTTACATTGTGACTGAGATCTGTATGTTGAGACAAATCTGTAAAACCTTAGGCTGAAAAAAAAGTCTAAAAAAAGTATTTTACTCGAAGAGCTGGAAATACAGACAAGTCATCAGTTACAACTCACACAGGCCTCTCAATTGGCTGTCTTTTCACACCTGACTTTTGCTACACTTCTGCCATGGTAGATCTGCAAATGAAATGCAAATTGAAATCCTACTAGGACTTTTAAATGAATCTTACTGTGTCCTTTTTCCCTCCCCCACCCCCAGATGCACCAAAGATCCAGCCGATTATTGGCAATTTGGAGGAGGATTCTTCTTTATCTGCTACGTTGCATTGTCACCTCTTGTACAGATTCACTGACCTTTTGTGGTATGTTTTGATTTTACTTAATAATACACTGTATAGTTGGGGTTCTAAATTAAGACTGTAATGCTTGTCCACAAATATTATCAGAACTATGGTATACAGAGCCACCAAGGGCAGCTCTTCACCTGTTTCAAAGGTGAAATCATGACCTCAATTAATAGTACCGCTAACAGACAAGATAGACACATGGAGAAATACGTTTTTTAGTTTTTAAGTTCCAGTTCCTTGAATAACTGGTTGATATTGTCAGTTTACATCTGAATAAATTGAATAAAGGAGTTTTAGAATCACTAGTGGTGTGCATTTTATTTGTAATTAAGTTTCCAACCCCACTTTAATTGAAACAGTGAAAATCTTTAGATGTATCTATTCTGTATGTCCTAAGTATGTTTTCAGTTGAGGATATTTCACAGTAATCTTAAACATGATATTTTTAGTCAGTACAGTAGTTATAATATTAAATGTATTACATTAAAACTGTAATTCTACAAAAACTGAATCATTAAATATTGCAGCTTGTACTTCTGCAGGTTTTAACTTTATTTTACATATTTAAACATTAAATCTGAACACAAAGAATGCAAGTTACAGATGATTTTAATCTTTTTTATGCAATTTACAATCTTGAGTATGTGTTAACACACTTTATTAGATTGTAATAATTTAGGGAAAATCTATAAAATAATGGTATTTATCTGCAGAACCTTTAATGAAAGTTTAATTTTATTTGAATTAGATAGATTATTATCAATACTTTAATTTTAGGGGTTTTGTTTGGCAGCCATAGCTGCCAGTCATTTCACTGTTTTTTAAAGGTGGTTTTAAGGTTTATTAAAGGTGTTTGATTGTAAAAGAAAAAAAAAAAAATCTGTAGAATAACGGTATTTTTCTGCAAAACCTTTAGCCTTGTCTCTTTATTAAAAGTGTTTGCTTGTAAAAATTTAGAAAAAATCTGTAGAATAATGGTATTTTTCTGCAGAAAAAATAATGTAAATTTAATGTTTTTGCACTTTATTTGAATTAGGATATTTTACTTTAATTTTAGGGTTTTTGTTTGGCAGCCATAGCTGCCACTCAGTTGACTGTTTTTTTTACAGAATTTTTTCTTACAGTGTAGATCTTCTGCCAGATGTGTGCACGGGCAAGCTGCAATTAGAACAGCAGCCCATCAGCTGCTGGACCTTGATTATTTATAATTGGACACACAAGTAAACAATGCACACATGTAAATAGTTGCTTTTAATTCTTTTATGTCTGTCATGTCATTACATATAATTTCATCGATAATAACAAAAAGTTCCTTCAAAATAAATTAATGTCCACTGAAGACAAATAAAGATTCACATTATCATAGCTGCTTTTTCACATGGCTGAATCATCCTCTCATTCTGAGCCTCAGGGTTTGTGTATCTGCCCTGTTGGATAGCAGTTTGCAGAAGTAGATCTATTCTACCATACCTTACAATGCAGGTGGACATTTTCCTAACTGGAAGCAGTGGCAGTGTTGGCCCCTCATTTCTCTCTGTCTGAGGCTGTGGGGGTGGGTCTGGCTAGGTGAAGGAAGTGGGGCTCACCCCTCACACAGGATTTCAGGGCGACATCTGGCTATGTTGGGTAGGTATTCCCCCTTGCATGAGGCAGTGAGGACTGGAGCAGTTATGGATGGTTTTGAGGAGGAGGTCAGTCCCAGTTAACTTATGGGAATAGCACACCAACAGTTTCAGCACTTCTTAACACTGTATTAATTGTTTTCAAATTGAGGTTTTTTCCATTTTTTGCTGCCTGTGCCTGAGCAGGTTCTCATCTAAACCCATCTTCTGTACTATTTTCTTGTTGGCACAGAAACACAGAACATGAAAACATACAACATGTGAAATACTTCTGCAAACAAAACTCACTCCCAGACAAGTTTAGAGGCATTGTTCTCCCTATGAAGAGGCCTCATTGGAGTTTCTCAGCCTAATAAAGAGTTCTGTCTCTTCTTCTTACCAGTAAATACATAACAATATTAAAAATCACTATTTCATGGCCTGCTATTTATTTATGCATTATTTAACCAGAAAGGTTCCACTGAAATACATATCTCTTCTGCCAGAGTCCTGGTCAAAAGAGCAACAGAAAAAAATAACAAGGTTTCACATAAAATACAAACGAGGACAGATAACATTGCAAAGACACACCAAATCACAACAGACACAAAGCATACAGGGATCAGAAGCTACTTACAGCTAATTACAAGTTATGTGTGCCTTGCAGCTTATTCCTAGCTTGTGGGGCATGAAAAGAAAAGACAGATTTACTGTGTATCTCCAATAGAATTCAACATATTGGGTTTTGTCCTTAAAGACAGAGAAGTCCATCTAAACATTTCATTGAAGTTGCAGTGATGTGTATGGACACTTGCACTTGCTACAAACTGCACAATAACAATAACACAACAAAATACATGTAGTTTACTAACATTACTAACACTTACTAATGTTACTATGATTTGAAATAGTGTGCAGAACAGTATAATTCAGTTATGTGGATTATTTCTCTATTTATTCTAATCACCAAACATCTGATTTAAATACTGTAAATCAGTAGCTCATTGATGCCAGAGTGGAAATGATGAGAAACTGCAATGCATTGTGGTTGATCTGCAGCACTGAGTGACCGTGGTTGATGACTCGCTGCCTCAGCCCTCCAAGGGTTGATCTCATGAAGTCCACTTGATTTTTCTAGAGAAATTAAATGACACTTGTCAGTGACAAAGTCAATGAGGGTATGCTGAACAAACAATGAAAGGACTAATTTGTTTCTTTGCTGCCATGTTTCTTCAAGCCGCCTGTGCTTGGCCTGCCCGGTCCTTAAATCATCGAACTGTCCCCATCTGCCTCAACCATGTGCACTCGAGTTCTTCTTCTACTGCCTCACATTCACCTGTCTGACACTAAAGCCTTATAGTCAGTTTTGTATGTATCTCACGTCATGCACACAGACTGTACTAAGGGCACCATGAGACTGTGAATGAATCTTCAGATTTTAAAAACAAATTCACATAAATTCATATATACATTCAGCATTTTTTTTAAGATTTAATGAAATGTGGAAATATTTGATGTTGAGGATGGATGATAAGATACAAGAAAGGGGATGAACATGGGCGAGGAAGTTGCCAATTTAGACTGGTCTAGGACAGATACTTGGAAGACTATGGAGGAGGATACTGGGGCATCCACCTCTGGAGTTGAATCACCTGAAAGAGTCAACATATTTAAATGGAGCTGAGGTGATCATGAGCTTGGAAGAGCAGGAAGAGACACTCTATTTTTTCATGCGTCATCCTCCTCCCTGAGCTGCCACCTTGTCACGGTGCAGGAGTTTGAGAGCCCTTATGACCCTATGAGCTATGTTGCTGGGGGGAAAATTCGCCATTGGTAATTTTCCCCTGGTAGGATCTCCCAAGGCAAAATGGTCCTAGGTGAAGGGCCATACAAAGAGCGACTCAGAAGACCCTTATGAAGAAAATCAGTATACCCTGCCTGGAGGGATACCGTGGCCCTGCCCTGGAGCCAGGCCTGAGGATGGGGCCCGCCAGCAAGTGCCTGGTGAATGTGTCTTCACCCATGGGGCCAGGTCAGGCCCAGCCCAAAACAGAGACATGAGTCCATCTTCCAGTAGGCCCACCACCTACAGAAAGAGCCATGGTGGTCCAGTGCAGTGTGGATCGGACAGTGGTCCAAGGCAGGGGCCTTGGCGGTCCGATCCCTGGGATACATGGAATGTCACCTCTGGTGGGGAAGGAGCTGGAGCTTGTGGAAGAGGTTGAGTGGTATCGACTACATATAGTCGGGCTCACCTCGACTGATAGCACCAGCTCGGGAACCCAAGTCTTTGAATGGGGTTGGACTCTTTCATGCTGGGATTGCTTGCGGTGAGAGCCCCCAGACTCTCTGCCTCTATGTTGGGGTTTACCCCAGTAGAAGAAAGGGTTGTTTCCCTGTGCCTGTGGGTCAGGTAACTGGTCCTGCCAAACAGCAGTTCAGAGTACCCAGCCTTTGAATGTGTTGTGACGGGTGTTGGATAATGCCCCAACTAGGGACTCCATTGTCCTGCTGGGGGACTTCAATGCTCACGTAAGCAATGAAAGCATGACCTGGAGGGGTCATTGATTGGGAGGAATGGCCTGCCTGATCTGAACCCACGTGGTGTTCAGTTGACTTCTCTGCGAGTCGTAGTTTGTTAATAACCAACGCCATGTTCAAACATAAGGATGTCCATCGATGCACTTGGGACCAGGACACCGTAGGTTGAAGGTTAGTGATCGACTTTGTAGTTTTATCATTTGACCTGCGGCTGCATGTTTTGGACACTCAGGTGAGGAGAGGAGCAGAGCTGTCAACTGATCACCACCAGGTGGTGAGTTGGGTCAGATGCCAGGGGAGGACACCACAGAGACCTGGTAGGCCCAAACGAGAAGTGAGGGTCTGCTGGGAATGCCTGGCGGAAGAACCTGTTAAGTTGGTCTTCAACTCCCACCTCCGGCAAAACTTTGACCGTGTTCCTGGGGCGGTAGGAGACATTGAGGGCCTTGTTCCGCTCCGCCATTGTTGAGGCAGCTGTTGTGAGCTGTGGCTGCAAGTTTGCTGGGGATAATCTGGACGGAACCCCCGAACCCGCTGGTTGACATGAGGGGTGAGGAGAGCCGTCAGCCTGAAGAAGGAGGCCGACAGGGCATGGTTGACCTGTGGGTCTCCAGAGCCAGCCAACTACTATCGGAGACCCAAGCAATGTGCGCCTGTGGTGGTCAGCGAGACAAAAACTCATGTGTGGGAGGAGTTCGGTGAGGCCATGGAAGTAGACTATCAATTTTACTGGTTCTGGTAAACTGTCCAGCGCCTCAGAGGGGGTAAGCGGCTCACAAATGGGGATCCTTCCTCAGAGGATCCAATATTTGATGTAACCACCTTTTGCCCTCAAAACAGCATCAATTCTTCTAGGTACACTTGCACACAGTTTTTGAAGGAACTTGGCTGGTAGGTTGTTCCAAACATCTTGGAGAACTAACCACAGATCTTCTGTGGATGTAGGCTTGGTGATATTGAGAACAGGGCTCTGTGGGGGCCATACCATCACTTCCAGGACTTCTTGCTTTACACTGAAGATAGTTCTTAATGACATTGGCTGTGTGTTTGGGGATGTTGTTCTGCTGCAGAATACATTTTATGGCCAATCATATGCCTCCCTGATGATTTTGCTTGATGGATAAGTATCTGTCTGTATTTCTTAGCATTGAGGACACTATTAGTCCTGACCAAATCTCCAACTCCTTGTTGCTGTGTTCAGTCTTGCCATGATGTATGACCTTTGACATGAAACTGTCTTCCACAACCTCACCTTGGTAGCAGAGTTTGGCTGTTCCTCACCCAGTTCAAGCATGATATTCTGGGGATATGTTGGAGAGGTCCCAGGCTTCCTGTGAGGAAACAGCTCTCTGACAGTGGCTCCCTTTAAGCAGACCTGGTGACATCCCGCACTCCAGCCCAAGATGCCACCCGTCTCCCAGTCAATGTGGGGGTTGTGTCTTCACAGCCAGGGATATCCTAGAGTAATAGGGATCTTGGGTGAATGGAGGATGTGAAATTGTCTATTATATATGTCTATTTCACCAGTAAAGGATGGGGTAGAGTAGTCTCTGATTAATCATTATCAGATTTACCCTTGCACAGACCTACAATACATCTCAAATAAGATTCCTAAAGGTTGGGGAAAGCCTTTTGACTATGTATTGTTTAACAAATACATTTTGAGTTTCTGAAAAGTTTTTAAATTCATTAATGTTTTGTTATGTTTGGTGGACATGTTAAGCTTGACAACATCCAACTACAAACACAATATGATGAAAATTAGGAAATATATGTGTAGTTACACTTGTGCGATTTCAGCAGTGGCAGAAAAACAAATGTTGTCGGTGATATCACTGATTACATCTGCAAGTTTCTTAAAGGGGTAGTCACCCTGTAATAATGTAATGACAGGATGGACAGCAATTTGATCATGCCCCATTAGAGACTGTTGAGAATTGTAACCAATGTCCCACTCTTCAAAGGAAATTGGTGGTGATATCTAAAGATGACCTGTGTCATAGTCAGGGTTTGAACACAAGGGGCTGAACACTGGCACTGTCAGGTGTTTACAGCACTACAGCCATTGCCAACCCTTTTGTGACAGCCTCCCATGGGCGATGATGAACAAGCAATCATTCCACACAGCTGTGGAGAAGGCTATGAGCTATTTATGCTCTTTTAAATGCAGGCCTGTCTTTGTTCATCCACCTGGTGAGTTCCAAACAATATATTAACAATAAAAACCAAAGCTTGGTAAAGAATTCAGGACAAAGAGCAAAGAAATAGTGCCAAAATCCCATCAGGCCTTGCAAATCTCATCTGAGTGCAAGATTTGATTTAAATCCAAATCCTGGTTTCTCACTGGATAAAACCCACAGGGACAAGGATATAAGAATCAAGGTGCCCCTCTCTACCTCGCCTTTCCACTGCAATGTCAAGTTGCTAAAGGAATTCTATCATTCATGCACACATTTGTGCTTTAAGTAGCTTAAGTAGATTACCTGTTTTCTTCAAGAGGATAATAACTTCTACAGCCCAACTTTCTGCTGATTTCTCCACTGCCTATGAGGACCAGCCCGCCATTACAGTGCCAACCAAGTGCTACGATGGCCCTGTCACTGTCTGAGCTTGAAGAAACGCCACCAGACTAGAGTTCACGAGACAAGTTCACGTCTCGGGTTTCTGTGTGATAAAGACACAATTATTATGTCTTTCTGCTGCAATTAGGTTCCTCTGTTATCAGTACCTCTCTCCCTTTTATTAACCCCCTCCCACACACATACAACACATCCCTATTCCTTTACAGGCACTAGCACACATCTTAAAGGCACAGATAGTGGTACTCACTCACATGCAGTTCTGCATAGGACTAGATGATAGAATCCCTTATCTACACCTAATGAGATGAGCAGGGGATGATCCTGTATTCTAATGGAGAAACGGGAGATATCCTTGGGGGCTAAGGTGTGTCTAGAAGAAGAAGAAGAAGAAGAAGAAGAAGAAGAAGAAGAAGAAATGTACTTTTATTATCACACACACAGAGTTAAGTTGCACACTACACGCCATGCTTCCGTGAAATTATTTTCTCCATGTTTAACCCATCCTTGGTCTGTCCTTCCTCCGCGGCAGACCAGGAGCGGTGGGCTGCCAGCCGACAGCGGCGCCTGGGGACCCATCCTTTTTCGTCACCACTGGTCAGGTGGTGATCTTCTTGCATGTTTTTAGTGGGGGTTATTTAAGGAGGAAACCCCAGGTGAACACGGGGAGAACATGCAAACTCCACACAGAAAGGCCCCTTTCCTTGAGCAGCAGGCACCGAAGGCATGGTGGAGGACACGTCACCAGCGCCCACAGCAGGATTCGAACCGGGACCTTCTAGCTGTGAGGCGACAGTGTTACCATTTTGCAGTCGAGATTCCCACATTTGGGGAATTTGCAAAGGTCAGCACAACCTAGAGTGCAATGGCTGAGCCTCACCTTGGGTGAACCACCTTCTTGATCATGGTATCTCCCCTGCCAGGTAAGTATCAGGGGAGGCATCATTGGAGTCATCAGGTGGGCACTCTCCTGCACCGGTGTTTCGATGATAGGTCCACAACACCTCTAGAGGGCTCATTGGCAACACCTGGCGTCCCAGGTGTGCCCCCCTCTGCCTTACCACCATCTCTCCCTGCTGGCACTGGGGTCACCTGATGGGCCAGTTGGGATCTAGCCTTTTTATCCAAAGCCACCGGATTGCCTGCCCAGCAGCACAGGACAGGGTTTTAATGGCTTGACCCTGGGCTTGGCCACAGATTCCGATGGCCCCAAGCAAGTTGATGGTTGATCTTCCCACAAAGCCTCTGAAGCCAATCTCAGCTGGATGAACGCCTGTCCAGTGTCAGCCGCTAATTCAGCAAGTTCAAATGACTTCCTTTCATAGGCCTCTTCCACTGCATCCTCCCAAGGCACAGTAAGCTCAATGATGTGCACTCTGCGAAGCGAGGGGGACCAAAGCACACGATCTGGCCTAAGATTTGTGTTGGCGATCTCTGGTGGAAAATGCAACTTCTTGTCTAGGTCAACCAATAAGGTCCAATCTCGTGCCTCTCCTAGCCATGGTCTGATCTTATTGGACGGGCCCTGGCTTGCTTTGTACCATCACAGACAAGCTTTCTGCTGGTAGGGTGATATGGTGAGGCGGGAGGTAGGCCATTGATGGATGTCCGTCTGGTTTCCAGCGTAGCAGCCAGGCATCTGAGCACCTGGTTGTGTCGCCAGGTATAATGACCTTGTGCCAGACTAGTCTTGCAGCCAACCAAAATGTGCTTGAGGCCTGCTGGACAACGGCAAAGAGGGCACTTTGGGTCTTCACCATACCAAAGCTTGAGGTTTCTAGGAGATGGCAGGGCATCATGAGTAGCCTGCAAGATGAAGCTGATCTGAGGTGCCTCCATCTTCCACAGCTGTCTTCACGAGAACCTTCTCCTCTCAACTCCTTCCTATCTCATCCACTGTCCTTGCTGGGTCTGAGAAACAGCTTGTGTGCTCCTCATTGCCTGCTCTTGCCATTGCACCTCCTCAACCACAAGTGCCCTTCACTGAATCGGCGTTACCTTATGCCAAGTTGGTCTGCTCTCTCGAAGGCAAAAGCCCCCTCGGCCATGATGGACATAGCTTATGATATCCTGGTCCTGAGGAGCTGACTTTGCCAGTTGCATGGCCATAGATGGAATCCACTTCCTTCCCGCTGAAAGTGTGGTAGTTGTTTGGGTCCCAAGAGTCTGACAGCATCATTTCCAACCTCACTTTTGAACACTTGTACTCCTCTGTGAGGCTGGACAAAGGAAGATCTATGATGCCCTTTTCATACAGCTATGTTGGTGAAGCACCTAGGGAGACCCAACCAGTTCTTGGCATATGAGTTGATCAGCCTTTCCAGCCTTTCAATTCTGCACAAGGGGACCTCATAGATTGCTAGTGGCCACATCAGTTGGGGCAGGAGGCCAAATTGAAAGCACCAGAGCTTCAGTCTTCTAGGGAGCAAGGATTTGTCGATGCTCTCCAGGCCTCTGATGGTGTACTGCCGAAGCTGTTCAACCTGTTTTGAGTCTTTGAGGGTTGCATCGTACCAATGACCCAGGCTTTTCACAGACTTCTCTGTGACTGTTGGTATGGGCTCCTCACCAATGTAGAAATGTTGATCTGTCAGTTTCCCCTTGACAACAGAGATACTTCTGGACTTGCCTGGCTTTATCTTTATCTGGGCCCACTCAATATTTTCCTGCAACTTTCTCAGCAGTCGCCTGGTGCATGCCAAGGTTGTTGTGAGTGACCACCCACCGAGAGGTACGGATGATAACCTCCATGGCCATGGTAAAAGCTAGTGGGGAGATGGTGCATCCTGCCATGATGCCTACCTCCAAGCGCTGCCATGCTGTGGTGTACTCTTCTGTTGTCAGGCATAGCTGTACATCCTGGAAATAGGTCTTGACAAGGGCAGTGATGATTTCTGGTACCTTGAAGTAGTCAAACGCAGTCCAGATGAGACTGTGGGGTACAGAACCAAAAGCGTTGACCAGGTCCAGGAACACAACATGAACATCTCTTCCATTCCTTTTTGCAGTTTGGATCTGATGCCATATCACGTTCATGTGTTCCAGACACCCTGGTAAACCTGGTATTCCTGCTTTCTGCACTGCTGTATCAATGTAGTCATTTTTTTTCCAGATAATCCACCAGCCTGTGAGCCACTACACTTAAGAAGATTTTACCGTTGACATTCAAAAGGCTAATATGGCGAAAGTGGCTGATGTCAGCAGAGTTGTTTTCTTTAGGGATGAGAGTGCCTCCTGCTCTTCTCCAAGCTGTTGATATCCCTTTCTTCTGCCATACCACCTTCATCAGTCTCCAAAGGAAGCGTAATACTTCTGGTGCATTCTTATAGAGCCTATAAGGGACTCCATTGGGGCCTGATGTCAATCTGTTGTTCTGGGGAATGTAGTGGTGGCATGTCAGGTGGAAGGGTGAGCTGTTTTCCCTGGCTGTTGGTATGTGCTTCCTTGAGGTGCGCTTCAAGATCTTTCTTTGATGCCGCAAGCTTGCCACTTTTCTCCTCAGTGAACAGGCTCTTCACAGACTTAAAAGGGTCTTTGAAGAAGAAAACACACACACGCACACACACACACACACACACACACACACACACACACACACACACACGTGTTCACATGTGCTACATGCTTGCTTATTGCCTTTACACTTGTTAATGTAGTTGCTTGTATTATAGCTGCTTGTGTTGTAGTTGTAGTTGGATGTAGATATTTATCGATTGAAGAAATACTTGGGTTGCTTGGGTTAAATGCTACTGTACATTATTTGTGCATGTTGTGGTAACAGCTGGTTCTGAGGGTCGGTGCTTGGATTCAACCCTTCACTGTTCACCTGATAAATAGAAAACGACATTTTAAACATTGGCATTTTAAGTGAAAAGCTCTTTCTAGGACTGCATCCAAGGTTTGGTTATTAGTCCCTGATCTAAGGGTGGGTCCTTGTAACTATTAATCGTTATTTTCTATTTTGTCTCTCTGTCATTGTTCATCTCTTTAGGGAAATGTGGCTTCTTTGTCAACCATGCCAGTCTATTTTCTAGTGCCAACACACTGTATGTCTGTCTTTTAGTAAGGCTTCAGCTAATAGAACAGATGTAAAAAAAATGTTGATAGTGACATTTCTGTCACTTTTGCACCAAGGCCCTTCAAACTCTTTGTCTACACAGGCCCCTTGACCCACTTCTTGATGCTCTAAGCCTTAGAGCACCAATCAGGTGAAATTGGATAATCTTCCATGGCACACCTGATGATTTCTCATGATACACCAATGTGTCGTGGCACAGTGGTAGGGGAACACTGCATTATAGCATCAATCAATCATTCGTTTTACAGGCACTTACTCTTGGAACTTTTTGATCCTAACAAAGAAAAGCAGCCTTGGCCGAACTACTGCTAATAAGTGTGTGACTGTGAGCAGTGGTGTAGTGGTACCTGAAGAAGTGTGTATACTCTTAATTTATGCCCTTTTTTTTTTTTAAAGCTACCTGTCCACAGCGCCCTGTATTATTAACACAGACATGTGAAACTACCTTTGCATATTCAGTTCAACCAAAAATGTGGCAGTAGTATTTGTACAAGATAGATCGAAACAGTTAGCATTAGGTTTGTTGTTTACAACCACACAACATGGGGCAACCTTTTAACTAAATACAGTACAGCTGAAACGTTGCACAGGTGTGCATCTGTTTTGATGAACAAACCCCAGTTTTCTGGGTGAAAGTCATGAGTTTGACCACTCCAATTACCCAGGACTCTTGCTCTTTATTCTGCTCCATTTGACATGTTCAGAGTGAGACCGGGCTGTCGATAGAAGTCTATCAGACTATCCTGCACATGGTCATGGTCTCTTCAGGAAAAGAATACCTGCATCGAGTCTTTTCCATTGACAACTCTCTGGTGGTGTTGACTTGGACAGCAAGGAACCTGGTTATGACCAGGTATGACGTACTGTACGTCACTCATCAAGATCAAGAAAAGACAAACCAGTCACGTTGTATTACCTCTCACTGTTTCATGCATCCATTCCATCAGAAAGCCCAAAAAAGGTAAACAATAGGAAGAGCAACTTGTTAGGTGTAGGTTTAACTGCAACATACCTGATTCAAATCCAAACCATACACAGACAGTTTGTGGTCCAGAAATGGGCCTTTGTTCCATGTTAGTTTCCCCCTATCACCAGCTGATGAAAACACCCGAAGGTAACAAAATCATTGCAGTCTTAGGTTTAAAGTAGCAGTGGAATGCCATAATGTATCAGGGATATTAGTGCGTGATGTAATTTTGTTACATTTCTTGACTATATTCCCATAAGGCTAATGGAAACATGCACAGATTCCCATTTTATTTTTTATTTTTTATGTGACACAAAGACACACACACACAGACACACACACACACACACACACACATCAACTTGTTTGCTCACATTCATTATTATTTTGTTTGTTTTTGCCGCTCAGTGACCAGCCACAGCAGGTCATTGCAAAAGATAACCTTGGAAGGACATGTTGTCCAGACATAAATCAAATAAATCTCATTCACAGAAAATAAATAACTATCTCTCCGGCTGATTTCTTGTCTGCCTTATAGCTCACTTCTGGATGTTAGATGTTTGCTGTCTGTCTGTCCTGTCAGACAGGTCAATACTTTTTTCATACTCTCTGCCAATGACCTAACCAAACAGAGGAGCTCATAGGACTTTTGATTCCTTCTGCTAGCAGAAAACAGCTTTCGCTTTTCAAGAACAATGTGTTTGAAGTGAAATAAGGCCAGAAATGCATCTCTATGAGGTGGGTGTGCACACTCAAAGAGACACTTGCGTCTCTAAAAATGATCATGATGTTAAATATCACAATAAATGGCAGCTAAACTATGTGGACATTAAAGCAGTTTTACAAGGCAAAGAGTTGTATCTATATGTCTATTTTACTCCCCAAGAAGCTCAGAACAAAGGAACTCTACAGAGGCGTAAGCCTCTGTATTGCTACAAGAGAGTGAGACACTATGCAGCTGACGGGAGGTATCACAAGTCAATCCAACAGTGCTCTATTGGCTGGGTGACTCCCGCGATGTCATGGGAGTCCTTGCTTGTCATGTGGATGACCTCAGGAGGTTCAGAAATGACCTCTGCAACAGTCAGCCCTCACTTGAAAGCTGCTTTTCAAGAAGGACATGAATAGCATACCAGCTTCAGGTACCTCTAAGAGACATTGACACTGCCTTGCCACCCATAATATTTGGTTAATCTTTGACTTTAGCATGTCAGAATAGACCTGACATAATGACTGACCTATCCCTCCTGGGACAAAGCATGCTACTGCTAAGAATCTGCATTGTGCAAACAAACTTATCATAAAACTGAAATCAGAGGAAGTGGCCTTGAGGTTTCAGCACCTGGGAAAAGACAGCTCCCTGAAACTGGTAGTGTTCAGTGATTCTCAATGGGAAACTTTCCAGACAAAGGTTCTAATGGGAGAGAATGAAGAGTTGCCACCTATATGCTGGCATTCAAAGACGATCAGGAGAGTTACCTGAAACACTTCTGCAAGAAAGATTTTGACACTTGCAGATGGAATTGACAGTGCAATTTTCTACACTCTGCTCAGAGTGAAGTTATTGACCACAGATAATGACCACATCAACAGTGTAAAGAAGCTGCTCCATTCTGGGACAACCCTGCAGATCATGTGATCAGCTGTGAAGGAGCAGCTTGTTGAGTGTTTGATAAAGAAGGGGATATCTGCACTCTGCTGAGAGCTCTCAGAAAAGGTGTAAGGCAACTAAAAGGCTAAGCCGACGAGACAACAAAGACCTTTCTACCTTCAAACCCTCATCATTAAAATGTCTGCTTTAAACCTATGTTTAGCTGTTAACCATATTAAACATATTTGTATCATTGGCATAACATTAATATAAGACATCTTGAATGTCGCTGAAAAAATGACCCAGAGGAAGCATGTACTATGAAAAAGGACTGGTCCAAGGACCGACTCCTGAGGGGCACCACACTCCAGAGGAGCTGAGGAGGACACATGATTGTTAATAAGAGGGAGGAATAAGAGGGAGAAGGAAACAGAGACAGTCCTGGCTAGTTTTGCGCCCTGGGCAAACCATCCCTTGCCCCCATGACTTACCCCCATGTAAACACCAATGTAAATTGCACAAATCCTTCATCACATAACACACACACACACACACACACACACACACACACACACACACACACACACACACACACACCTGAGGAGTCCTGCAAGAGGCCTGTGTGGCTGCAGAGGTAGATGGCTCCTCATCAGACTCCAGGACCATGTCTGTGGCTGCTGTGGAGGTATCTGACTCCTCATTTTGGCCAGTGGGTGCTCCAGCTCCAAAACATTTCAGAAGTCTCCCTGAATTTACAATTAAAATACAATATGTAAGTTAGATCACACTTACATCACACATGCATCAGTTACCCAATTAAAATAACCATAATGCACAATTTATTAACATTTGTTAACATCCTATTAACTAAGCATAACACACTACAAATTTTTCAAAAAGCTATATCACATGTAGCTTACAAAATGCCATGTGAATGTATACTATAAGTTATTTAAATTAGCATAGACCCACGCATAGCATAAAAAATTCCACAGTCAGGACATCTGTGTGAACTTGCACTTGTTGTGTTGCAAACACAAACTAGTACTAAGTAGCAACATATTAGCAAGAGGCTAATAAATAGCCTACAGGCCACTGTCACTCACGTCACTCATAGAAACCTGCATACCTTTATCTTTTGCCTGTTTCTCCTCTTCTTCTTTTCTTCTTTTTCTGAACTGGGCACCTGATGGCTTCTTTGGTCTTTTACTTTGATCCATGATGAAGATGAAGACTCGACATCATTACCTTTTGCATTACCATTTGCCAACACCATCCATCCACCAGTCAAACAACCGGAGTCACGTGATGTCATTAGGAAAATTCCTGAGAGATTGAATAACAGATAATAATAACAGATACTACTACTACTGATATTAATAATAATAATAATAATAATAACAATAATAATAATAAGAATAAGGAGAAGAAGAAGAAGAAGAAAAACTTTATTTGTATTGCACCTTTCATAGAGAAACTACAGCTCAAAGTGCTTTACATAGAAAAGACATAATGCACATAAAAACTGACTTCAACCCAATTCATAATGTTAGTAAAAGTAAGATAGAATAAGGATGGAAACAAAAATATAGCCAATGCATAAAATCACAGAACAAAATAATTGAATATAGTTAAAAATAGATATATAGAATGCATAAAATCAAGTGAAATACAACAGTTTAAAAGAAGTCCAGCAGTACCTAAGTGCGTGGAAAGTTTCAGGCCTGTATGAAGTAATGGCTAGTGAAAGGCTACAGTGATAGCTTTGTAGCTTTCTTTTAAAAATATTCAGCAAGCTGGCTTCACTGATATCTATAGGTAGTGTGTTCTTGATATTAGGCTGGCCAAACAGTCAAAGGAAGCAAATGAGGAGAGTGGTGACGTTTCTGTCTGAAATGTATTTTCTATTCATACCAGTTCTGCCCAGCAACAACAACAAATCCTTCACCACACAGACTGCCTGTTATATACTGGTGTCTCCTCACCTAATTGGCTGTCACATACCATTTACAGAAAGCAACACAGATATCTACATGTATAAATATGCAATATTTGCATAAACCTGTCACTACTACTACTACTACTACACATCACTACACTTACTATTTACACACCCAAATAGATTTAATAAAAACCAATAAATATTTCAAATGAATATATACTTTTAAACAATCCAGCCAAACTCCCCGATACCCACTTCCGACTTGTTGTTATCCTGGACAAAGGCAGTTTTCTTTAAGGCAAATAATAAACAAGGGAGTTGTATGAGTGTAGCCTGGTCCTAGTCCATATGGGCTTTGTGTACAAGGACAAGGACCTTAAAATCAATTCTGAATGTTATAGGAAGCCAACGCAGAGCAGTTAAAACTGGACTAATATGCT
This sequence comes from Chaetodon trifasciatus, assembly GCA_037975065.1. Taxonomy (NCBI): domain Eukaryota; kingdom Metazoa; phylum Chordata; class Actinopteri; order Chaetodontiformes; family Chaetodontidae; genus Chaetodon; species Chaetodon trifasciatus. Next base: position 920,908 of record JBBMOE010000067.1, on the reverse strand, counting down.
CTCTCCTCTTGGCTCTGGTTAATAGCTGAGCTGCTGAATTTTGAATGAGCTGAAGTTTCTGTGGTTTTCTTCCACAGTAAATAGTGCATCACAGTAATCGAGTTGGCTTGAAATATGCGTGAATCAAACTTGAAGCTTAGATCAGAATCTAGAACACCAAGACTTGTAACCTCAAATTCTTTTCACTTATCAGATCATTAAACAAGAGGGATAGCTTATTTCAGCTTTAGGGACGGTGTGACACGAGAGGAGACTGACTGTGGCTGATCATTGACAAATTTAACTTTAGTGAGACAGGTGCCAGATGGTCTGTGATTGCTACAATGTGTTTGAAAAGGCCACTGGCTGTTCAAGATTACCTGTACATTCAAAGAAGCAGCATGGGGTCTGTCTCATTTCTGACAGACACCTGAGTGATGATGTCTGTGGTTATTGAGGTTTAATAGTTCACCAATTTGACTGAGCTTCAGTGTGGCAGCTTTAACTAACTTCTTGCTTGGTGATTGTTGTGGAGGCTGGGCCTCTGGAGAAAAGGAAAACAAGGGGTGTTAGATCCCTGCCTGTTTTCAGCAACATATATAGAGGCTGCTACAGAGTCAGTGAATTGCTTATTCTCACATAATGTTTATATTCTTCAAAGTTTGCTGTGCGTCTGTTTGGTCTTTTCAAACTGTAAGTACACTGAAATGTTGTGGCTGCAGTCACCGTAATCTGTTTTGTGAGTTACGTTCAGAGAGGAAGTCTCTTGTGAAAGATTACCTTTGACCAGGATGTTGCACAACAGTCAGTGGAAGGCTTGTCACACACAACAAATAAAAGTGTAATCTGCTGCCAATTCTGGGACAACAGCTGCACACTGTTAATCTATTGTACAACATTGTTCTTCTGCAAGTACAACTTAAATTATTGTCATTGAATCAGTATGTTGTCACTTAATATGTTAACAACAAGGTGTAGACTGATGATAAGTGTTAAAGCTTCAGTCCCTCAGACTTGCAGCTATCCTAACATGTACAGTAGCACACACTGATGTTATTCTAATGTGTTTCTCTGCAGAACTAATACAAGAGTTGCTGAGCTGTATGCTATAGGAGGGAATTCCTTCCTAAGCCAGGGATTGTGGGTCCGCGTGAGTGGCAGCAAGTTGCAGCAGCTCTGTCTTCTGTTTTCCTCACTTTAGTGTTTTTTTGTATTTCTGCGTTTTTCTTGTGTTCTTTCTTGTTTTCTAAAACCCCTATGGATATGCGCAAGCAGGGGTTCCACTTTTGTAATTTTTGCACTCTTTTTACTGTTATTTTTTGGACTTTTTGAATCTGTCTTGGGAGACCCTTTCAGCCATGGCTCTATTGTCTACACACAGGACCAGCTGTTAGCCCTCAGACACACTGGACTGCTCCACACTGGGAAACCAGAGATTCCAGCGGCGATAAGGAGGAAACAGAGAGGCTGTAGAGGTGGTCTCAAGCGCCGGGAGAGAAGACAGAGATATAAACCATGTTTACCAGCTGTTATCATGGGAAATATCCACTCTCTCTCCAACAAGATGGACGAACTATCGGCACTAATAAGGCTGCAGCAGGAGTACAGGGAGAGCAGTCTTAAGTGTTTTTCGGACCAGGACACACCAGACCCTGTTGTCTCCTTAGACGGATTTACCCTAGTCCGTGTGGACCGGAAAGTGGCAGAGAGCAATAAGAAGAAAGGCGGTGGACTGTGTGTGTTTCTTAACAACAGATGGTGTAACCCTGGCCACATCACTGTTAAAGAGCAGCTCTGTAGCTGTAGTATACATTCCTCGGGAGTTCTCACATGTTATTGTACTGACTGTGTACATCCCCCCCACTGCCAGTCTCCCCAACTTCACACAGTATGTAAACTGCCACACAAGGTCTGAAACATATCTCGGGCCATGGCAAAAGTGGGGATGGACAAGCCACCACTGGAGATCAGGCCTAGGCAAATGAGTTAAACTTGTTTTTTAATAGATTTGAGTCTGCCCCCACTCCAGCCCCCTCTCATTGGGGCCCCACTTCTTCACACCTCTCCAGGCCAGTCGTCGGTGCTGTCACCATTCCTTTTCGCCCTCTACACCTTGGACTTCATGTACAACTCCACTGTGGTTGCCTCTGCAGTGTTTTATGCCATAGTGTGCTGGGGAGGGGGCAACACAGACAGAGACAGGAAGAGACTGAACAAACTGGTTGAGAGAGCCAGCTCTGTCCTGGGTTGCCCACCGGACTCCGTCGAGGAGGTGGCGGACAGAAGGATGTTAGCCAAGCTGACATTAATTATGGACAACTCCTCCCACCCCCTGCACCACACTGTGAGGACCCTGAGCAGCTCCTTCAGTACAAGACTTTTTCATCCCCAGGAGCGCTACCGCAGGTCATTTCTGCCCATAGACTGTATAACAGTGCACAATAACATCCACTCAAATGCAAGTTGTACCGATAAACTGATCACATCTCACATTTTTCTCCTGCTTTTATCTGGAATCGTCATTTTTAAATTAGTGTGTATGTATTGTATATATTGTAAATTACATTTGTGCAATATTTTTTATTTTTTTTATTTTTTGTGTTCTTGTACTCTGACTTCTTGCACTCTGTCTTGCTGCTGCTGTAACATGTGAATTTCCCCCATTGTGGGATAAGTAAAGTCTATCTTATCTTATCTTATCTTATCTTATCTTATCTTATCTTATCTTTCATCAGATTGAAAGTTACAACAGCTGTGTGCTGTAATGAACTGAAGTAACTCCTTCAGCCTTCATTCTGACTGACATCTTACAGTTGCTCTCAATCACAATCTGTTCAATCATTTTTTTAAACTAAAATTATTCAAATAATTAAAAGATCCAATTAATGTTTCTGTCATTCCGCTTATCAATATCTACCTGTATATACTGTAGTGCATCATAAAGTGGCATGAATGGACATAAGAAACTGTTATTCAACCTGTCGCAGAAGGATTTTAGCCAACCTGTTGCAGTTTTAGACTGTTTTACACCTGTTGACCTTCACCAACTAATTTTAATAATTTCATCATCAAAATCATCAACCTGTATTTTAGACTCCATCCCAACTAAGCTGCTTAAATAAGTTTTACCTTTAATTGACTCTTCCGTAATAGGCAAGATCAATCTGTCTTCATCAACAGGCTACGTACCACAGTCCTTTAAAGTAGCTGTGATAAAACCTATACTTAAAAAACCTACTCTTGATCCAGGGGTTTTAGCCAACTATAGACCGATATCCAACCTTCCCTTTCTCTCAAAAACTCTTGAGAAAGCAGTTGCTAATCAGTTGTGCGACTTTCTACACAAAAATAGTTTATTTTAGGATTTCATGTCAGGAGTGCATCATAGCACAGAGACAGCACTGGCTAAAATTACAAATGACCTTTTAGTTGCATCTGATAAAGGATTTGTCTCTGTACTAGTCTTATTAGATCTTAGTGCTGCATTTGACACCATTGACCATGGTATCCTATTGCAGAGACTGGAACACTTCATTGGCATTAAAGGAATTGCGCTAAGCTGGTTTAAATCCTACTTGTCAGATCGCTCTCAGTTTGTATACGATAATGACGAGTCCTCTGTGCTCGCTAAAGTCAGCTATGGAGTTCCGCAGGGTTCTGTGCTTGGACCGATTCTTTTCACCTTATATATGCTTCCTTTAGGGAAGATTATCAGGAAGCACTCAATACATTTTCATTGCTATGCAGATGATACCTAGCTATATTTATCAATGAAGCCAGAAGAAATCAGTCAGTTAACTAGACTACAAGCATGTCTTCAGGATATAAAGACCTGGATGACCTGCAATTTTCTGATGCTAAACTCAGACAAAACTGAAGTTATAGTATTAGGCCCTAAACGTCTTAGAAACTCACTTTCTAATGACATAGCAGTTATGGATGGCATTGCGCTGGCCTCCAGCACCACTGTAAAGAATCTGGGAGTTATCTTTGATCAGGACATGTCCTTTCACTCCCATGTAAAACAAATTTCAAGGACTGCCTTTTTTCACCTATGTAATATTGCAAAAATCAGGCATATTTTGTCTCAAAATGATGCAGAAAAACTAGTCCATGCATTCATAACTTCCAGGCTGGATTATTGCAAATCCTTACTATCAGGCTGCCAAAATTTGTTGCTGAATATTCTCCAGTTGCTCCAGAACGCTGCAGCACGTGGTCTGACAAAAACGAGGAAAAGAGATCATATTTCTCCAATATTAGCCACTCTGCACTGGCTCCCTGTAAAGTTTAGAATAGAATTTAAAATTCTACTCCTTACTTACAAAGCCATAAATGGCCAGGCACCTCCTTATCTTAAAGAGCTCATAGTACCTTATTACCCCACTAGAACACTGTGTTCTAAGAATGCAGGTCTACTTATGGTTCCTAAAGTCTCCAAAAGCAGAACAGGAGCCAGAGCATTTAGCTATCAAGCTCCTCTCCTGTGGAACCATCTTCCAGTCTTTGTCTGGGAGGCAGACACTGTCTCTACATTTAAGAGTAGGCTTAAAACTTTCCTTTTTGATAAAGCCTATAGTTAGGGTTGGCTCAGGCTTGTCCTGGACCAGCCCCTAGTTATGCTGCTATAGCATTAGACTGTCGGGGGACCTCCAAAGATACACCGAGCTCCTCTGTCCCTCTCTCCCTCTCCATCTGCACTCTTTCATCACCTACCACGACGTGTTACTAATTTAGCTCCTTCCCCAGAGTCTCTGTACTTTGTCGTCTCGCAGGTTCCCATGGACAGTGGCTGAATCTGGATTGTGGATTACAGCTACATCTCCTTCCATGACCCTGCCTGACATCCACTGCAACTGCTACTACTGTTATTACATCCACTGTCACTGTTACTGTGATTGCATTTCTGTCTGTCTCTCTCTGTCTGTCTAAAAGAGCTCGGCCTGCACCAGCTCTATATGGAAAGTATCCTGAGACAACTTTTGTTGTGATTTGGTGCTATACAAATAAAACTGCATTGAATTGAACTGAAATTAATTAGATAAAGTAAAAATACCTCAAAGCTGTACATTAGTTGAGTTACATTTTGAGAGGGTAAACTCTATTCTCAACCCCTCAAAATGTGCCAATCATAATATTGGTTTTCATTCAGTACACCCCATACTGAAGAAAAAAAAAACCTGTTAGTGTCAGTGGTGGAGGGTGCTTAGATGAAGTACAGATGTATCATCAACAAGATGTATATGAGTATCAAGAGTAAAAGTGCACGTTACACATATTACAATATATGATATTATTTGGTTGTTAATACTCACATGTCAATATGTAAACAACATTTAACAGCTATAGCTGATTGAAGTGGAGCTTGTTTGTACTTTTTTAGATGCAGGTCAGTAGTTTAGCTCAGTAGTTCCCAATGTGGGGGTCAGGCCCCTCCAAAGGGTCACAAAATAAATCTGAGGGGTCTTGAGGTGGTTAATGGGAGAACAAAGACGAAAAAACAAAGACACTCACAAGACATAAAGATTGGAACCACTGGTTTAATCTTAAACAATGTGTTAAATGTAACTGTAAGATTTGTCTGTAAAATCTTAAAGTGTAAAGTAGCTGGTAATTATATACTATATGTATTATTTAGAACTACTTCAGCTGTTAGATTATTGTAACGGAGTAAAAAGGACATTATTTCCCCCATGGAGTAGAAATCTAAAGAAACAGAAAATGGAAATACTGAAGTAAAGTGCAAGTCCATCCAATCTGCATTTAAGTGTTGCTGTGCTATGTTTTTATTTTTGTGTTAACTCAATGCACCAGAGGAAGAATCAGATGTACTTTTATTGACTCTCTGGAGGCTTCTGTGACACTGAGCATGTTTCATTGACAGTAACTTATTTGTATATCATGAAGATACATGCTGAGATGTAGGGCTTTCACATAGTATCCCATTTATGTCTGTAGACCATAAAAGAAAGAACATCATATAACTGTAATTTACAGGCATGCATGAAATTTCAATAAAAAATGTTGGGATAAAATCACTTAACATGTAAATAGACTGTATTATAGTTTTATTCCCTATGTCTTATTGCTGTATTTGTGAGTATAGATAGTGAAACAGTATGTTTTACAGTCTTGAGCTGCTCTATAATGATATTTTAAGTGGTTATCAGTAAAGATTTGAACATTTTTGAAGGCATTTGTGCCTTTTTTTATTTTCTTTCTTTTTATTTTTTTTGGGGTATTTTGCATACATTGATAAATGTAAATAAATTAGACTTACAGCTGAGTAAGATGTAAAAAGGTGTGAAATGACAGCATATGGGGTAAGGACAGTTAAAAAGGAGAGAATGTCTGTAAAACTGAACCAAAATAAATCTGGACTCCAGAGTGTGTTATACTGACAGGCATTTCTCTTATTTTGATCATATATATATCTGAGCTTTTAACCCTTTTTTAACTTCTTCTGCAGCCACCACTTTTCTAAAACCTATGCCTTATTAATAATACATAGACCAGCAAAATCTCAACAATTTTTATGCCTCCACACCATGGAATCATACATGTCATTATAGTGATAACTTCCATTTCACCAAAAATGCACTCAATATCAATTTCACTCAATTTTCATTTTCTCGATGAGTCCTTCTTGAGTTCATCAGGAGTTTGACCTCTCCAGGATGGATGCAGACTCAGTCAAAGCTTTGAGTGATCTTGCACTGACCGCAGCGCACCACTAAGGGGCATTACAGTGCAACCCACCAGTGTTTAGCTGTGCAGGTGCGTGTACTTTCTGCTACAGGAGCTCTTTCTCAGTGCCAATGACAGATGAGTACTATATATGTGTGTCTTTAACTACCAACAGTTTAGATGAGTTTGGCCCCCCATTCCCATGGCCTACCTGAAACTGGATCACCAGTTACACATAACTTGAAAATATGTGTTTGTGTTTATGTGCTATTCTATTGTTAATATTACTGATATAATAGTAATGATAATGTCTCATAGTTTTTTGACAGTTCTCTCTTATGTCTGTCATTGAGAATTTGTTTGTTCAGTTGTTTACTTTTTGTAAATTCCAATAAAATGGAACGTGGGTCAGTAGAGCACTTTGTTTTGGTCTGCTTTAGAACATGATCACAGCGACAGAGACATATACACATATAGTATAGTACTAATGCAAAGACATAACATGCATACATCACTACTGTAGGTTAAAGAAATACAAATATGAATTTCTTGTATATTTGCCTTTTTTTTTTTTTTTGCTACCAATGGCGTTATACATTATCACTGTGGTCCAGTTGTTGATGTTGTGGGGCTTTTTGAAACCTTTGAAGACCCTAATACGTTTGTGTGCTTTCAGTCTCTGGCTCCATGTCCGAACCCCAAAGAATCTGTAGTTAGGATTGAGCAGCACATCAGGATGGCTCAGGTGTACCTCAAGGTCCCGTCAGAGATCACTAACCTTGTTTGGAGGAAGTCAAGTCACATATTGAATGTTATTTTTTTTCTCCTGGAACTCTGTACAACTTTAGGAATTTTGTCTTAGTAAATAAATGATGTGAGCAGGAATACAAAAGAATTCAAAAATAATTAATTCAGCTGAGGAATAGTCTATGAATTTAGACAGAAAACACTAGCAGAGTATTTTTTTTGACCCAGTTAAAGAAAACTTGGTTTCCATCCTCAGACTGTATTTTCAACACATCCTGGCTCATGGTTAGGCCATCCTATTCTGTACTGATGGCAGGATATAGACAAGCTGCTGGAGCTGAAACCACAGGAGAGTCATAGGTGAGCTCCTCATTGGTTTAGACGTTACAGAATGTAAGGTGGTATCATATTTGTGTTTTTTGAGTGATTTTTTGTCTAGCCTATGGTAACCTTAACAGCACAGACTCGTGTGGATTATATTGAAGGAGAAAGGGGAAGTTGTCCATGTGAAATGCTGCTAACTGTAGCAGTGAGGTGATGCACCGTCAGTCACAGCAGCTGTTAACATGAAATAAAATGCTAAAAAAAACACATTTCTGAGACGCGCTGAGGCACGTCGTCTGTTTGAGTGGTTGCTGTGGACACAGGTAACGCGAGTCCCAATAGGCGATGCTATTAAACATAAGTAGACTGACCCATTCTAACCAAGAAACACATAATAAATGAATATAATCGAGGCAAGTCCCTGACAGATGAGACTAGAAGGAAAATGGTGAACATACTGGCAGCTGATATGACGGAGATGAATGGGTAATTTGTGAATAGTTTTTAGTCAGTTCAATGCAGCTTTTACTCAAGTCTTTGTTAAAGCCAGTGCATACAACTGAGAAATCTTTACTTTTCTTTTCTTTTGTTTTTTTTTTTTATCTTGCAGTACATCACCACCCAGACAGGTGAAAGAAATGTATGCCCCCAAAATAACTTTGAAGCACCTTAACTTTAAAAACATTTCATTCATGGAGCGTCTATTTTTCTTCATCTTTTCACCCTCCAAGGAGCAGTATTATGATGGCGAGAGTGGCACTGGGTACTTGGCCTGGAGGATTAAAACTATCCAGAGATCCAGTGCTAGAGACGGACGGTCATCATACGGAAGTAGCGCTACAATAACACTGTAAGAATATCTGTAGATTTGTAGTTTTTACCTCTAAGTTTATATGGTTGTCCAAATATGGTATTTTCCCATATTGTGTAGCATCATCTGAAGGAGCATCTCATGAAGATGGGCTTGGAGGACCAGCTACCAGCTGAGAGTCCCAGTTTGTTTCAGTGACTGTCCTGAGTGAAGATGAGTGTAAGGAAGCCATCGCATTGATGAAACATTCAGCTGATGACGACACGATCAAGAAGAAGACGAAGCTGACATTTGACTTCCTCGACCCCCAGCAGTCAAGCAACGTGCTCTTTCCTCGTTTCAAAGATGTCAAAGGCTTAGTAATTATTTTTCATTATTTTGACAGTTGAATAGTTTTGTAAAAAAGTGTGTGTATTTTAGTGACAGTCAAACAATTAACACTTTTGGCTGTGAAATCATGAAATTCTCACTGATTTTCCTTGCCCTAGGTGGAACAGGATTTTGTTCTGATGTTATGAGAGGATGTCTCAGGTAAGTTTCTGGGGAAATGGACGACCATATTCAGGAAAAAGATCATTCAACAAAGCAGAAAGCTTCCATCCACCAGTGAGTTTGAAGATCTCCTCCTGACAGCTCCTCCTGAGGATGCCACTGAAGAGGATGTATGACTTATATTATGAAAGTATGACTTATATTATGAAATGTTTTAGACATCAATGAGTGGAGCTGTGTTTGTGTGATGTGTTAGTATAAATGAATAATAGGTCAGTAAAAATCGAGCTTATCATCATATGAAACTGCTGTCTTTTTTGGTATTTTCTGGCAAAAGAAAAGAAAAGGTGCAATTGAAATTGCAGAATCACTAAATTTTGCTGATGGTCCACTGACCATCAAATTTGTGTTACAGGTTGGGACACTGACCTCTCATCTATTTTGCTGCTGTTACACCTGATTCCACCCTCTGCCCAGGGTCATAAGAGACCAGGAAAGGTGTCTGCTTCTCAAGCAGAGAAACATCTCGGGGTCTTCAAGAAGGTTTGTATTTGTTCCTAATTTTACTGAACAATTTATTTAAGGATGTTTCACTGAGGTAGCCTTGGTTTTGCAGGTCATGATCACATACACACACAGTTTTTTGTGTGTGATATTACATCCATATAATTGTAAATGTCTCAAAAATGTGTTTGTGTTTTGTGTTCTCAGACAGGAATTAGCATCCAAGAGCATCTTGATGCCATCACGACCAGCATACAACCCTATCTCACGGCTTTTGGACTTCAGAAGAAAGCACTCCATCAGTTCTTCATCATCCTTGACAAGAATGCCATCGCTTGCAAGTCATCCTCTTCTCTTGGTGCCTTTGATGAATTGTTTAAAACACACAATGTCTTTGCCACATCATACAACCCCATGCTGCACAACATTTCACATTCATCCAGACCACTGTGTACAACATAGATGTTGGCAAAGTGAGGAAGAGTCCCTGTATCGCAGAAGTTCAGGCTAGGTTGCTTCATTAGTACTTGAACAGACCGGTTTGACAGGAAGTGCTTTGTTTGTCAGACTGACTTAACTTGCGCAAATACACTTGTTAGGCATTTACGACTAGTTCATGGTTACTTGGATGGAAAAAATCTTTGCCTTAAATGGGCTCAGTCTGGATGTGGCTGTGTGCTTGGAACTTTTTCTGGGTCTAGGAAACATTTAAACACCAAATACACTGACAATATTGACCAACAAGTTAACAATTATGTCAATCCAAACACGGCAGACCTTGGTGATGCAGGAGAGCTGGTGACAGCAAATGAAGAGGAGACAGCTACAACATCTGCACTGTTGACAAAGTTTGTCTCCTTCATGGAAGAAGTGATTTTTGAGATTCCCGGTCAGGCTAAGGATGTAGCTTTACTGTGCTTGTCTCCAGCAATTACAGAAAATAGGAACAAAATAGAACAGTCCTTCCAAATGTTACAAAATCCATTTACATGTTTAAATTCAGAAACAAAACTAAACAAACAATTAAAAGAGAAATAGGGACTTGTTGAGCCTGTTCAAAAAGTGCTTGGCACAAGATTCGACAGCAGGAGAAATAAAACTACTGGGACATACGACCAAGTCATTGTAACTGATATGTTTGCATATGTTCCCATTTTGGAAGAACACACTGAAGAGTATTTTACAAAAAACGGAATGTGCAGACATGTTTACGCCCAGGTATATTCCCAATGAAGGTGTGTATGCAGACTTGAGAGATGCCACCTATTTGAAAGAAAGTGCCCTATTTTCTGTAGAAAAAGATGCCTTGCAGATTCAGCTGTTCTATGACGACTTTGAAACTGCAAATGTCTTGGGACCTAAAAAGGGTTTACATAAATTAGGTGTTATATATTTTACTCTCAGGAACTTCCCCCCAATCTTTAATTCATCTCTGATTTATATTCATTTCTGTGCCCTATTCCATACACAGGACATCAAACGATACGGCTTTAATTTGATACTTGAACCACTTATTAATGATCTGAAATTGCTTGAGACAGCGGGACTTCAAATTCCAAATTTTGAACATGTCATTCATGGTACTGTAGTTCACGTCACTGGGGACAATCTTGGTTTGCATGGTCTGTTTGGCTTTGTGGAGTCATTTGGGGCTCGATATTGCTGTCATTTCTGTCTCGAAAAACATTGTTTTTAAACTGTATTCTGTGAAGATGATCCTGAAGTTCTTTTAAGAACTGTTGATATGCATGCACAGCACTGTCAGACTGTACAAACAGATCCTAGGCTGCCTCATGTACATGGCAAAGGCAAAGGCAAATTTATTTGTATAGCACAATTCATACACCAGGTAATTCAAAGTGCTTTACAGAAGCATAAAAATACATTAAAATCATAAATAGAAAATTCATTTCAAAGAAAGAAAGAAAGAAAGAAAGAAAGAAATTAGAAGAGAATAGAAAAATAAAGTTAAGATAAAATACATTTACAATACAATACATTAAAGGAAGTGAGTAAAAGACAATAATTCAGCATTTAGAATGATTAAAATCATTGAGCAAATATATTTACTTTAAGTAAAAGCTGTAGCAAATAATAATGTTTTCAACCCTGATTTAAATGAGCTGACAGTTGGTGCAGACCTCAGGTGTGCAGGCAGAATGTTCCACAGGTGAGGAGCATAATAACTGAAAGCTGCTTTACTTTGTTTGGTTCTCATTCTGGGAACACACAATAGACCTGTCCCTGATGACCTGAGAGGTCTGGATACTTCATATGGAGTTAATAAATCTAGAATATATTTTGGTCCTAGACCATTTAATGCTTTGTAGACCAACAGTAAGATTTTTAAGTCTATTCTGTGACTCACAGGAAGCCAATGTAGTGATCTGAGGACTGGTGTGATATGGTCCATTTTTCTGGTGTTTGTAAGGACTCGTGCAGCAGCATTTTGAATCAGCTGTAGTTGCCTAATTTTTTTTTTTTTTTTTTTTTTTTTTGTTTAGGCCAGTGAAAACTCCATAGCATTAGCCCAGCCTACTGAAAATGAATGCATGAACAAGTTTTTCCATGTCTTCTTTGGACAGACATTGTTGCAACTTGACTCAGGGATGTGGACTCAAAAGCAGAACTCAAAGTCGGCAGTAAGGTTTTAACAAAGGTTTTACTTAAGAGAAAAGCTCAAACAAAAGTCGCTCACCAAGGAGGATACAAAAAATAACACAAAGCGATCTCCAATGAGGTTACAAAGTACAACAAAAAACACTCTCTGTAGAGGACCAAAAGTACAACCCAAAACAAACTGATTCAATAAGCTTGACCTGGTGATTTCTTGGAAACGGAAAGAACAACTGACACAAGACAAAGGGAGACAAGGTCTATTTATACATGAGGGAGGGAAACACAGGTGAGTCCAATCACAGCCAGATAGACAATCACCGTGGAGGGAAAAATCACACAAAGGAAGGAAGTCAAGTGCCTGAAACGAAAGGGAAAAGGTGAGTACAAAATAAAACAGGAAGTGAATGACAAGACTAGACAAGAGTGATTAAACTTGACATGAAAATGCTCAACAGAATTAACACATTTTACGGGACATGACAGACATCCCTTGATTCTGGTTATATTTTTCAGGTGGTAGTAGGCTGATTTGGTAATGAGCTTTAAATGGTTGTTAAAATTCAGGTGAGAATCAATAATTACACCAAGATTTCTGGCTTTATCTGTTGTTATCAGTGACATGGAGTGATCATGGAGAGATCAGTGATAAACATTTAATCATTGATCATCATCGGCTGCTCAAGCAATTATTTCCTGAAATAAATCTCTTGCCAAAGCATCACTTCATGATACATTATCTGTATTATTGACCAATTGATGAGTCATTTGTTCGTATGTGTGGTCATTGAGTGCCATTATGCACGTTCAAGAATGTGAGATGCTGCCATCTAGCCTGTCTGGTGGGGCATTGCACCTTTAATTCTCTGCAGCTCATGTGTCACATCGTGTGCAGTCGCGTGTCTCATGTTAAGTTTCAGTTTGTCTTTGAGTATCGTGAGAGACTGCCGGTATGTACAAATGAGAGATGTAACAGTGAATGTGAATATGAGCATCGTTTTATTACCGTTACGTTCTGTATGCTTAGAGATGGCGTTATGTGATGGTAACTGTGTGCATTTTGCGTTTGTTATCCCTTCCAGGTTAATAACCTGCGGACGTTTGTTACAGTGTTTATTGGTGTGAGTGTGTTGTGTGTGAGTGGCAACCAAGAGTAAAGCCAGTTAAAAGACACTGAAGTCGTCGAGTTGTTTCCACGGTCTGATACTCAAAGAAAATACCAGTACATGGTCGGCTGTTTGGTTACATAGGAGGTGTGAGCAGTAAAATGTACATTATCCTCGTAGCATAAGGCACATTGATCCAATTTTGCACACATGGTGCATGCGTTATGAAGCCAAACATAATTTCTTCAAGCTACAATTAAAAACCTTTAAAAATATTACTATGACATTAGCTAAAAAGCACCAAACCATATGGCAATGTACCACGAGTCTTTTAGCAAGGAAAGATTAATTTTAGGTCCAGAAAAGATGGTGACACTTCATGAGATGATCAGGGTGCAGCAATTGCTGCAAAGTTTGAAACTGTATTATCTACCAGTGTGTTTTCTGCCAAGTGGATAAAATATCATGGTACAGAGTACCGTCGTGACCTCATTATCTGTACTGAGGTAGCATGTGAGATGCCTGTATTTTGTAAGATTGAGACAATTGCTGTAAAAGATGACTGTGTTTTGCTCTGTGGAAATTAGATCACCATTACCACACCAAGGTCAAGCTGCATCCAGACAGGGTAGTAAAGGTGTTGCACATAAATGATTTGTTTTACTTCAAACCATTTGATGTTCAAATGAAACATGGTATGACAGATACCTCTTTATATGTTGTTTCATATTACCATTTTATGCAGACCTAGGGTCAAAATTTTGAAGTGGTGGCGTTGTTAGCCTGAACAAAAGTTTGTTTTTACATGTTTTTATGCAGATTTGATATCAGTTTTTTGGCACAGCAAGCACATCTGCAACCATCTACCTCATGAATGTTATATTCACAGTTCACTTGGAGCCCTGTAATGTGACCCGGTTGTATGGGTTGTATTTGGGGACTTGGCACGGCAAATACACCATTACATGACCTTACTGTTCACTGATTCTTGAGATAAGGGACAAAACATGTTGTAGAGCTACACTTTTTTTTTTTTTTTTTTTTTAAATACTACATCAATTTCAAATGGATATATTCATAGGCAAAGGTCTCAGCCACAAAACCATGTAAGGGAACCATGACTTTGCCTGATTTATTCAGGCAAAGTCATGGTCAGCAAAAAATCTGACGGAGTTGACAGAATATGACACACTATTATAGACATTTTTTTAATGGATAATATAATATAAAGTTCTCAAAAGATGTTATTTCATAGTTTCTTTAATGATTCAGTTCATTTGACATTTATATTTATCCACTTGTAGCACTTTTTAACATTTTTTTGGGAAGTTAAACATTGTAATGTCCTGCTGAGGACAGGTCAAATTACATGTACTCTCTTAGTATAGAGTCTGTATTTTAACAAATTGTGATGAATTCCTCTTCTAATATATTAAATCCATTTCATGAGTATACACAAGTGTGGCAGATTTGACTTTTACAGTGTTTTTATTATTAATATTTTTTTTCAATTTTAACATAAGGAAGACTTTTTTATGTGGGACATGTTTTGTCCCTTACCTAAACAATCAGTGTGTTACTGTTACATTGTGGCTTAAGTTTTTCCACAAGTTTTAAAGTGGTGTATGTGAACAAGTTGTTGTATTGGGGTTGCTTGGCACGGCAGGCACACTCATTGCACAACCATTCTCCTTTTCTAAGTGCAGCATGTGAACAGTTTAGTGCTTTTGTACAACTAAAAGTTGAAAATGCAAATGTTAAATGCATCTGTAAAAAGTGCTTTTGTACAATAAAAAAGTTATTAAATGTATTTTTGTGGGGACTTGTTTTTACTCAGTGGTACATTTTGAAAAGCAATATTGAGCTATTCTGGATAGATGCAATTTGACACTACAGAAGTGTAAAAATAACAGTATATATTTATCTGTGCAGTGTTGAAGACTGTTTTGACTTTGACTGGATTTTACTCTGAGTTGGTTTTTCACTGCTACAGAGTAAATCATCTACACAGTAGTGTGTAAAATTAACACCTATCAGAGTTATATGAGCCTCCAGTGTTAATTTTCTATAACTCAATGCAGTGTTAAAGAGTGTTTGAGTCAGATTTGATTTGTTACCACAGTAGAGTAAATGATCAACACTGCTGGGAGTCACATTTACTCTCTCCAGAGTTATTTAACTTGTAGTGTTAAATTGTATTAACACTGTACAGTGTTAGCCAGTATTAATTTTTTACTCAATTTTGAGTTATTTTTACCCTGAAATTTTAACACTGTGGAAAGAGTTAATTTAACACCAATTCAGAGAAGGACCAAATACACAGTGTTAAATTTAACTCTTTAAATGTTGATTTAACACTGCAAAATTTGCTGTGTATTGCAGTGCTGGCCAATTTACAGGGAATACGGGGAAATGGACAACGGGCAACACTGTGCCGTACTGAGCAGGGAAACGGCTCAGACGGAGTTACTGTGAGGAGAGCGGATCGAATGCAGAAATCACTGACAGATTTCAGCGTGTTTGAAACCACTCTCGGAGGAGGAATGTGCTCTTTAATACCACCAAGGTGGTGAGATCTGCACACCTGCAGACGCAGGGCTTTGACGGAGTAGTCACGAACAGGCAAGGTCGGACACTGAAGATCAGTTTGGCAATGAACACTGGAGAGTCTGGCATGACACAAAGGCAGTCTGGTAACCAGAAAGAATGACAGTGTGGCTTAAATACCCTCCTGATGAGCCTCATAGGCTAGGTGTGCAGGTGGGCAGGTATGGGGCATGGCTGAAGAGCTACAGCACAGGTAAGTGCTGGGCTGGACTGTGACACATACACTTTAAATATATTGTTTGCAATGTTTGTCAAAAAGAATTAGCAACTGTCCCAACTTTTCCCAAGTTTTTTTTTTCTTTTCACTAGTCTTTGGTTTTTGTAATAATTGGATAAATTTGAGCCCTTTAATGCTTAAGTTATTCAAACAATAACATGTATAGAGGAGAAATCTCTTTAAAGTGGAACTGGTTGATCTCTGTTTTTTATGTTTATCATCATATGCCTGTATTTGAAATCTTATTATGATAAGTACTAGTAGTTATGTTGCAGTGAAAGAATATTGTCCATGTACCTATGCTGTAAAATGACAAATGACAAATTATAAAATACATGACAAATAAATAAATGTGGAAAACTGTAGATTTTTGTTCCTAAATGGAAGCCCAGTTGAGAT
This sequence comes from Chaetodon trifasciatus, assembly GCA_037975065.1. Classification (NCBI taxonomy): domain Eukaryota; kingdom Metazoa; phylum Chordata; class Actinopteri; order Chaetodontiformes; family Chaetodontidae; genus Chaetodon; species Chaetodon trifasciatus. The sequence continues at coordinate 904,419 of JBBMOE010000067.1, read as the reverse complement.
AAATTGCCATAAAAGCCCAATGTATCATAGGGTAAAAACTTTAATTCAATTCAATTCATTTCAATTTTAACTCTGCCCTTCTCTCCCATGAGCTGAAATTTTATTCCAGTCCCTCAGTATGTCCTGCACATATAGTGAAATTGACAATAAAGCTGACTTTGACTTGTTCCTCTCTTGAGTTAATTTACTAAAATGAACCTGGGTCGGGTATCAGGTCCTTAGGTTCAGGTTGCCCTGAGAAGACCTCTTATCACAAGTGATCTTCACTTGAGCGCTTCAGTTTGAAATCTTGTTTCCATTAGGGCCAGTGTAGCAGACCCTAAACACAAGGTTAATGTAGTCTGTTGCTGGCCACATTTTGGATTTCGTTATTTGTGGCTCCAAAACTGACATCCAAAGAAAAGTTTGGTCTAACTTTGAACCAGAGCATCTGCAGATAATTCCATAAGTTTTAATCCACCATCTTGACTATAATCTGCACTCTACTGAGTGTACTCTTTTAGTTGTCGTATAGCATATGTTTGGCATTTCATTCTGACATAGCATATACCAGTTTTAATTACAGTACTAAAAGCATAGCACCAAAAAATATTCCACCCTGATGTGGTAAGTACAGGGTGCACTCAATTAACACTCAATTTACAGTTGCATAATGGACAGGTGAACCCAATACTGCACTATTGTTGTGGCCTGTGGCTCAGGAGGTAGAGCAGGTGGTCCACCAATCAAAAGGTCAGTTGTTTGATGCCCAGCTTCTCCAGTCGGCATGTCGAAGTGTCTTTGGGCAAGATACTGAGGCCCAAATTGCTCCTGATGTTGGGTGAATGGATGCGTGAATATGACAATTGTTGTAAAGCACTTTAAGTTGTTTTAAGTCAAAGTAAACTGGAAAAGTGCTATATAAATGCAGTGGTATTTGGTTGGTTGCTATCTGCAATCCACCACTAGATGACAGTAATCCTACAAACTGCCAACCTCTATATTTGAACATACCTCTAGTGTTGTTGTGTGCATGCTTCACAAGTTCTTTGTAGGTTTCAGATCCTGGCCTTAACTAAAGCTTACTTCTCTGGCTCATCTCATCAAGGGGCTCATGAGCACCCCAATGATAATGACCGTTCCCTGGCCAGTCATGTCTGTTGGTATCACAGTCGTTACTAATACAAACTTCTCTTTCAATGTCTCAGCACCACCCTCACAGGTTTGTGCACTCCACCACAAATGATTTATAATGGATGGAATCCACTCTCCCAGCTGCAGTGGCCGTTTTTGTTGACCCACGCTTTGCTACATGACAGGCATCAAATTCATGGTGTTTTTCAGGACTAGAGACTCATTTTTTCAACAATTTGTGGATGTCTGTCAGTGAAGATGGTAGAGACCTTCAGCACATTTTCCTCTATGGTTTTAAGAGCTTCCTTAAACCTTTTATTTCCATGGTATTAGAGCTTTTTACCTTGAAGTCCACAACCTTGACTCAAGGTTCAAGGTCATCATCTGAGAGGAACGGATCCTGGGACTGATTGTCCACCTATACTTTTCATTGAAATGAATTTCACGTTTGCCTGCGTGGTCTGCAGTTACTGGATAGTGCACATATGCCTCTGTACTGCTGTCTATATATGTCTGACAGAGACTCATCAATCACGGACAATGCTGTCAGCATCGAGGGTGTAGCAGCTAAGCCTAAAATTTGAATCCACTGAGGGATTGCATAGACAGGCTAGAGGTAATCGACCTGCTGGCTACTGCACGACTATAACATGTGAATAGTGAAGAAAACTTCCAGTTTTGCTTCTTCCTTTTTTTTATGTTCTTTATTTCTCACCGTTACAATGATCTTTCACACAAGTCCATTCAGCTGTGTCATCATACAACAATCGCACGTGACAGAGTTTCGCCATCAAGGCTGGCTGCCATGTGGAGGAATTTGAGAGCCTATGCTTTAAACGGGAAGATCATGATGGAGGTAACCCACTGCACCACCCCTGTTAAGATGATCATTTCCGGCAACCACCATGAGGAAATCTCATTCCTCCTCATTCATTCTCCACATGCCACCTTAGTTTTAGGACATCCCTGGTTACGACTCCACAACCCACAGATTGACTGGGCTCAGGGGAAGATTTTGGGGTGGAGCTCCCAGTGTCACTCACTCTGTCTCCGCTCAGCCCTCCCTCCTGCAGGTGGAGATCTCCGTGGCGCAGCCTCTCCTCCCAAACCTCCGGATCTTTCTTCAGCCGTTTCAATTTCTCCATCACCTATAGACCTGGGTCTAAAAATACCAAGCCTGATGCTCTGATCCCGCCAGTTTTCTCCCTCTGATTCTCAGGCAGAACCCGAGCCCATTGTGCAGGAGGATCAGGTCATCGCTGCTTTCTCCTGGGACATTGAGGAGGTCATCAGGAAGGCCCAACAGCAGCATCCTGACCCCAGTGACGGTCCTAAAGACAGGTTGTTCGTTCCTCACACCGCAGGTGCTGGAATGGGCCCACACAAACCGCCTCGCCTGCCACCCTGGAGCCAACCGTACCATCTCGCTGCTGAGGTGGCATTTCTGGTGACCTTCCCTGGAGAAAGATGCTCGTGAGTATGTTGCTGCCTGTTCCACCTGCGCTCGCAGCAAGGCCTCTCACAAGGCTCCGGCCGGCCTGCTCCTTCCCCTGCCTGTTCCTGGGAGAACCTGGTCTCATATTGCCATAGATTTTGTGACTGGACTGCTCCCATCCAGAGGTAAAACCACCATTCTCACGATCGTCGATCGTTTTTCCAAAGCTGCTCACTTTGTCCCTCTCCAGAAGCTGCCCTCGGCTATAGAGACAGGAGACCTTATCACCCTCCACGTGGTTCACCTCCATGGGATTCCCCACGACATCGTCTCTGAAAGGGGACCCCAGTTTGTCTCTCGGGTTTGGAAGGCTTTCACCAAAGCATTGGGGGCCACAGTCAGTCTCTTGTCTGGTTTCCACCCTCAGTCAAATGGGCAGACAGAGAGGGCCAATCAGGACCTGGAGGCTACTCTACGGTGTCTGTGCTCAGACAACCCGTCAGAGTGCAGCACTCTTCTTCAGTGGGTTGAATATTCCAACAACTCCCTGACTTCCTCTGCCAGTGGTCTCTCCCCCTTTGAAGTCTCACTAGGGTATCAGCCGCCGATGTTTCTCAGGAAGCTGAAATCGCCGTCCTATCGGTAGCCGAGCACATCAAAAAAATAAGGAACATCTGGACTACGGCCACCAGGGCTCTGGAACGCTCCAAGGGAGTAAAACAGTGCTCTGCCGACCATCACAGGACACCAGCCCCTCTCTACAAACCAAGTCAGTCTGTATGGCTTTCCACAAAAAATATTCCACTACGCACTGAGTCACGCAAACTGTCACCCATGTTCATCGGTCCATTTCCAGTCTTGAGAATTGTCCCTCGAGCAGTGACGCTGAAACTACTGGATACCATGAAGATCCACCCCACGTTTCATGTCTCCCAATTAAAGCCTGTCTCCTCCAGTCCCTGTGCCCTCCTTCCAAATGCCCTCCGCACCCCCTGGTCATCGAAGGCGGCCCTGCCTTTTCGGTCCACCGTATTGCGGATGTCAGAAGACGGAGCAGGGGACTGCAATACCTGGTGGACTGGGAGGGCTATGGTCCTGAGGAGTGCTCCTGGGTGCCACATTCCTTCATCCAGGACCCCACCCTCATCAATGACTTCCATCGGGCCCACCCTGATAGACCATCTGGGCTGCCGAGAGGCCTCGCAGTCTGTTTCACCCTTGTGTTTCCTTTTCCCTTTTCCCAGTGTGGATTTTGTCTGTCTGTTTTCCCCTGTCCCCTGATGAAAGGTGTTGGATGTTAACAGCGTTGGCAGGTGTCAGCGTCTTTTAGCCTCTCGCCAACAGCCGGATGCCAACAGGTGGACTCTCAGGTATGTCCAGTGTCCAATGTTAACTCTGAACTGATCCTATTGGCTGGAAACTGCTGCATTGTCCTCCACTGCCTCCACTGCCGTCTGGCAGTGAAGCTCTACCGGCATCATTAAAACAGTTTTTCGACTTAATGTGGTGGCTAAGCCTAAAACTTGAATCCACTGAGGGGTTGCATAGACAGGCTAGAGGTAATCGACACACTGGCTACTGCTCAACTATAACTTGTGTATAGTGAAGAAAACTTCCAGATTTGCTTCTTCCTTTTTTATGTGTTCTTTATTTCTCACCGTTTCAGTGATCTTTAACACAAGTCCATTCAGCTGTGTCATCATACAACAATCGCACGTGATGGAGCCCAAAGCATAGCGGTTAAAAAACTGTGTGCTCCTCCATCTAGCAACACCTCAGACCTGACAGAAAGTTCCCACCTATATGGAAATGGTTACCCACCACCATGAGGACGCCTACTGGCCCAATTTGGTACATTACACACACACTCACACAGAAATGGCTCCTACAGAGGGGCTAGCTACATTTTATGCCGAAAGGAACTGTGCACTCGGTGGTAAATCCCAGAGGGGTGGTTTGTGTATCTACATCAATAACAACTGGTGTAATAATGCTAAATCTGTCTCAAGCCATTGCTCACCGGACATTGAGCTTTTTACTGTAATCTTTAGACCAATCTGGCCAGGGAATTTACTTAAGTTTCCGTCACTGCTGTGTATGTGCCCCCCAGCGCTAACACAAAGGAGGCTATGAGTGTTCTCTACTGGACTATCAGACAGGTGCAATATGCTCACACTGGACTGAGGGCCTTTTCATTGCTGCTGGAGATTTCAACCAGGCCAACATGGAGACAGTTCTCCCACATTTCCACCAGCATGTGGATTATGCAACCAGGGGAGTGAACACACTAGACAAGGCCTACACCAACATCAAAGATGCATTCAGAGCAGCCCCCCACCCCCACCCTGGCTCTTCAGACCATTTGTCTTTTATGTTTATTCCTGCATACAAACCCCTGCTGATCAGAGAAAAATCTACAGTGAGGCAAGTGAGGGTGTGATCTGAGGTGGCTATGAAGGCACTACAGTACTGTTTTGAGTGCACTGGCTGGGACATGTTCAAGGAAGCTGCCACTTACAGTGACCACACCAACAAAGATGAGTATGCCATGTCTGTGTCAGTCTACATCAACAAATGTGTGGATGACATCAGCGCCATGAAGAACATCATCACCCAGGCCAACCAAAAACCCTGGATAACTGATGATGTAAAATCCAGGATTTTTTCCATGATGCCACCAACTCCAGGAATATGTGGCAAGGCATACAGGCTATCACAAACAAGATAGCCCCTCTTGTGTGTGATGAGGATGCAGACTTCTTCAACAATCTCAATAACTTCTTTGGGAGGTTTGGTGCACTAAATAGCTAATGTGCCGAGGTCTCTGAGGAGAGTCCATTCACGGAGGGCCCCGGGCCCTGATAATACGCCTGGGCAGGTGCTCAGATAATGTGTAGGTCAGCTGGCTTATGTTCTAACGGACAATTTTAACACCTCACTGGATCAAGCCAAAGTCCCATCACGCTTCAAGTCTGCCATCATCATCTCAGGGCCAAAAAAGCATCAAATAATTCAATGACTACCCGCCTGTCATATGATGAAGTGTTTTGATAGGCTGGTAAAGGAGCACATCATCTCCAGACTCTCTCCCATGTTTGACCTCTTCCAGTTTGCCTACTGGCCAAACCGGTCCACTGAGGACACCATCTCCTCTGCTCTGTACCTGAGCCTTGCACACCTGGAGCAGAACCCTCATGTGCGGATGCTGTGTCTGGACTTCAGTTCAGTGTTTAATACTATCATTCCACAGCATCTGGTAGACAAACTGGGACCCCCTGTGCCACTGGCTGCTTGACTTCCTCACTGAAAGACCGCATTCATGTGCGGGTTGGACAAGACACCTCCCATGTCATCACCCTCAGCACAGGCTCCCCTCAGGGCTGCATCCTGAGCTGTCTACTGTTCACGCTGATGACACATGACTGCGCACTTAGGGCTGTCACCAACCACTTTGTGAAGTTTGAGGACGACACAACAGTGGTGGGCCTCATCAGGCCCTTCATATTTATGTTGTTTATTTTAGTATACTTGTACATATGACAACATATTATATCATAACATATAATCCTGTGCTGAGCCTGTTGCAAATAAATTTCATTCGGTGTTTGTTTGTCTAAGTCTATGTCTAAATCTATGTACTTGGAGAAACTTTACACCTATAGATTGCTGAATGGACTCACCTGGTGGCTTATCATGTTCGATGGGTCGCCTTTAGAGGCTGCAGTTGCAGGAACAGGTTGTGTACATCCTAGCAGGGGAGCATCCAGTGTCTCCTGTCTTTGTCTTTATTAGAGTGGATTTTACTGACTGTCTGAGGGTTTAGACTCCCTTTTTTGGCACGGCATTTGGGTTTAGTCTTCGCTTATAACCAGCAGCACCTGTAAGTTTTTTAGCAGTTGTGGTTGATTAAATGCATCAAATGTATCAGGAGAGAAGTGACGAGGAAACAGCCAGGGGTCATTAGGAAGTATTAATCCACAAGCATTTTCCTACTCCTTTCTCCTTGTCTTATTGCTTGGGAAGAAATGAAGATTTACATCACTTCTCTTGTTGCCTTTCAACTAGAAACTGAAACAAAAGCAGCACAGTGTGTATTAATATATTCTCTACTGTGGACTGGTAAAAATAGCAACAGCTTCTGGCAGCATTATTCATGCACCACTTGAACACAACCAATTTCCATCATTGGCCCAGTGTGCATAGCACAAGTAAAGTAATGGCAGCCTCTGTATGTCAAAATATGGTGAAAACATAAAGGATTTTTAAAGTAATTAAAATACTTCAACAAATGTTAGAAGGAGATGGCAATGACAGCATATTACGGCCTGCAAGACTTAATTGTCAGGCTTCCTTTTAAGAAAGCAGGTCTGATGATTGTGCATGTGTGTGTTGGCTGAGTCTAAAGGTCAAATACATGTATATGTGCCAAATGCTTCTGAATATGTCAGTGTCACTCCCAGAAGAGGTCAGGTGATGTGTTCCCTCAGACAGACAGATGGACAGACACTTGTGGCTTCTATGAGACAGACAGATCAGACAGATATACAGGAGCAGGTGTTGTCCTGGCAGAAAAAAGACACCTTTGCACGGATCACTTTCACTGAACTAGAACCAGTGAACATCACTGCTGGGGAGAATTTCTTCACAAAGGCTACGGTTCATTTAAGTCTGTCATATAGGTTTGCTTTTTAACCTCATCTGAAGTTGTTAAATTGTGACAAAAAATTGTCATAATGTTTTGGTTACATTGAAAAGACATGCAGTACTGTAAAGCAGTAGAAACCCATTTAGCTTTGAATATGGACAGATAAGTTTTTATTGTTTTATTTGCCTATGTTTTATGTATGTACTGTAGGCTATTTCTTTTCTTCTTCTATCTCTTTTCTTCCTGACATATTTGGATTGCTGTTGTGATGATGCTGTGTTTAATGTTGGTGATAGCCTTTTTATGTCTACTTGATCGGTTAAAGGTGGAGTAAGTGATTCTGGAGAAAGACTTCTGATATTTGAGCTCAATAGCAAAACAAATACAGTCCTCCCTTCAAATTAATGGAGGCAGATTGCCAAGGCAAAAAATATAAACAACTGGGTTACCTGACCAAAAGATGGTGGAGTCCAGAGCATCTTCGGCCCGAGAGTAGGTTAGCCTCAAAAAGTAACATTACATAGGCAAAGCTGTGTAATTCTAGGGGAAAGATTGCGAGGCCTGCCGTACCAAGAAAAATATTTTTAAACCAAGGTGGCGGGGTAACATCTCCGATGTTAATTACATTTCATGACTATCATAGTGCTGTTCCATTCCTCATGGAAGACTAGCAGAGGAAAAGGCAGAGGTCAAAGTGCAACTGGTTGCCATGTTACTGATTGGCTGGAATAGTGTTGTGTGGCTTGGTCCAAGGCACTTTTTTTCCCATTTAGAGAGCCAGAGCTGAGTATGAGGAGCAGATTTTTTTCCTATGGTTTAATTACAGTCTTTGACTGCATCATTAATCAGAGAAAGCTTCATCAACATGCAGTTTGAAAATACTGCCTATCTCTGCGATTAAGACTTTTCTTTGGTCTTCATCCAGAAAAACAACATCAGGAGTGTTTGGTATGTTACAGAACAGGTCATGTGAGACATTAAACCATCCTAGTATTACAACGGACCTTACTATGTTTGCACATATGTTTACGTCTCTTGGTAACACCTAAGCAATTAGGTGAACAAAACAGTCATGTCATGCAGTATAGAGCCCATTTTAAGGCTGCCATTTACAATTCTGGATGGATGGTGATTTCCAGGGTACCATAAAAAATTATTACAGTTGGCTGGCAAGGCCTGTTGTCTGTCACAGTTAATCAGATAATGTCTTCACCTATTAAATAGAATGAGATGCTGAGTGGTCAGCGTATTTAAGAGAGACATGTCTTCCCTTCATTTTCAGTCTAGACCAGTGCTGCCCTGTCTCTACTTGTATTAAATTGACAAGAACTCTCCTTGGTGTTGAATGTTGGAGTGTATGTTGTTGGTGGCACGGTGGCACAGGTGGTAACACTGTCGCCTCACAGCCAGAAGGTCCCGGTTCAAATCCCGCTATGGGTGCTGGTGGCGTGTCCTCCACCATGCCTTCAGTGCCTGCTGCTCGAGGAAAAAGGGAGCCTTTCTGTGTGGAGTTTGCATGTTCTCCCTGTGCTCACCTGGGGTATCCACCATAAAATGTACCCCTACTAAAAACATGCAAACCACCTGACCAATGGTGACAACAGGAACTGGTCCCCGGGCGCCAGTCGGCTGGCAGCCCACCGCTCCTGGTCTGCCACGGAGGAAGGACGGTCCAAGGATGGGTTAAAGACGGAGAATAAATTTCACATATGCATGGCGTGTGCAGTTTCCCCTCCTAACTTTGCATGTTGTGTGTAAAATGTGACTAATAAAGAGAGTTTTTCTTCTTCTTCTGTAACTGACTGTGGTTTTTACAGCAACACAAGGATCTATGATCACTGAATCAGACACCTTTAGGTCAGACCCTATGTTCAGTTTTGTCCACCTCAGTTTTATTACTGTCTGGTTGCATAGGTCATTGAGGCTGAGCCAATCATAATCACGCGCAGACATACTCTGACATCCAGAAAAGAGACACACTAGCCTGTCCTAGCCAAATTATCTAAATAGGTACACTTCATCAAGCTCCAAATGATATCTCGGTTTGGACAGCGTTACATGACCAAAAGGAATCATCCGAGAGGCCTGTTGTTTTTGTTATCTTAACATTTCTGAGAAAATCCAATGTTTTGCTGCTAGCTTCTGCTAGCATTAGCATAGCCGCCATGCCCACACTGGACGCTGCTGACTCACCTGGAGAGGTGGAACGACTGCTAAACAAGGCATACAAAAAGATGGCTGACCTTCTTGAGGACATTGAACGGATGTCGGACAAGCTGCAGAGGAAGGATTCCCTGCTGACCACTATCAAATCTCGCCCCTAGACGTTGACCAGCTGGCTGGAGACCTCATGGACCGGTGAGCCCACACCACAAAACACCACCTCTGCAGTTGGGCACACAGTTGTCCTCCTCCTGTCAACGACCCGCCTGCTCCACTCCAAGCGAGGGGACCCCCTGGACTGAAGTGGTCGTCCGCAGGCGGAAGAGGGCTCTGAGCAAGACCCACTGTGGGGCTCCTTCTCTCCCGGTTAAATACGCAAGAAGCCAACGGCCCGAGACCAGCACCAGAAAACTGCACCTCTTTCTGCGACCACAGACATCATGCCCCCGTTGACGGACACCACAGCCTTCCCTCCACTCACGGCTAGCTGCCCTCCAGCAGGTGGGTGTCCAACACGGGGCTGTCCGCCTCCGCCGTCCCGCTCCTCATCTCAGCGCAGGTGGCTGGTTAAGGACGTGGTGCACTGGCACTCCTCCCATTCTCCCATCCAGGCGAGGGATCACACCCAGGGTCCTTATGTGGGTTGCGGGGTGGCTGAGCTGGCTTGCTCCCCTGAAGATCGTGTGGACGGTCCCCCCCTGTGTCACAGTCCCAGGTGAGTGTTTTTATCCCTGGCCCCACCACCATCTGTGGCAGAGGGACAGGCAGCTTCAGCAGGCTGCTCAGCCTCAACACCTGGCTCTCCTTTGCCTATAACTCTCACCAGGTCGGCTTTATTGATAACTTTGATGTCTTTTGGGAGAGACGGCATCTTTTTGGGCCAGACGGACTTCACCTGAACAGAGCAGGTGTCCGCATGCCTTCCGCTAACCTGGCATACTATGTGCAGCATGCCAATCTCCCCAAACCTGCACCAGCAATCTTTTATTATCAATGACCTAGTTTTAGATAATGAAGTGGAAGCAAGGGTGGTGGTACTGCATCAATAATCAATAATTCAGTTGGACCAAAAAACATCTCATTTGATCAGTACACCACCTTCGAACACCATGCATTTGTTTTTAGCAGCCCCTCCATTGTTTGCATCACAATCTACAGACCACCTAAATATGATGCTGCTTTTATCAGTGACTTTTCAGAATTTTTATCAATAATCCATGCCACTTACAATTTTATCACTATATCCAGTGATTTTAGCTTGCACATAGACAATCCATTAGACCACATGTCCAAAGAGTTTTTAAACCTCCTCAGCTGCATGGATTTTATATAACATGTCACACAGCCGACTCACAACAGGGGACACACCCTGGATCTGGTCATTAGCCACAGCCTCTCAGCCGGTGTGTCCTCTGTTGTTGACCTGGCTGTGTCTGACCATTACTGCGTGTTTTTCAGTATCATCGGTTTTATTCAGCAGCAGTACACAGTAAGAACAATCAGGAAACGCTATATTACATCTGAAGATAAACATCCTCCAGTTTCTTTACCTGCACCTTGTGATTTTATTGTTGATGATTTTAACAGTAAATTAAAGACAACCATAGATATTGTTGCTCCACCAGTTTTAAAGAAAGTCCCAACTAAGCATACAATGCTGTGGAGAAATAAAGATATCAAAAAACTGAAGAGAAATTGCAGGGTGGCAGAGAGAAAATAGAGGAAAAATAAATTAACAATTAACTACCAGTTGTACTGTGAGCAGCTAAAAATATATAACAAGGCTCTGAGAGAAACGAGAAATAATCATTTTAGCAGAATAATCTCATTTCAATAATAACCCCAAAAACCTTTTTAACACAATCGACCAGTTAATTAATCAGGGTTCCAGCAAGTTTCAACACACTCCAACAAACGGTCTTTGTGAGGACTTTGTGGACCACTTCAGAGGTAAAATTGATTAAATCAGAACTACAATTGTAAGGAATCAAAATACTATTTTTAATACATGTGAATGCGTGTTTTACACTGGACAGTTTTGTCCTGGCTGATGCTGACATGTTTGGTAGAGTAAGTTCCCAAGTTAAACCAACAACCTGCCTTTTAGACCCAATCCCAACATCACTTTTTAAAACATTTTATGGACTTTTTGAAGTTGAGCTTTTAAACATTGTAAATTGTTCTCTTCAGACAGGCGTCTTCCCTGAAGCTTTTAAAACAGCTTTAGTGAGGCCTCTTCTGAAGAAGAATAATTTGGATCTTAGCATTCTTAATAACTACAGACCAGAATCCAACTTACCATTTTTAAGTAGAATTTTAGAAGAAAAAAAAAGTTTTTATTCTGCTGAATGATTTTTTAATTAATCATTCAATCTTTGAGAAGTTTCAATCTGGTTTTAGGATGAATCACAGTACAGAGACTGCACTTTTGAAAATTGTTAATGAACTCAGGTGCAGTTTGGACACACACAAGCTTTCGGTCCTTGTGCTACTGGATCTAAGCACTGCTTTCAATACAGTAGATCACACTATTCTTCTTTTAAGTAGACTCAGACACCTGGTTGGCCTCTCTGGCACTGTTCTTAAGTGGTTCACTCTCCTATCTCACAGAGAGAAAATTCCTGGTAAGTTTGGATACATGCTCCTTGAGGATACATGAAATAAAATGTGGTGTGCCCCAACGATTAATTTTAGCACCGGGATTGAACCGGCAACCTTCTTGCTGTGAGGCACGCGCACTACCTGCTGCACCACCGTGCCACCCCAATTCAATTCAATTCAATTCAATTCAATTCAATTCAATTCAATTTTTGGTTTTTAACTAAATATTTTTATATTTTTATATATGGTTATTTCAGCTTTTATTAATGTTCTTATTAGTGCTGTCAAAAATATTGCATTATTAACACGTTAACGCAAATCAATTTTAACGTTGTTATTTTTTTTATTGCGAAATTAACGTTCTTTGTGACCTAGTGAACTTGTAGTTTTTTATAAGCTGTGGCCACTGCTAGTAACGAGAGAAAAACTACAGCATCCGGTTGTAAACCGGAAACAAAACAATAGGCACGCCCCACACACATGTTTGGTCTTGCCTGCTCGCTAGCTGACTGTAAAAGAGTAGGCAACCGGTTTGTGTGGATGTCAAGCGTGAAACGCCGAAATGGATGCGAACAAGATTCTGAATGGAAAGTTTAGTTTCAAAAAGTTGTCAGATGGGTTGACTAACAAGACCAAAGTTATCTGTGTGTATTGTCGGTGTGAACTGTTGTTGAAGGGGCTTTTATGTAACCAAGTATTTATTTTATGTGATCTGTTTATTGACAATGTTAAATTGTGTGAGATTTTGCTTCAAATGTGAATGACTGCTCAAAGTGAGAATGTTAGTGTATAACACTACACGTAGTTGTTTTCAATTAAAAACATTTGCACAAAGCAATCCTATCCACTTTTCCATGTTTATAAGAGTATTAAAATGATAATTCAAGGGACATTTAGAATAGACAAAAATGTGGGATTAATTTGCGATTAAATGCGAGTTAACTATGACATTCATGAGATTAATCACAATTAAATATTTTAATCGATTGACAGCACTAGTTCTTATATATTTTTACCTTTATCTTACATGTTTTTATACTTTTATCGCATATATCCAGTGTTTCCTCAGTGGGGGCCCTCTGTGCTGCAGGCTGTTATCGACTGGGGCTGAGATGTCTCTTCTCGCGGGCCACACCGGGTGGGGTGGGTGGTGGCTCTGTGGCAGTGCTCCGCTGCAGTGCCGTGAGTCCTCTGCCTGCCTGTAGTTTGGAGGGCACCTGAGCTGTGATGTTCTGGCCTGGGCCGTGGGCATCCTCCAGTGCTAGCAGTGCTGTCTTTAGCTTCAGCTGGTTCCTCTGCATTCAGCCAGTGTGTGTGTGTGTGTGTGTGTGTGTGTGTGTGTGTGTGTGTGTGTGTGTGTGTGTATCTGTGTGGAAAATTATAAAACTCTAGCCACTTTTTGACAACTTCAGCAGTTGTATTGTTTGCTTGTTTGGGATAGCATGTTTCTAATAAGAAATACACCCCTTCATGAGATGTGAACATCATCAACATATGTCTAAATGGGGTTTGGGGATCTAATGTGCAGGATGCACTGTCCACCATCCACTGATTGATGGCAATGTTCATGTCACATCATAAACCCACTTTTGTTTTGCACTAATGTTATCAATGCCAATATATGCCGACATTATCCATTTCATCTGGTGCAATTTCTAAGCTGTATATTTCTCTCAACTGTGCGATAACACTATTACTATCCAACAGTACTTTTAGAAACTGTATACAGTATATTGTGCATATACATGGATTTAGTATTTCTCAAGTGCAATGTGATACATGTCAGTTAGTTTTCTCATAAGACTATTAACAACAGTACTTTTTTTATGGCAGTAGGATTTTTATGGCATTAACTATTTTTTTAAAATCTGTATAAATGTACATATACATAGTTGTGTTTCTATATACTGTATACTTTTTTTTTTTTTATCTTGACCTCTTTATGCAACTGTGCTTGCTCTTTGTAATACTTGCTGGCTGTAACGACTAAGTTTCACCGCTGTGGGATCAATAAAATCTTATCTTATTTATTTAGCACTGATATGGCTGAATGGACAAAACATCAGAACACCAACAACCAACATCCGAAAGTATGAGGCTATCTGTTCTGTCTGTGCCCAGGGCAAAACATCACATCAAGCACCTGCCGGTCTCCTTAGACCATTGCCAGTTCCTGGCTGCCCTTGATCGCACATTGTCCTGGATGTCATCACTGGGCTACCCATATCCCAAGATAATGCAGTCATACTAACCATTGTTGACTGGTTCTCCAAAGCAGCTAACTTACCATAGTTAAGTAGTGCGAAAATATAAAATAAACAATATGTACAATGACATTTACAATTTGCAGGAATTTATGTTAATAGTGACAGTGAGTGATGAATGTACATGTTAAAATCTGTGCATTAATGGATTATAACTGGCCAGACAGTGTATGTTTTGGTGTCAGAGGTCTATACTGATACTTTACAACTAGCTAACTGTTCATCAGGCTTGTGGGAAGAAACAATTTTTGTGTCTGGCTGTTTGTTGGAACAGGTTGTGACAAGGATGTGAGGGGTCTGCAGTGTTGCTTCGCATCTGTATCCTCATTCTGGAGGTACATAAGTGGAACTTAAGTGGACAGTGGAATTTAGGGGTTAGAATGAGAAAGTAGGGGCTGGGAAATAAAGTGAAAGATCAACAAGAACCACAACAGACTCATCTTGGAATGATAGCGAATTAGCAATGCTAATGTTAGCCTGTGGAAACAAATGAGCAATCTTTGTAGTTCAAAGGGCAAACATTTGAAGTTGTCTTTATTATTATTAACAAAACTCCAAAGCTGATTCTAAACAATTCGCTTTTGTCATTCATCACTGTGACAGCAAATGGACTTTTAAGATGTAATAGTAAATGGATTAGCCATAATGTTTCAGTCAGTAAAAGAGAAATAGCAGAAATAATACCAACTTTCTTAGCAAGGAGGATGACTATGTATCACAGCCAGGCACAGGGGAGAAAGCCACTAACAATACATTAGGCTTAGGTTTTGCGTGGACAACTTCCTTCATGTCAACTTAGCAATCAGTTAAGATATCTGTGCCAATCGGGTCTGTGTTGTTTGGGTACAATATATTTCTTGGTTCTTCATGGATCCAGGTCCAAACTTTCAGACGAGTCACATTCTGGTTCCTGCCTGGCATTTCTCAGTTCTGCACAGGTCTGGTTCAGGTTAGTGGTTAGGAAGTACATTTCCAGGTCTTTTTGGGTGTGGGCGCAGATTTCTGGACGTGTGAAGACCTCTGACTAGACACACAGAGATTAATTTTTCTCCTAAATCTAGCTGTTGTTGTTAGACAAACATCTATTTTTCCAAAAATCATACTGTTCCTTTGGTATCATGACAGTGTGATGCTATTCTATGTTAACAGTCACCCTTCCCACTGTGATTTTCAGTGGGTGTTTAGAACATGTTGTGGAGAAGTAGGGTCTCAGAATGCCACTCCACTGCTTTTTAAAACGATAGATCAGGGTGTTGTCATTGCCATCCGAAAAAGTCAGACACCCTCTCTCCCAGTCCAGCTGAATTCTGATTCTGGATGGCCTTCGTCTCAGTCTGAGGGGGGCGCTGTGCCCGGGGGAGGCCCAGAACTCCCCAGAGGAGAATGACACAGTCCACAGGCCACCACCAGGGTCTATGTCTGAGTCTGAGGCAGGACTGGGGTTTAGATCAGATTTGGACCAGTCCTTTCTGTAGACTGACTCAGTGGCCACACCAACAGACCAGTGACTGTTATCTCCGACCTCCACCTCCCAGCTGTGCCTGCCTGAGCTGAAGCCCTCCGAGCCCAGGATGCTTTGTGGTGTTACAAACCTCTCTGGATTGTCTGGAAGAGGCCGCTCCTCACACACAAACACACTGGACAAGTCAGGAGACACACCTAAACATGCAGAGCCTGTGTTAGGGTCCATGGTCACAGGAACTGAGGAACACAAGAACATCAGGGAGAGACAAAGAAGCAGAGACAGAAATCAATACTAAAAGGCAACACACATACACAAGAGTGTATGTCTGATACACATCAAAACACTCACACCTAGTTTTTTATGTAACCCCACACATTGCCCGTCAACGACAGTCAAGCATAAATGTTATCATGTTGACTTTGTAGATCGACACATCCTACTATCAGTCTACTGCCTGTATGATGTATCTATTGTGGGCTGCAGGCATCGGTTTCTATGCATTAAAACAAATGCAACCAGTGTGCAATGCAATTAAAACTCTGTACGCATGATCAGCAGTATGAGGACCTCACATGAGGTGAGAAGCACAGTTGAAAGGCAATGGGCCAGTCTGAAATTCACGCAACACCAGGGTCTCTTCTAATTTTTTTTTTTTTTTTTTTGTGTGTCCTCTCTCTCCTCCATTCCCCTGGCTGTGACTCGGAAAATCAATCTCAGCCCCCTATCTTGAAGGATGTCTCAATTCCTAAAATGCATCTTGAGGACAGAGGAGCAAGGACAGAGGAGTACAGGTGTATCCTTTGCAGAAGTCTTTTCCACCATGTAAGGCGCTGCCCTTAAACGTGTTTCATGTTGATATTACTTAATTTTCATTGCTGAATGTAGGCTACACCTAATTTAACTAATACAATCAGGGCATGAAGTTCACACAGCTGCTAACGTCAAACGATTATATCAACAAGAACACTGACTTGCATTTAGCACTAATTTGCTCTATTTCATGTCAATTTCTCATGATGAAGTCTTCAAATGTCCTTCCAAAAGCATAGTCCTGTGACAAACAGTTGAAATTGGGTCTGTAAGCTACATCTGAGATCAATTGAGATCATTTGTTACAGGGACTGATGATGGAATGCTCACCCACATCAGGCTATATCAGGCTACACAACACACACACACACACACACACACACACACACACACACACACACACACACATATACATACATGTACATACATACATACATACATATATTCGGCTGCTAGCTGCTGTTTACATAACACCTTGTGTCTCGGCTAATGTAATATCCATGTAATGAATATCAATATAGTGGTGTCATTGTCACAGGTTATCATTTGTCATTTTGGTTGCCAAACTCCAAGAAGGCACCAGAGAGAGGGCAGTAGAGAAATGGAGGGATGAGAATAATATGCTGCTGATGACATAGTGATTTTTCAGTGAAACAGTGATCGACAATGATAAATCTCATCTCTTAATGTTTTAGTTGAGTTTCTGTATGTGTCTATGTGTTAACCTAAATAAACTGAAACCAACTTCTTGGCTACATGAGAAGAGGATTGGAACGGACAGGCCCAATCACAAAAGTAACATTGGGATTTGATGCTTGCAATTCATCCATGTTAGCAAGCAATCTAAAGTTATCTAGCATTAGCCAGCTAACACAACAAAATCACAATTGGGAGTGGGAATATGATGTCATCAACAGTGATTTGACCATTTTTGGAGGATACCAATCTTCGCCTAGGTGTCGCCACCCACAGGTAGTCTCAACCCATTCAACTGTGTAACGGTTAAACTTTATGTCATGGACTCTGGTGGAGCTTCTTAGCCCCACCCTCCTGCTCACACCCCTCTGCTCATTCCTCCACTCAGCCCTGCCAGCTTTTCCCGCCAGTGCCTTGCCCACACCCTACTGCACTCCCCCTGCATTGACTGTCAGCCAATCTGTGTCCAGCCTGCTCTGCCACCACACACCTGCTTCTCATCTGCTCATTTGCTCCCCAGTATTTATACCAGTCAGTGTCCCTTTGTTCTCTGCCAGATCGTTGTTAGTGCCTATGCCTGCTTCGTATCCCGCCTGTTTTTCTGTTCTGCCCTGTTGGATTTTTGACCTGTGCCTGTTACCTGACTCGTGTTTTTGCCTGCCGATTCTGTACCTCTGCCTGATCGACCTGCTTCCCGGTTTTTGACCCTAGCTACGAACGGTATTTTGCCCTGCTTGAAAGAACCAGTAAACTTGCTGTTTCTGCCATTTATCTGTCTCTGGTTGCTGTTTCTGCATGTGGATTCTCTCTGATCTCTGACACTTTAGTTTCAACATGGTCAGTAAACACTGTTGTATAGTGGTCTGTAACAGTCAATCACATGACCAACAAACGAAAAAGCAATAGATCATGCTGAGGCGCAGTAAGTGCAGAATCCATCCACAGACTAGGGTTAGGGTGAATGTGGCGACACCATTCTCACTTCTAGATAGATGGGGAGATATGTTAGGTGGGGTAGTCAGACATTTTACTAGTTATGTGGTCTTTGACGTGTTATACAGTGAGGGGCTAGGTAGAATAATTTACTTGGGATCTTGGTACATGTGTGAAGAGTGCCACCCACTGGCTGTAGGTGTCAGAAAGAACTGATGAACTAACACAAAACACGACACTACACGTTGAATACAATTCAAAATTTGAAATGGTGCAGTATACAATTACTTGCAAAGGTAGGCTTGTAATGGTTGCCTAGGTCCACCTTGCTGGGGTATGTTGAGATGGAGAGGAAGTGAATGTTTGTTTGTTTTTTTTTCTCTCTGATTGTCATCTCCCATTACCTTTGTTTTTTTTTATGCAAAGTGATAAATATTATCTGTGGCTATATTGTTGCAACACGACACGATGGACTATGAAACAGACTCTTTGTTATTAATTGTTTATTTTATTCCATGAGTGCTTCAGAAGGGGAAGTGACATGTTGACAGGAGGAGAGAGAGGAAGAGGAGAGCGTTCGGGGTCAGCGTCTTGGAAGAAGAATCGACCTACTTTCCTTGGATGGTGGATTTAAAACTGAGGAGTCGATTGGCTTTTGGGGGTCTGAAGGGGCCTCGGCAGCATTACAACCAGGACTGGAGTGCCAACGCAGCGTACTTGGTGAGGTAGCACAGTTGTTTAACGGAACGGAGCTACGATACTCGCCACACACCTGCCTCTCTAAGTGGGATTTTTTGTTCTTTTGGGCAGGGAAATTGTCTCTTCGGGATTAATTTATTTATATTAACGAACTGAGAAAAAAAAACATCTTAATGTGTTGAGTGGATGTGGTATTTTTGTTTTGAAATTGTTTGCAGGTGACAGCGCCGCGCTATCTTTGTTTGATGTGTCCCACAGCGGACACGATTTAAGTTGGTTTTGCAATAATAAATGAGGGAATCAGAACTTTCTGAAGCACTTTCATTACATAGTAATTTCAACATTAATTTTGGTTGTGTTTTTGTTCATGTTTGTGCATTAAATCCCACGTGTTTAATTGTTTGACTAGTCTCTGGGAGGGTGCTCTGTCATTCCGCACTATCAATCCGCCCGGGCCTAGAGTAGAGTGTAATAGCATTTCCCCTTAGATTTTCATGGGAGTGGGGGGACCTACTTCTTCATGTGCTATAGTAGAGCAATTTAAAACTGCACTAGGAGCTCCCTGGTTGCTGCATTATTTATTGTGAATAATTTAAGGGTGTACAGAGGAGTTTTGTCAATGAAGTTTGCTGTAGGTTAATCACTGTGAGGGTAGTAGAGGCAGCTAAGGAGTTGGGTAGCCGGTTAACCCATTTCCATAGCCTACCCACATTTATATTGTGAACACCATGACTACCGCAAACCAGCAGGGGTCAGCCGTGGGGGTTGATGCACTTGAAGAGGATGCAGCTCCTCTCGATGAATTGGCTCCTGGTACCACCTCGCTGTCTTATTCTGACCCTTACCAGCATGACGACCAGCTGTGCATGCCCTTGCTGCTTGCTCTTGACTTCATGTGCGCTAGTCAGATCGTCTTAAAGCCCCACCTGGGGAAATATGTCATGCCAGGGGGGAAAGAATTTAAGTTTTTGAGGAAGACTCGGGATGTACTACAGTGGGGGCAAACAGAGGGTAACGTCAACTTTTATATGGCCGTCCTGAATGAACAAGAAGACCAGGGGTCTGCCATCCCACTCTTGGAAGCCCAGCCTGAGGTTGTCAGGCCTCTGCTGCAGAAGTGGTCTTCAGTTTGGACTGAAGTCACTGGTGCTGCCAATGTTATCAGGAATAAGATTTTAACAACAAAATCCCGGTGCAAAGGTGGGCGTATAGAGTATCTCCTCAAAAACAGGAGGTCATAGAGGAATGTAGCAGAACTGGCCTCTAACTGACCTTCCCTTACCCTCTCTGCATTCCTTCAGGAGAAATGGAGTTGTAAAACACCCCAAATTTCAAGAGCTATTGACCATTTGAACTATTACAGGGATGGCATTAATTTGGAGAGAGACAAGATGTCTGGCTCAGAGACATCTCCTCCACACTCTTTCGGGGGAGCAAGAGACACAGACACCTCAACATCAAAGGTTGCCTTTTTTCTCCATGTTTCTCATGGAGGTGCTAATGCTTCCTTGATAGCCCATGGGAGATGCGGACAATAAAGCTGTCTGAATGAAAGGTGCCAGGTCCCAGAGGAACCTACAGAATCAGATAATGCTGGTGGGTTGTAAATTAGACATTCCTGAAGCAAACTGTTTTGAACGTCTGTGTGCCTTGTTTTCCAGTACACCAGGATAACCAAATCTATATGTTTGATTCAACTTTGGATTTTCTTACAGTACCAAGCCCATAATCTGTGTGATATCAATGCTTTTTCGGTGTTTGTAGCTTGTAGAATGACAAAGCTGTGATTTTTAACTTCTCTTCCAAGTTTTTCTAAGTTTTTACCATGCCATCTAGAGGTTCATAATGATTAGGTTGAATACGCTTGACGTGATACATTTATTAATAAGTAGTCATAATAGTTATAATCATTTCGGGCAAATATAGTCTTCCCTTCTTTATTTCTTTATTTTGTGTTAGTTATACCTTGAGTCATCATATATATTAGGATGAGTATTAGAAATTGTTATCATGATTCTGCTCATGAGTCATCATTTAATGTTGTCAGCCACTCATAAGAATTGCCTAACGCATGTTGTGAACAATGTTGAAATGCCGTTGAAAATTGTCCATTCAAAATATATGTGATTGACCATAGTGAGAAGCAGATGAGCCCCTCGTACGAATCATTAATTAATCCTCGTCTTATAAGATGAAATAACGTTGCGCGCCTACGAACCATCCCACATGCGTGACAGCCTATCAGTGATTAGACACGCCTTGGAGCGAGGATACCATCTGCCGCATGCAGCGGACAGAGTAGTCTAGTTTTAGTCTTACGTTTGTCTTCTTCTAGTCTTATTTTTTCCTTTTCAGTCTAAGTTTCTATTCTAGTTTTTTAGCCTTTGTTCTGCCCTGTTTTTGCGTTCATCTTGACTTCTCTTTTGTCTTTTGTTGCTGCTCACAGTCATGCTGAGTAGCTTGAGTTCATTCTTCAGAAGACGTATTTTCTTTTGTTTTCTCTTCGTGGAACTTTAATTTTTGCTCGCCACGTTAAGCCACATAATTTGTTTTTGTTTTTTTTTTTCTAGTCACGTAATAATAATTTTGGAGGCACTTTTCGACCGGCCATCGAAGAGACATTCAATCTTATTGTTAGTAATCTTAAGTCCTGTTTCACGGTCACCAACTATTACGAAGACCTGCAGCCATCTGCTCACCCGCTGGTTCAGGCTAGACAACCATCAGAAGCCGCTCCTAGTCTGTAACCGACACTGGAGAGTTCCAGCCCCTGAAACATCCCTGTCCAACGCCGGCTCTCCACCGTTGTCTGCTCAATTCATCCAGCAGACCGCTGCACAGATCAGAGCCACAGACACAGCTTGGAGTCTTCATGTCAGTTCGGAGCAGACATCCAACAGGAGCGTTGCTGACCAAGTAGGAATGTTAAGCGGGTTTGAATAAGAGTTGGTCCGTGAGGTTATGATACTGTAAATTTGCCTAAATTCTCTTAACCATTCGTTCAGTAAATTAACTTTACATTTGCATCCCCAGTTTTCCCTTTAACTACTTCTCACTATTGCCAAACTCATTCTGCTATTGTTTGCCATGAGTTTCTCTCTGCAATTGCTTCTGTTGTTTCAGATCACCTATATTCTTTGTCGTACTATTCATGATACATTAGTCATTATTCATAATTGTGTTTAATAAATAAGTTCTTTTTTTCATTCAAGTCATGGTCAGACAGTGTCCTTTTGAGCAGAGTAAAGAGTTTACCCTTCAGATTATCAGACTGGTTTACTGTTAGTTCATTCGTTATCATGACATCAGTGTTACAAGAAATGATAAATAAAATCCTTCTTAGCTGAGGAAGGTTGGTGTGTTTTATTAATGAATGCAACATTGAATTAAGTAATTCCCCTACAGGAACAACTTAAGAAAATGCTGCAGGATGGCATCATAAAGCCGTCTACATCGGCTTGGGCATCTCCAGTGGTTCTAGTGCCAAGGAAGGGTAAAACGCCCCGTTTCTGTGTGGACTACAGGGGGCTTAACACCAAGATGCACCATGACGCTTATCCCATGCCGCTTGTACATGAAGTTGATGCAGGGCGCCCAGTACTTCAGCTCTCAGGACCTCAAGAGTGGCTATTGGCAGGCGGCCATGGAAAAGGAGAGTAAACAGAAGACTGCCATGATCACCCACATGGGCCTGTTCCAATTTAAAATGATGCCATTCAGGCTGCAAAATGCTGGTGCCACTTTCCAACAGCTAATGGAAAGTGTTCTGGGGGAGTTGAGGGGCAAGATCTATTTCATCTACATCGATGACATCATTGTCTTCTCCAGGATGCAGGAGCAACATCTTCAAGACCTTAAGGCAGTGTTCAAGAAATTGCACCAAGCCCATCTCACCCTCAATGTAAAAAAATGCCACCTTCTCCAGACTCAACTTACTTTCCTGGGGCATGTAGTCTCAGGTAAGGGGGTGGAGGTCGACCCAGAAAAGGCTAATGCCATCACCACCTACCCAGCTCCCACAAATCTGAAGAGTCTCCAGAGATTTCTGGGAATGGTGGGCTGGTATCATAAGTTCATTCCCCGGCTGACAGACATTGTGGCCCCACTGAACACCCTAAAGAAGAAAGGGGTGCCTTGGGAATGGACAGAACAGTGTGAAACTGCCTGTGGACAGCTTAAGGCTTTCCTGCAGTCCCCCCCAGTGTTAGCTCAGCCGAGGCTACATCTGGGGTTTCAAGTTCACTGTGACTCCAGCGATGTGGGCCTGGGGGCTGTCCTAGCACAGGTAATAGAAGGGGAAGAGAGGGTTATTGCCTTTGCTTCAAGAGCTCTCCATGGTGCTGAACTGAGATATTCTACCTCAGAAAAAGAATGCCTGGCTGCCGTGTGTGCAGTGGAAAGTGGCAACATTACTTAGAAGGAGAGACCTTTGACGTGTTTACAGACCACAGTGCCTTGGCCTGGGCATTCAACTGTCCAAAGTCATCATCACGCCTTACCAGGTGGACGCTGAGGCTGCAGGTGCTGTAATGTTGTTGTCCCTGATGCTCTATCCCGAGCACCCCCACTTGAAGAGGGCAATGTGTGCGTGGCTGTGGCAAAGACTCACTGGGCTGACCTCCCCAGTTCCTTACAGGATATTGAGAAGACTCAGCAGTCCGACACTTTCTGTCTGGAGCTTGTCCAATCTTTGGTCAATGCACACTGGGCCGCACTCACTACCAGCTGCAGCAAGGCGTGTTATATCAAGTTGTTCCCTCCAAGTATGGAGGATACAACTGTCAGTTGGTTGTCCCGGCTGCGTTGGTCCCAAGTTTTCTGGTTTACTTCCATAATAGCCCATTTGGAGGGCACTTGGGGAGGATGAAGACACTCCTGAAAATTCTGGAGGTGGCTTGGTGGCCAAGCATTCGTAAGGACGTTTGGGGTCATGTCCGGTCTTGCCATACATGCCAACAGTATAAAGGCTCAAATGACAAGCCGGCTGGGTTCCTCCAGTCCTCAGAGGTCAGTGCACCTGGAGAAATGATTGGTGTGGATTTCATGGGCCCTTTTCCACTCAGCAAGGCCCGGAATTCAGTCCTCATGGTGTTAGTGGACTATTTTAGCAAATGGGTAGAGCTTTTTGCTCTCAGGGATGCCAAAACTCCAAAAGTCTGTCAAATTCTAAAAAATGATATTTTCACTCGCTGGGGAGTACCCACCTACCTGGTGTCGGATCCTGGCCCCCAATTTACCAGCCAGCTCTTGACCAGTTTGTGTAGAGTCTGGGGCGTGACCCAGAAGCTCACCACAGCATACCATCCTCAGACCAATTTGATAGAGCGGGTCAACAGAGCCCTGAAGACCATGATCGCCTCTTTTGTTGGAGACCACCATCAAGATTGGGATTGGTGGCTGCCCGAGTTCCGGTTGGCCATCAGTACAGCAGTACACAAAACCACGGGCGTGACCCCTGCTGTGTTAGCCTTGGGACGCAACCTCAAAGGTCCACTGGAGCGTCTCATTCAGAAATCTCCTACACCAGGGACATCAGCATATCACACAGTACACTCACAGACACAGCTGCTGAAAGAGGTCGAAAGACACATTGGGGAAGCCAAAGCCAGACAAGCCAGGTACAACAATGCACAACGCAGAGATGTACATTTTGCAGTCGGGGATCTGGTCTGGGTTAGATCACACCCATTGTTGAAGGCCTAGGCCAAGTTCTCTGCCAAGTTTGCACCCAGATGGTCGGGCCTGTTAGGATAGAGAAAAGGCTAAGTCCAGTTAACTACTGTGTTCGTTGGCCAACAGATAAAATTATGTTGGATAATGTCAACGTTGTGGACTTGAAACCCTATTATGGTTCCCATACGTTCCTGGCGGGGGGGGGGGGGGTGTAATGGTTGCCTAGGTCCACCTTGCTGGGGTATGTTAAGATGGAAGTGAATGTTTGTTTGTTTGTTTGTTTGTTTTTTGTCATCTCCCATTACCTTTGTTTTTTTTTTATGCAAAATGATAAATATTATCTGTGGCCATATTGTTGCAACACAATACGATGGACTATGAAACGGACTCTTTGTTATTAATTGTTTATTTTATTCCATGAGTGCTTCAGAAGTGTTAAAAGGGGAAGTGACATGTTGTTGAGGAAGAGGAGAGCATTTGGGGTCAGCAGCTTGGAAGAAGAATCGACCTACTTTCCTTGGATGGTGGATTTAAAACTGAGGAGTCGATTGGCTTTTGGGGGTCTGAAGGGGCCACTGCAGCATCGCAACCGGGTCCGGAGTGCCAAAGCAGTGTACTTGGAGAGGTAGCACGGTTGTTTAACGGAACGGAGCTACAATACTTGTCGCACACCTGCCTCTCTAAGTGGGATTTTTTGTTCTTTTCTTTTGGACTTGGACTTTTGGGCAGGGAAATTGTCTCTTCGGGATTAATTTATTTATATTAATGAACTGAGAAAAAAAAACACCTTAATGTGTTGAGTGGATGTGGTATTTTTGTTTTGAAATTGTTTGCAGGCGACAGCGCCGCACTACCTTTGTTTGATGTGTCCCACAGCGGACACGATTTAAGTTGGTTTTGCAATAATAAATGAGGGAATCAGAACTTTCTGAAGCACTTTCGTTACATAGTAATTTCAACATTAATTTTGGTTGTGTTTTTGTTCATGTTTGTATCAATCCGCCCGTGACCTAGAGTAGAGCGTAATAGCATTTCCCCTTAGATTTTCATGGGAGTGGGGGGAATTGTTACAGGCTAATGTTAGTCTTCCATTTTGCCAAATACCATGGATTAATTATAATTAGCATAACATAGCATGACTTCTTTGCCTCTGTTGAGAGCCTCTCTTTACTTGGGCATATGCCTTTCATGTGTACTTACATTTCTGATTAACAGCTCACAGATGGAATGACCGCTGACAGTGACAGACAGCTAGTACACTATCTTCAAAAAATGAAAGTGAAGTTGCCCCAAAATGCTCTGTGATTTCCACTTGATACATATTTCACATGCTTTGCAATAATGTTAGCTTGAACTTTGAACTTTGCGTTGGGTGCCGGTCCTTTTTTGATATGTGCAGACTCCATTTCTAAGCTCATATTAGCTAGTGCTACACACTGCTGTCGCTGGACTGGAGCGGCAAGAGAGGCACTCAAGAGTGCACACAATTAATATACCAGTACTACCTGTGCCACAACACTGGTGAGTCAATTATATGTTTATATCAAGAAATCAGAAGTGCTCACAGTATTGGATGATCCTCAGCATCTTGTCCCAGACTTGGTGCTGCACACAACTCTGGTGTTTGGCCACATCAAGCAAAGCTCCTGGTTCGACTACAGGCTCCTCTACTCTGCACTGAGCCCTGGAAACAATAGGAACTGAAGATGACCCACTACAACATTCAATTCAATTCAATTTTATTTGTATAGAGCCAAATCACAACAGAAGTTGTCTCAGGATATTTTCCATATAGAGCTGGTACAGGCCGAGGTCTTTTATCTACAGAGACCCAACAATTCCCTCATGAACAAGCACTTGGCGACAGTGGTGACAGAATGATTAGCAATGAAACATCTGTATGGTCTGCATTGTATGCATTGTGTGCAACACTTGCAGGTATGGCTGGCATTTGTACAGCATGTGGTGAGGGAAATCTGATTAACTGTAAATACAGTATAAGGATAACAGGATTTATAAATAACAAAATTAAACAATGAAACAGTCAATAAAATTAGACTGTAGTTTTCATTAGTATTTTGTGTACATTATGTGCACAACTAATTTTTTTTTTTATTACAAAATGAATTCTCAAAGAACACAAATCTACACCTTAGCTAAATGAGCTTACCTCTCAGAGGCCTTCTTGTAGTTCTGTGGGGACAGAGGAGAGACAGATAAACTACAAATTCACTCTCTTCACATGGAAAAGAGGAGTGGAAACAGAGCAGGCTTGGAAAACAATAAACTTTTGAAATAAAGGTTTATAAACCTTCATTTCCTGCTCTCCTACAGAGCAGACACTTCTCCTGCTTACTCTCTGCTTTGCTTACATTCTTTTGCTTATATCTTTGTTTTTTTCTGCCAAAAGTTTCAGATAGTGGATCCTGGATACTTATAAATCACAGGGACTTTAATTACTGACAGAAACAGGGCCACCACTGTATTTTTTATCACTGTTATTATTTCTCAGTTCTGTGTAAGGTTAAGCTTCAAATAGCACAAGCCTTTTAGCTGTGTCTGTGACAGGAAACAAGGGATCAGGATGGAGACAACATGGTAAAATCTGTGAGCTGCACAGAGTGTGAGTGAATGACTAATTATGCAACTTGAAAAGAGGATTACAACAATGCTGCATACAATATGTGAGAATGAGCAATTAATTGACTCTGCAGCAGTCTCCGTACAAGGTACTGAAAGTGGACAGACTTACATACACAGGATTACTTCAGCTATGGAGCATCCTGACACAGATTTAACTCACATGCTGTCGTGGATGTCTCCTAACATCACTATATCAGCTGTTGAGGCTCCCAAACTAGTCTTCACAAATGATGCTCTGACTAATTAATTTCTGATAAAAATAAGGTCTTAGTTCTTGTCCTCTTAGTGCAGCATTTGATTTGGATTAAATCTTGGTGTCATCATAGATTTAGATCACAAGTCCCACATCATCAAGCAGCCAAAAACTTTGTTTTTCCACCTTAGAAACATAGCTAATGTACAAACCATTTATAAATCAAAAAGATTCATGATTTATGCCTTTATTTCAAGCCGAATCTATTACGTTAATGCATTATTTACTGGCCTCCCGAAGAAAAAAAAAACACTGAGAGACTTCAGCTCATTCAAAACTTTGCAGCTTGACTATTAACTAGAACCAAGAGGAGAGATTATTTCAGTTTTAGCTGTTCTGCACTGGCTTCCTGTAACATTCAGAATTCATTTTAAAGTCCACCTCCTTGTGTACAAAGCCCTTTGTGGACTGGGACCAAGCTACATACCAGTGGCGGCTGGTCAATAGAGGGCGATAGGGCACCGCCCCTCCCGTGAAATATTGACTCTTTTATATATCTACCAAGATCAACCATGAATCAATCAAACCTAACAAATACAAAATAAATAAGCAAAAATACATCGCGTTTTTACTTGTGCAATGGTGTACTGGTACCCGCCACACTGCCGGCAACCATTAAATGCGTCCGACTTTAGGCTAGACTTGCGATTTGCTATTCCATATAAAGCCCTCCTCCAGGTCAAGGGCACCGGTAATACTGGAGTCTATGAGAGCTAGCAAACTTTTTTATTGTTTACGAGCAGAGACAGCGTTTCATTGGTGCATGAAAATTCGCTTCTAGTTCGCACCTCTGTGCACCCAGACCAGTGGCATTGTTTTCCAATTTTTTTTAATCTTAGTGTGATTGGACAATACATCGAATCAATCACGTCCATCAGCAGCTGTAACTACTTCCAGAGAAGAGAAAAGATGGCTAGCGGAGACTGTGAAGGAAGGATGGCGACTGTGGTGAAGGAAAACTTGATTGTTTCTCTACGTGAAACTCCATTTTTTCGTCGGTCGGATGTGGACAAGAAAATGGTGAAGGATTTGGGACCCGACTGTCCGGATTTAAACATTTCGCAGCAGACTACTCATACGCACTGATGCGTGCTCGGACTTGCACAGCGCACAAAAAATAAATAAACAAATAAAAAATAAGATACTCAGCGAGTGCACGTGTCAGGACTCAGGAGACTGCAAGATCGACATGGCTAGCAACTGCAACTCCATCATTTCGTGAAGGGAATTACCGTTCAGTCGTCGAGTGATGAGTGAGTGTGTTATTAAATGGTGAGTTGTGTTATGTTGTACTCTCCAAATGTTGAATTGTAAATAGTTGTATTGATTGCATATTGCCAGCCAAATACTGTATATACTGAATATGTTCTGGAAAGATTTGATTAATCACAGTTTTGATGATAGTATGATTTGATTTGATTGGATTATTGCTATGGCATCCATGGTGCCTATAAATTGTAGACTGTGCTAAACAGTGATTTCATGGGTAAACTAGTAGATGACAATGTATCTGTTGTTAGCCACGGTGGAAGTGTTTTATTGTGGAACCTAATTTATTGTATCTGAGACATTTAACTTGGTATAGCTATACAAAAAATACTGTACAGTATGTACAATTCATGTCTAATGTTGCCATCTAGTGATTGAACAGGAAAACCAAATTAAACAATACAATGTAACACTGCAAAGTTAGCTATCTGATTTTTATTTATTATTATTTTACTCACTGAACGGGTCATCTTAGATATAATCGCAAAAGTTGCCCCCCCTGAGAAAATTGTCAGGAGCCGCCACTGTTCCTGAGGATATGAATTACCTTTAGAAAGAGGAAGTCATCTAAGGCCATGGCCTCTTCTGTGTCTCTGATACTGTTGGTCAACACTTGTATGTCATCATTGATCCTGTCAATCTTTTCTTTTATCCTTTGACTCTTCTCATCCTCTTCCTGTTTCAGCTGTGACATCAGTGTTGCCTCCTCATCACGGAGGTACTGCTGCATCTTCTCAAACTCCTCCCTCAAGACCTGGGCTGTTTGTGCTGATTGGTTCTGACAACAGGGTTTTGAGACATCATGTTAGAAGATTTATATGATTTTGACTTTGACATTTTAGAGTTACACTGTAATTTCCTGGTCAAGAAGGGATATTTTCCATATAATTTTCCATATAGTTTCAGACACCATATTGGTGTGAAGAACTAGTAATTCTCCGACATCCAGTACCTTTATGTAAGCAGCAGTATCCTCCAAGGTTTGTCTGATGGAGGCTGAACTCTCTAACTGTTCCTGGAGACTTCTGATTGCAGATCGCAGCTCTCTCTACAGACAGAATATGAGGCTAGGTATATTATGATAAACCTTACCACATGCAGGGCCAGATTTACGAAGAAAATTGTGTGAAAATGTGCATTGCAGCCTTAAATGAAATTGCAGCCACAGAGTGTGTGCATTTAGCTACTCATTTACTTTACTACACTTCATTATACAATTAGATCCTGGGCTGCACCAGGTCCAGCCCTCCAGAAGCACTCTGCATGCAAAGGAAAGCTCATTCACACAGTTCTGCCTGAAATCACTGAGCTCAGGAAAGAATTGATAACATGTAATTAATAATCACAACTTGATAGAGAGAGAGAGAGAGAGAGAGAGAGAGAGAGAGAGAGAGAAACAGGTGCAACAGTTGGTGCTGGTATGGATGTTAATACTGATGTCAATGCAACCAAACACTCAAATGTCATAAAAGCATAATGATACACAATACAAGTGTAGACAACTGCGGCATCTTAAGACTAAAATTGTGGCTATTAAATACAGCATTTAGTGACATCTAGTGGCTAGAAAATGTTTCTAAATACTGTCTTTAAAGCTGCTGCAATCAATATTTCACTTTAACATTGGATCAAATTACCACACGTGTAATGTGAAAGTAATCGCTGTTAGTGATAGAAAATCTGAGAGTTACGTCCAACTTTGCAGTTTCCTTCTCGGCTTTAAAACTCTTGTCTCGCTAACTTTATCAACAC
Organism: Chaetodon trifasciatus; assembly: GCA_037975065.1. NCBI lineage: Eukaryota > Metazoa > Chordata > Actinopteri > Chaetodontiformes > Chaetodontidae > Chaetodon > Chaetodon trifasciatus. Next base: position 874,005 of record JBBMOE010000067.1, on the reverse strand, counting down.
AGTTCTAAACCTGCTGTTCACTACCTGTTCAGCACCAGACAGCAGACAGATACTGTTTGCAATGGGCTTTTGAACACAGTAGAGTATTTAGTGGTTATTGAGCCTGATATTTTTCTCAGGTTGAAGACCAAACCAGAGCTGAAAGGAATGTGAATATTGATTTTTAAATTGCTGAGTTGGTGATAATTCCCTGTGGCTTTGTTAATGAGTAAAACTTGTTTCACATGACAGTGTCATATGATCCATTAATATCAACTAATGCAGCTTCATCACTATTATGCAAATTGCTCTATTATGTACATACACTATCATATATGAATATATACATATACTATCATACACATACCATATACTTTATATACTATTTTGTTTGAGTCTGCCTATTAAAAGTTTTGCCTCGCTATCATTGCCAAGTGCTTGCTCATGGGGGAATTGCTGGTTCTCTGTACACTAATGACTATGTTCTATAACTTTAGTTGTAGGTTTGGTGAATATGAATAATGTTGAATTGAACTTGACAACTTGACATCACCAGTACTATTATCTTAGCTGACAGTTCCAGAGCCACTGAAGATATTATTCAACAAACGTCCTGAGAAGTACTTCTCAAAATGTGCAAAAACTGATTTTCATATGTATAATAGGTCAAGGATTCCCTGTAATATATGTCAAGTCAGAGCAGTTTGTGTCTTGGTTCTTGTGTCTGACCTTACAGTCGAGGACAGCCTCCTGTATGGAACAGCACTGGTGCTCTTCATGTTTGTCTGTCTGACACTGCTGGCAGAGTGGCTCCCCCTCTTCCAAACAGAATACACTGAGCATTTCTCCATGCTCCACACACAGCTCTTTATTCTCCATACCCCTGTATCTGACCAAGGCTTTCCCTCCATCATTTGATGCCCTGACATCCTCCACAGCTCCAACTGTGACCCCAGGTCTCCTGGGCTGGTCATGGAATAGGGCTTCCAGCAGAGTTTGCAGGACCGAGTCCATCAGCTGTGATCCATAGCAGATAGTACAGTCAGCCTGGCCCAGCTCTCCTTGGCTCAGCTCAATACACTTGGGACACAGTTTGTGTCCACAAGGCAGTGTTAGTATACCCAGCAACTGGCAGCCCGGACACTCAGACTCTTCTTCAGGTTGGATTGGACGCTGCTGATCCTCAATAGAATCTAAGTATGGGGATTCCCCAACAGTGACAGTGTCACTCTGTTGATAAGGAGTGTTTGTATCTTTGTCTTGTCCCTGCTCCTCTTCTTCCTCATGATCAGCCTGACTTGCCCTCTCAGCCATGACAGTACTGCAGATGACTGGTTAATTTTAGTAGGCTACAGAGTAACAGAGTAGGTTTCTGTCCCTGACTGTGTGATGCAGGCCCACAGCAATCTGAGCTCTGTAACCAGTTGCAAAATCACATGCACCTTCTATAACCATAAGCTCCTCCCCCTCAGCTGCTGCCCTCCCCCTCCCCTCTGAGAGGTGAAGTAACCAAATGACATGATAAAAATACTCGTCAATGGAGAGCAAGAAGCATCAAGAAGTCAAGAAGAGACTCATAGAAGAATGGAATGAACAAAATTACTTAACAAAGTAAATTGTAATTCAAAAGAATTTAAAATCAAACAGGAAAACAGAATCATAGTACACATAACAGAGCAAACTGAAAAACAGCGAAGTGATGTGATGCCCTGCACGCCTTTTAAGGCCACCAACTGTCCTCTCTTGGCCCAGCTAGAACATGGATTCTGCAACACAGAAAAGAAAATCTGTGATATCAGATCCACTTCCCCCCTTTTTTCATGTGTCTGACAAATGCTTTGCTCATCTACCAAACCATACAAATGACAGTTATAGTGACATGATATAATATACCTACTCCAGTTGTTGCCCTTTTAATGGAGCATATCTGAAATATGTCAGTTATAGAGTACATGAAAAATCATGAGGAAGAACCTCATACCAAAGTCTCTAAAGGTTTTTAAAGGTCAGATTGGAGGAAGAGCGAGCTTAGTAGTTGTAAGCTCCTGCAGTGGAACAGGGCTATTTTGATTTTAAATTGGATTTTTCGATTTGGTTTTTTGTTTCAATCTTTTCCATTTTCTCTGTGCATTACATTGTGAGAAAATGGTTTCATTTAATAAAACAGTAGTGTAGAACTGGAGTGTCTTCAATGCAGAGAGCACCATCTTCTGGTCAGAGAGCGGCATTTGATTGAGATGAACATGAGCGTCACAGCTGCTTGCCACAGTTTAAATGTATACTCATATGTACAGAAAGAGGAGATGATAAGTAACTCAGTAGAAACAGTACAACCACACCTGTACTGTATAGTACTGTATCTGTAAAATTTCAACTTACAATACTAGTAACGTTTCAAGTCTGAACATAGAGTGTATGGTGGTCACACTCGCATCCATTTGTTAAGAGAAATGTCTTATATAATTTCAACAACCTTTAGATTATCTTAACTTAATTTATCTGTTTTAGATCAACCTGTCTTACAGGTGTAATCAATATTCTCATATTATCTCTGGTCAGTCTCATTTACATAATTTTTTACCAATCCATGGAAATACACCTGGCACTCAGCTACAAATAGTAATTCATATTTGCTGACATCAGGCTCTATGTCTAATGTGGCTTTGGCCTAAACCATCACATGTCAACCCTATCTCCTAAAAATTAGATTTATATAGATCTTATTTGTGTCCATAAATGATGTTGTGCTAACAAATATAATTGCTGTCTGAATTATGTTCAGAATCAATGTTTGTTTGAGTGAATGAAACATTTTATGTAACACACTGGAGTCATAGGGAGATGGTTGGGGTGGGTGGCGGGCATACAAAGTGTGGCACCAGAAGTTCACATCCAGACTGTGGTCAGGTTTGGGAAACAAAAGCACTTTCGTTAAAGTTAGGGGGAAGATTGTGATTGCTTCTGACTTTTCCTGTATTAAAAAAGACCTTGATCTTTCCCTAACATGAACCCAGTGCTGTCAGCATAACCACAAAAAAGTCACTATGAGTGCATAGTGCATTGCAACACTGCCTACTTTGGTGAAAAACAAATAAAATATGTTTTCAGTAAACACAAGTTCACTATCAACAGGTTTACGACTTGCCAGCAACAACATTTGTTCAATTCAATATTCCTTTTATTAGTCCCGCGAGGGGAAATTCCAGTTTACAGCAGCATCAGTAAAGTGGATAGAGTATTGAACAAGTGCAATGCAGATTCAAAACAACAAGTATATATACAAAAGAGTGGGATAAAAGAATGACATCATCCTAATAAGTTGTAAATAGCATTTACAGATTGTTATGCACAGATTATTGCACTGATTATTGCACTGATTACTTGGAGCAGTTTTTGTTGTGTAGTCTGACAGCTGAAGGAAGGAATGATCTGCAATACCGCTCCTTCACATACTTTGGATGTAGCATCCTGTCACTGATGGAGCTCCTCAGTGCAGTGAGTGTGTGTTGGAGGGGGTGGGAGTCATTGACTGTCATGGAGGACAGCTTGGCTGTCATCCTCCTCTCCCCCACCACTTCCACCAGTTCCAGACGGCATCCCAGGACAAAGCTGGCATTCCTGATGAGTTTGTCCAGCCTCTTCCTGTCAGCTGTTGTGATGCTGCTCCCCCAGCAGACTACACCGCAGAAAATGGCAGAGGCCACAACAGCGTCACAGAAGGTCTTCAGGAGTGCCCCACACACCCCAAAAGACCTCAGCCTCCTGAGCAGATAGAGTCTGCTCTGTCCTTTTTTGAGTCCAGTCAAGTTTGTTGTTCAGATGAACACCCAGGTACTTATAAGATGTCACCATCTCAATGTCCCTTCCCTGGATGTTCACTGGTGATGGGGGAGAGTACGGGCACCAGCGGAAGTCCACAACCAGCTCCTTGGTTTGCACCTGGGACTCCCAGAGGCGTGGCACCCTTCCCAGTCTCAGACTCAGGTTGAACAGATGTCCAATGATTTTGCTCAGCTGATCAGAGCAGGATCTGAGGAGCCTGGGACTGAGGCAGTCCGGGCCTGCAGCCTTCCTGGTCTTTAACCTCTGAGCTGATTTCTCCCCTGGAGAGGTGTGAGGGACAAGTTGGAGCAGGGGGGCTGAGTGTCTTGTGAAGTGGATGGGGGGCTGGGAGGAACAGTGGGGGGTGGCTTTGGTGGCGGTGAGCTGAATACTGTGGGGGAGGGGCAGATGCTTCCTCAAACCTGCAGAAGTAGGTGTTCAGCTCATCTGCCCACTTTGGATCCCCAGCTGCCTGGGAGTTTGGCTCCTGGTGGCCTGAAATGGTTTTCAGGCCTCTCCAGACTCCCCTGGTGTTGTTCTCCTGCAGCTGTTCCTCCATTCTCCTCCTGTATCTGTCCTTCACCTCCCTGATTTTCCTTCTTAGCTCCCTCTGAACAGTTTTCAGCTCCTCTTAGTTTCCTGACTTGAAGACCCTCTTCTTCTCCTTTAAAAGAGCCTTAATGTCGGGATTAATCCAGGGTTTGTTGTTTGAGTGACGCCGTACAGTCCTGGTGGGTACAGTGTTCTCCACACAGAAGTTTATGTAGTCTGTGATGTTGTCTGTCAAATTGTCAATGTCTTCCTCATGAGAGTCACTGAATATATCCCACACTGTTGTATCGAAGCTGTCCTTCAGAGCCTCTTCAGCCTCGTCAGACCACCTCTTCACTCTGCGGGACACAGCTGGTTGCCTGTTAACAAGGGGCTTGTAGACAGGCAGGAGATGAACCAGGTTGTGATCAGCTCTTCCCAGAGGAGGGAGGGGTGATGATTCATATGCCTCCTTGGTGTTGGCATAGAATAAGTCCAGTGTTTTAGGTCGCTTTCACACCAGAGCTGTTTGGTCCACTTTAAACGGACCAGAGTTCATTTCCTCGGATAGTCCGCTTCATTTGGGCAGGTGTGAAAGTTCATCTGAACTCTGGTGCGGACCAAACAAGCAAACTCTGGTCTGCCTGAAAATGTGGGTCTCGGTTCGCTTGCAAGTGAACCCTGGCTCGGTTCGTATGCAGTGTGAAAGCTCACTGGACCAAACACAGGACCAAGTCACATAGTGACTCTATACACAGTGCATACACAGTGCATCTGACAAGTGACCGCTGACATTAACAGTTGCTAGCTAGCTTAGCTCAATTGTCTGAACAACAATAACCCATAAATTCACAATTTGGCATATTTAAACAAAATCAAATCACAACTATCGACAGTCACAGTCCTTAAACTCTGAGCTCATATGCTGTCACATGTTAGATCGTCAAAGTTAGAAAAATAACAGAATCAGTCCCTGACAAGCTACGATAGCATTGTAGGAACAGTTGCGTTCACTAACGTTGTAGCATTCCCTAAAATAATGGGAGGGGGGAGGGAGGGTTTTCCCCTCCTACTTTGTCCAATTGACGAGCGCCCCTTTCAACCACGTGATGCTGCTCAGAAAGTTTGGTGCGCTTTAGAAATCACAGTGTGAAAGCAGAACCGAAACAAGTGATAAATGCAACAATGTTGTGACTTTCAGCTCCCCAATCGAACCGAGTCTGCTTGGTCAGGTGTGAAAACGATCTTATTGTCTCTGGTGACACATGTAACATACTGGATGAATTTGGGCAGAGCAGACCACAGAGAGGCATGATTAAAATCCCCAGAGATCAGTAAGAGGGCCTCTGGTTTCTGAGTCTGCAGCCTGCTGATCACGGTGTTGATAACGTCACAGGCTTCTTCGGCGTTAGCAGAGGGAGGAATATACACAGCCACCACTATGGCGTGTGAGAACTCCCGCGGCAGATAATATGGCATCAGACTAACAGCCAACAGTTCAATGTCCGGGCAGCAGTGCTGCTCTTTGATAGTGATGTGCCTGGAGTTACACCATCTATCGTTCACAAACACTGCCAGCCCTGTTGTTAATAAAAAATATAATTCTGTATACATTACTTTTCCTTCAAAATGCATTTGCTCTTTCGTTTGGCAAATTGGATCTGTATAAATGTAATTTCTAGGGGACAGGGCTCCACAAGGTAGAATCTTTACCCTTTTTGGCATTTAAGATGTAGTCAAACTCCTAAATAAAATAAAAAATGAGCCAACATTAAAAGCACTGACAGTTGAAGTGAAAAACACTGGTCATCCTGTTACAATGCAATGTTCCATTGAAAATCCTTGGGTCCTGGTATTCATGTGGTTGTTACTTTGACATATACCACCTACCTAAACATTGAGGTAGACCAAGTAGACCCCTTCATGGCAATGGTATTCCCTGATGGCAGTGGTTTCTTTCAGCAGGATAATGTGCCCTGTGATGCTGCAAAAATTGTTTATGAATGATTTGAGCAACATGACAAAGAGTAAAGGTTGTTGACTTGGCCTTTAAAATCTCCAGATCCCAATTCTATCAAGGATCTGTGGGATCTGCTGGAACAAGTCAGATCCATAGACACCACATCATGTGGTGTTCGTGACCTCAGTGACTGTATGTGGCCATGATATTTGTGTCATACTATTACCATACCTTGCCTGCTAGTGTGTGTGTGTGTGTGTGGTGCGTGTGTGTGTGCATGTGTGCACACATCTGTGTACATAGTTCTGAACTTTGTTTACACAGGCTAATGTTTCTGACCAGTAATATCAATTCCTCTCAGAAAGTGTAGAAAGTGTAGTTTGTGGTGGCACGTGCACAAAACCTGAGATTCTGCCACATTAAATTGCTAATTAAAACACAGAAATTTTGTTCTTTATGTGTTTTGTAATGTACTTAAAGGTTCAAAATGATAAATATCTACACACACATATATACATGTATTTATATATTTTATCCTGCTTTCAACCCTTAATCTCCAATTTGTTGATTCATACAACAAATGAATTGAAACAAACTGCCAATTCTGTGATTACCAAATAAAGCATATCATAAAAAAGTAATCTGAAAATTATCTTAATGATACCTCTGAGATAAATGTGGTAGAGAAAAGAAAAAAGGATAAGTAGCATAAAACATAAAACTCAAATGAAGTTACATTCCACCACTGCTGTAGAGTGTTTGCATCTGGAAGACACATTATTATTGACTATGCTGAAGAACTATAGTAAGCTGCTAGCACTCTCTTAATGAACACATTGTGCAATTAAGGAGATGTACTTTGTACCTAACACTCATTAACACAGGGGAAAAAGTGGTGAATATTGTGTTCTTTTCAGGTAAAAAACTGTGTATGCAAGAGTCATCAGTGTTTCTTCATGATAGATGCATTGCTTAACTTTGCTCACTAGGTGACACCATTTCACCATAAAATGTGATCTGGACAGAAAACATTTGGGGTAAAGATCTCATCTCAATAGGAATCAGGTTCAGATGAGTCCTGTACATGACATCAATAGTGACATTTAAACAACGATAGTTTGATATTTTGGTAGAATGGAGGAGGGTCTTGTCTTTTTTTTTTTTTACCTCGCGCTCATATGGTATTTGTCTTTCTTGTTGAGATTTTCTAGAAAATAAAATAAAATAGTGACACTGAAAAGGGCGACATATCCTGTTTCTGTATCAGGGCTGTAATTGTGCCCATTACAATCAGGTAGTAGCTATAACGATACTTTTGAGAAACTATCCCATGGTTGCTTCTTCCATAATTTATACTGCATCAAAAAAGAAAGAAAAACAAGTAAGGTTCAGTCATTTAACTCCTGTGGGATGGATTATTACATGAATGTAGAATATGTGCATTATTGGTATTTGACGTCTCTTATTTCATCACCCCTACAAGCAAATAGCAAGATCAGCACAATAGGCACTGGGGAGTGACACTAACAACTTCCCCTGTGCAATCAGAGCCTACAGGTGGAGTCTCAGGTGGAGGCAAGGCTTTGGAATGTTATATGAATAGTGGCAACAGCGGCAGCAGCAAGTGTCAGCATAGTTTACAGGTGAGCAGTCTGGCATCAGCCATGACAGCAAGAGTGAGCAGAGCACTGACAGCTTAAGTGCACCGCCATGATCAAAGAATGTGCTGGATGCTGTATATGTTGCAGTGAAAGGAGTATGACTTGTGAGTGTACTCTATTTGATTGCCTGAACAAGCTGGCAGGCTTGAGTTCTTTTAATACGTCATTTGAAGCTAGCCTGTAATATAATCTTGTTCGCCAACTTGTTTAGCTAATTGGTGATGTGAAATTAAACATGTTTACAGTTTGGAACGTTATTATGGTAATTTCATACATGTATGTGATGTGTGGATGAGTTCTTCAGTCCACAAGCCATTTAAACACACAGAGTTAAAAATCTCTCCACTGTTGGCTGAACTGTACTGAAGTGGCTTTGCTCAATGATAGCATGTGACTGTGTGCTGTGTGCAAGTATTTACTATCCTATGATATCCATATCTATATGTAATAACCATTTTGACCAGTACTTGTGAAATTTATCGATATGAAAACTCTCACTCTCAAAATTTCCTGTGCAATCCCTATGCACTTTTGTTGGTGGTTCCTTGTCTAACTGACTGCATGTCTAAATTGTAAAAGTGTGACATAAATTCACTAATTGTCTGTGTTTATGTAAGCTAAAGTGTACTCCAGTTTGTATGTCTACACCACAGAAAAATGCACTGTCTATGATGAGTGGTGAAAGATGATTAGCATCAAATCATCCCAGATGGCTCTTGCTGAAGTTTTGGATTAAAGTGCACAGTGACGGCTTTTCAAGTAAGCTATGAGTCAGACTCATAAAATGGTAACAGCATTGTTTACTTTGCAGAAAGCAGGTGTAAGAGGGTTAAATGTGGTCCTTTAACCACATCCGTGAGCTTGTAGTTTCCACTATAACAGTTATTATTAAACTCTTATCTAACACCCCCTCCCTTGCCCACATGTTTCTTCGGCTCCACGCAACATCAATTAACAACATGCATGCACATCATTATAATACCCATAAAACACTTTTTGTTGTGAAATGACTGTTGATGTTGTGATATGCCATTTTCGTGCTATGCAGTCACTCTCATGTGACCAGGCAAAGTTTTTGATTACCACTAGGTCTATGTACCTCCTCTCATCTGTGGTGATGAGCTTTGGGTAGGAGATACATACAGATACAAACAACCAACTTGGGTTTTATTTGCAGAGTGGGACAGGATGAAGAGCTGAGACAAACTTTGACTGCAACTGCTAATCTTTTGATTAAAGGAGTAAGCTGAGGTGTTTTGGAGATCTGAAGGAGGAGGTGTGCAGGCAAAACCAACTGGAAGGAGAACCTGGGGTAAACCCTGAACATGCAGGAGGAGATACATATCTGATCTGGCCTGGGTTTGTCTTGGCATCCCCCTTAGTAGCATTATTTGTAGTAGAGTAGTATCTCACTGACTACTTTCTAGATTACCAAAAAACTGCACATTACATATTCATGGTAAAGATAGGATGAACATCCAAGGTTTTTGTGACCCCCTGGCTTTTCCCCTAAAGCCACGATCACACACAAATGTATACTTGTACCAAAGAAGCCTCAAAACCTACAGGGCAGACTGCTACGAAATGTGTTCAGGATTATTCATGTTCTGCAGAGGGTGAACTTCACCAGTCTCTACAAACTTGGCTTTGGAGTGTTGCAGATGATATAGATGCAGACACTTAAGAATGGTGCTGAAAACATAAATGTTCACTGAAAGCACAATAATATTGCACTGGACAAACTGGTAGTAAAGGAAGACAAAAGAGAGCTAGGCGACAACTGAAATGCATTTAGTCATGTTCTGTGTTGAAATGCAATCTATTTCTTTCTTTTTTTTCTACTACTGTCTTGCTGTTTTCTGCTGTCTTCAAATGAAAGAAAAAAACAACATGGACAGAGAGAAAAACTGGCTCGAGTGCTAGAGTATGCACCTGGGACTCCCAGAAGGTGTTAAAACACCAGGAGCCCTCTCCCACAAAGCTAAGGGGAGATCATATTAGGTTAGCAGGCTAGCAGGTGCAGCCTTCACATTAAAGAAAGAACTAAGGCCTCCCTAATAAATGCCTTTATGACTGCATCTGTTTTTAAGTCCTGTGGTGGTAATGTCAGCGAGAGGGAGGAATGCTTTATAGGAAAGCAAAGAAAGGGGGAATATTTCCCCATGTACAAGAGGCATACAGAAGCATGTTTTACAGAAACATTGTAAAGACTATAGAAAAATATAATGTATACACTGTTACATACATACATACATACATACATACATACATACATACATACATACATACATACATACATACATACATACATCTGTTAAAGTAGAATTAGACAAAATATTCTGTAGCCATTCCAGTGCTAATCTGGAGTTTAGACACTCCAATAGAATGGAAACAGCAAAAGCTGGATCTTGTAGTTTATCCACATCTGAAGCTATGAGCTGAAAAGCATGCTAACTATGGCTGTACAGCTTTCATTAAGGTTGCCATGTACAGAATTTAACATTTTTTGACTATGGTGACTTTTAATGGTATGCATCTGGCATGTCAGGTGGCTGGTGATGTGCTCACTGAAGACTGAGATTGACCAATCACGCCATTGAAGGCAGGACTATGACCGAGTTAAGGAAAGCAAGATAGCTACCAAGATGCATCCATGAAACATGGCTAATGGTGAATGGCCAATACGTAGTGTACAGCATGTGTGCTGCTCTTTAGGGAGAAGGTCAGGGTGGATAAAAACATCTGACTTTGACAACGCAGGCTATAATTTGGATTGTACCTATTCACAACAGTCTACATTGATTTCTAAGCCCTTTACTTTATCTGACCATAATCAAGTGACAGCAGTCTTTACCAAGCTTTGTCTTAACCAAGTACTTGCCTAAACCTGAGCAAGCCTCAACCATACAGCTGGCAGATCAGAAAACATATGAATCCTGAATCATCTGAAGAATTTTTTAAAGATGAAAGATTTTTTAAAGATTACAGAAGTTGTTTTGATTGCTTACACCTGAGTATTTGTTAGAGAAGAAAACTTGAATTCATTCATTCATTCATTCATTCATTCATCTTCTATAGCCGCCTATCCCTTTTGGGGGTTGCGGGGGGGCTGGAGCCTATCCCAGCTGTCAATGGGCAAGAGGCGGGGTACATCCTGGACCGGTCGCCAATCAACCGCAGAACTTGAATTCAAATACTTGTATAGGTTATGTTTCCAACCATGGCATTTGCCAAGGCCACAGTTTTCCTCAAGGTTTCTTGAAACATTTCAATGTGTCAGCCTTTTTGTGGCCATTAACCAGAGCCAAAGCTGTTTCATAGATAATTACCAAGAACCAGCATTTATTTTTGTTGTAAAACAGCATTTTCAGTGACATCATGGACACTTCTTCACCTCTTGCTGTTGTCTGGATACCAAACTTCATGATGGACACATGTGGTTTATCCACAGAAACCCTGTGTTTGTGTTTATAACAGCAACATTGCAGTTACATGACTCAGTAAGTGAAGCTTTTCTCTGTCTGAGGTCATGGTTAACTCAGCTGAAGGTCCCGGCTTGTGGTCCTGCTGCTGTTTGTATTCAAGAGGGGAGCACCTGTTTATTTGCTTAAGCTATGACTCATTTGCATCTGTGTTGTATTGTTGTTGATTGTTGTTGGCTAACTTGTTCTATTTAGTTGTAGTTCATAACATTACACTATGGTATAACAATGTAGTCATCTTTGAGCTTCTCAGCACATGAGCCTGGTAGTTTTATTGCCGTATTCAATTAGCAGTTAAAGGGAACGTTTCAGTGCTTTCAATGAATGGTATAAAACTTTGTATGTGTCAACCTGTATTATAGGTGTTTCAATCTTTGCCCCAGTCTAAATTGTTAAATAGACTACTACAGGTCGTAGTCTTACTACAGTCCAATTTCACTCATAATCCTGCACAATAACACAGTATGGTATATAAAGAATTTCTATTTTCAACTACTGTTCTGCAGCTGTTGCCTATGAAACAGATCTTAACTTGTTAGATCTGTTGATTGATCAATGCAAACATCTGTCAAGACACAAACCAGTCTTTAGTCTGTTGGAGAGGTCACATCTATTTCTTGAACCTTGTGTATCAGCTCCCTGATTCTCTAGATTTCACTGCAAGCAGAGTAAATTTTTGTTGGGAATTCCCTGGAGCTGCTGCCCGACTTTAGTTCTGAATGTGTCTCACCATGGTTTCCAAACCACAGAGAAAGCCTGATGTAGCCACACTCACAAGAAACCAAACTTCAAACTTCAAACCTGGTTATCCTGTCCTGCTGACTCAACAAATGTCACAGAAGGCTGGCCATTAAAAGAAATGACAACACAAGTTAAAATATCGATGACTCATTAAACCACTACACTACCGCTACAGACAGAAATGTATTATTGTCCACTGGTGTATACTTTTCAATGGATATTTCAATCTAATCCTATTGTAGTCCAGGATGGGGCTTTTCTATGATGACATATCAGTGCCAAAATTAGTGAGTGCAAATGCACGTGCACAGATGTAGAGGAGCCACGCATGTAAATGGCTGTTCATTGTTGTGAGCACTTTCACAGTGCTCAGGCTCAGAATATCAAGAGATATTTTAATACCTTGCATTGCATTACTAGCCACTTTAGCAATACCTGCAACATTTAGCTAGCAAGTCAGACATGTCAGATCAGACATGATGTTAGCTATCTAGCATGTCTTTTTGCTGTGATTGTTAAAGTCAATTCTAGATTTTGTGTAACAAGCAGGGTAACAAAATGCTGCCAGGTATGTTGTTTGTTTGATAAGAAGTGCCTTGGCTTAAGAAGGTGAGATATCTTCTCAAAACCGTAAACATATTGTGAAATTTGTGTGAGATGACTTGACCATGTGTGTCATTCCCATAAGGTACAGCTGTGCAGCCATTTAAAACAATAAAAAATAATGGCTGGCAGAAGCACGCTGATGTGTTTTAATGACACCTTAACAGACCATATCATTTTCAGGCTTTGTGACTATCTGGATAATATTTCGGTTAATGCAACATTTAGATATAACATACTTACTAAGATGGTAGTCAGGAACAGAGAGCCTGCTACACGGGGATGACAGCAGTCGACCCTTATGGCAGTAAAGAGTAGACTGGGACAAGGCAGTGTCAGGTATCCCAAGGGCAGTAGTAGCAGATGGCCCCTGGCTGTCCCCGTACATCAGGCTGTATAGCACAATATGGCCAGGTATGGACCTGAACTGAATGATCATTGTGACTGATCGTCAATCAAGTCAGGAAGAGCTAGATATCATCTATGTGAAAAATGCTAATAACCTGAACCAAACTGAAAATGTGCAAATGTGAAAGTAATGTTGACTTGAAAATAGAATTTCATTAAATCTGCCCCATTAAATCTGTTTTGCTCATCCAAAAATTAGACTTTTCCAAAACTTTTTCCAGAGTGAATCTGAAAATGCCTGCTGATGTGTCAGTTGGGACAAGGAAAATCTGAAAGCCTGGTTGGTGGCTATGTGGCAGTAAAGTTAAGAAGACAACTCACTTTCTCCACTATTCCACACTGTGATAACATATTTTAACTCATTATAGTAGATCCCACTGCAGAGCTGTTTTCATTTGCTTGTTTATGTCAGATAGATAGATACTCAGGTAAAATAGTGATTTGATCAGTGTCTCCTACTTAATGTCTCTGTGACTATTTACTACTTAATCATGAGTTTGTATTAAAACATAGCATCAGTGATCACAGAACGTAGGAGATGGAACAGAATCTTTAATTCAAACCATGGGGGTTTGAATTAAAAGCCTGTGGCTTTCATACTCTGAGCCTCCAACCACCAAGACAAGATTACTCAAGTGATGTCACTTGTAATTTTCTATCAGTTGTAATTTTCTGAGTTGAACTGGGCCTGCCAGAGGCAGAGAGCATCATACATCTGTTTTCATACACTGAGCAGGCAAAGCCGTACTCAGTAATTTGACATGTGAAATTGTTGCAGAGTTCCTTTAATGTAAAGTGGAAATTGAAGGAATTTTTTGATATTCCATTTCACTGTATGTTAATGTAAAGTGAACACTAAATGCTGTACTAGCTGCTTTTTAAATATTTTTTCTGGGAGATATCTGGTCACAAATGTAAGTCTGTGGTGTTCTAAATGGTTTGATAAACAGTGGCAGTACACAGTATTTGTTACAGGTTTCCCTCCCCATGCCCCCTCCTCCTTACATCTCCCACAAGCAATATGGAAACCATTACCCCATATAAATGCAGATGGACATTCCAAAAAATTTCCTCAGAGTAAGTAAATACATTGTGATTCTATTTCCATATTATGTGAAAACTCTGCTGGCCAGCTGGTGTATCCATTCTACAGGAGGAAGCATGGTACATTTTTCTGTCTTCTGCTTATTGAGGCATTAGTGTTGGACATAATCTATGAGAACAATATCACCCACTGCCATGGTTATCAAACATAGGAACAATAAGTGAGGATTCAGACCAAAACAGCTCTGTGTTAAAACAACAAAGGGGGTGCATTGGTGGAAGTGTGTAGTAATGAGACAATGAAATACAATCCATGGAGTCCACAGTTATGGAAAGAGACAACAGTGGCAAATCCTCTCTTAATACTACAAATTGTATGTGCCTGCAAAGCAAAGCACCTTGCAGGATGATGCCACACTGCATTGCAGCAAAAATTGAGGCAGATTCAAGGTTTACCAGATAATGCTGTGTTGGCATCAAGGCTATCTCAACAGACAATGAGAGAGCTGTGTTTTTTCATGAAATGCTACTGTCGGCATGAACTTGGCATAAACCTACAAACTTTTTTTTTCTTTTCAGGCTAGTCTTAAGCCAAAGCATGTAACAGACCTGCTGATTCATTGGAGGATAGCATGTCATTATGATGGATTACCTCTGCACGAAAATTACACACGTATGAATGTACAGTACCAATGGGGATGGAGGTTGGGATGGAGTGGTAGATTACACAGATGACCTTCACACAGGACACCAGGGTTTGATTCCCATGAGAAACCAACAGGCAATATTGACCATGATATTTTCCTAAACCTAAACAAGTAGTTTGGATGCTTAAACCTAACCAAACAGCAACCGTCAGTTCTCAGCAAGCTTTATTTTAAAAGTGTGACCGGGCATTGCATAGGTATTATTGTCTAACTTGACCACAGAATGAAAAGGTGTTGTTTTCACACCATATAACATGAAACAGACATGGTGGACAGATGGGTAAATCGAATGCTTTGGCGTGATACCGGGGGACTCCCCTTCTTTAACGAGACAAAACACAAGTCGCTCTAATGTAAATCATTACATTTCAGGGTGATGACTTGGGTTTAGGGTAGGGTAAGGTTAGGTTTGGGTTAAGGTTATGGTGAGGCCAGTAGTGGTGATGGTTATGGTTGGGGAAAGTCTGAAAGTCTCCAGAAAATTAATGTAAGTCTATGTAATGTCCATAGAAATGATGGAAATACAAAAAATGTGTGTGCATGTGTGTGAGCCTAAGCTGTCATGCATTGCGTGATGTGAAAGCAATTGAAAGCACCCCAGCTTCTGGGTCCTTAGTGGTTGGAGCTGCAAAATGGTTCCATTTGGGTCTGTAAACTGTGATGTTTTTCTTGATATGTAAATACAGTCTTTCTGCTGTTGAAATTCAGGACCATGGCAGACATTTCAATAGGGGAAAGTGATTTTCCTCTGATCACAGCACATGGCTAATTGGGTCTGATCCACAGGTAGGCAAGATGTATTTGTGCAGCATTTTTTTGACAGGAACTCTTGAACATAAAAGGCATTGCTACTGGCACACTCTTGGGAAAATGTTTCCATGTTCGTTCCATTTACAGTAATGTGCAATATGTAGACAATATGTAGAACATCATGCCATACAGAAGAGAGCGTGGGCATAAATATGCAGCTCCGCTTCATTGGGTCATTCTGTTACCTTGGTTCCACTTGGTTAAAAATAATGTTTGGTATTCTATTGAGGTTAACGGATATAAATAAATCATAAATGCTGAGTAACACAGTCGTAGAGGGGAAAAAAGGAAAATGTGCTGGTGCTTTTCCCCCCTCACAAAAGCAGAGGAAAGCTGTTTCTTGTAAAGGTATGATTTGTGCAAAGAAACAGGCTATCATTTAAAAATGAACATTGGGATCATCATCCCAGAACATCAGAGCAGACATATTTAACCTGTCAGTCAGAGAACAGGGAGTTTAAAACACAGTGTGACAATTTGCCATCACCATCATCATTAACAGCAAAAGTACAGTCAATAGAATCATATTTGCCACAATGCATAATACATTTGCCTATAGACATATGAAGTACAACTGAAATTTAACTCTCCTCATTTTTTGTCTAAGTAACAAGTTTCTACACACAAAAACACAAGTGAATCAGGTTTGATTATACTGTACCTAGTGTTTAGTTTTAATTTTTTTAATCAGAATAAAACTATGGACATATTGTGGATGCAGTGTCTAAGCTAAGAGGTTCTGAGTCGGTGTTGAGTGAAAACAGAGAGCTGACATTACTAGCAGATATGCTGTCAGGTTCTGCGTGTTGGAATTGAATGGAGAGCATAACTGCAGTCTTGTATCTCAGAAATTCTATCTATATTTGACAATTCTGCACCTCACGATTTATGTGTAATTGCAATACTGGCAAAGTGTGTGGATGAGCATGTCTGACTTTCAGGAGACTGGAGACTTACAAAAATAGTTTGCTTTTTCATTAACTTTAACACCATGTTCTGCCCCTCTTTACAAAGTGTTTAGGTGTCTAACCTGCCTTGGGGAGTGCCAAGCTGGTCCATAAGACTTGGTGTACATCCTTGTATCCCTGAGGAGAAAAATGTCCTTTTTGTCCTTTCCTTCGTGGCCAAAGGAAGGGTGTTAAAAAAGAGACTCGCAATGAAATGTTAAAAACCAGTGCAGGACCTGGAGAGGAGAGCATCCTCTGCAGGCCGTCTCTTTCTGAGCTGTGACTACCATTTGTGGGGCAATGATTTGTCCACCAGGCAGTGCATGGATGCCACCAAACCCCCTGGTTGTTACCCTGGAATGGAAAAATATTTCTCTGGTGTCCCCTGGTCCAAGTCTAAAACTTTTTTGATATGGCTTCAAATGGACAGAAGTTCCCCCCTGGATGTCTGGTGTCCATTTCCGAGAATCACTTCTCTGAGTGCACTGGCACTTCCAAATTGGACACTGTGTTCATTCGGGTTGGTCCATTGCCTAATCAGCGTCCAAACTTTTTTCACGTAGGGCCACATACAGACAAATATAGGAAAGGCTTGGCCACTGACTAGAGGTGAAGTATATCGCCTCACCTCTAGTGTATTTAAGTTAGCAAAATCAATCAAATACTGATAAATTATGCTTGATAATTGAATGTGCTTAAAGAAAAAAACAGCCGACATCACAACTTCCCATTAATGGGGTTTAATTTAGTTTGTTACAAAGGGGTTGGCGGGTCATTCTCAAAACAGCAGCCTCAGATTGCTTCTTAGTCAGGATGGTGATCCCCTGCATTGCCCTGTATAAAAGGGGAAAAATAATAAGGGGACAAGAGGATTGTTCTATTTAAACTGGTTATGCAAATAAGTTCTTGGGGTTATTGGGGTCAACTAACGTTTGTTTGAAAATGCTTACAACTTTAATTGACTGAATGTATCAAGTAATTGGGTTTGTGAACACATGGATACTGTGTAATATATTTTTAAGTCACCTATAAAGGGAATAGCATAGCACTTAGTGGGAGCAGTGATGCTGCGCTTTGGACTGAAGGATGGCTGGAAGGTCAGGAGTAAGTTTGGTGGTTGAGATGCGAAAGACATCACAGAGATGGCTGCTGGTCATTTTAGTTCTCCATCTGCTTTTGTTTTGCGTTTGAGTTAACATAGAAAATGCTTGTACACATATGTATGTTGAGCTGAACAGACTCAACAGCTTGATTTCTTTCTCAATGACAGAAAATTCAGGGTCACTTAGTTCATGAAGAGGTCACTCCTTCTCTTTCAAAGACTGGTCAATTTATGATCTCAGAGAATAAAACCGCCACAGCACACAGCCACGACTAAGCCAGCGCACATCAGAATGATAGAGTTGGTCCCTGTATTCAGTAGTGACATCAGCTAGGAAAGCTTGAAATGCTCTGTGGTGGAGTCCTCGAATTATGTTCATCACATCATCAAGCTATTGCCACAGAGGGCTTCATGGTGGATGATACAGTGCATTTTAACAGCCTCACCTCCACTCTCTTGCACCTTGCTGCACACCATAGGGGCCATTCCTCTGCACTCGCCTCTCATAGCTGGGGCCCCATCCATTGTAGCTCCACACAGCTTGTCCTATTTAAGCTCCATCTTGTCAATTGCATCTGTCACAGCTTCAAAAATGCCCTTACCCATTGTTGTGCCCTTTAGATCCCTAAGTTCAAGCAGCTCCTCTGTAATGTAAAAGTTCCCGGAAAACATTTCTGTGGCATCTATGCTCTCATCACATCTGATCGAGTAAAAATTAAAAGCACAAGCTTTATGTGACACTTGATGTTTTTAAGTGTTTGATTCACCACACAACTGTGTTTCTGGACATGCTGTTGAATTCCTGCATCTTTTTCAGGCACATTATTCTTGCGACTTTAGTGAGGCACTGTTTTATGAAGTCACCATCTGAGAAAGGTTTCCCATGGTGCACTATGAGTTGAGCTACCTTGTAGCTTGCTATTGTGGCATTTTTTTTGTGTTTTGGTTGCACGGTAAAAATACTGTTCTTGAGCGAGCAGGCAAGCTGCCATTTGCTTAACTTTCTCTTCTCGCACAGCACCAGTCTAGGATGTGTAGGTCTTATGTTCAATTTCAATTTCAATTTTATTTTATTTCAATTTTATTTGTATAGATTTTTTATTTGTATAGATACAAAAGTTGTCTCAGGACACTTTCCATATAGAGCTGGTACAGGCTGAGTTCTTTTATTTACAGAGACCCAACAATTCCCTCATGAGCAAGCACTTGGCGACAGCGGCAAGGAAAAACTTCCTTTTAACAGGCAGAAACCTCAGGCAGAACTAGGCTCTGGGTGGGCGGCCATCTGCCTCAACCGGTTGAGTGAGAGAGGGAGAGTAAAAGAGAGAGAGTGAGACAGACAGAGAGAGACAGACAGAAGTGCAGTCAGAGAGAGAGAGAGAGAGAGATAGAGAGAGAGACAGACAGACAGACAGACAGACAGACAGACAGACAGTCACAGCAACAGTGACAGTGGATGTAATAACAGTAGTAGCAGTTGCAGTGGATGTCAGGCAGGGTCATGGCAGGAGATGTAGCTGTAATCCACAATCCAGATTCAGCCACTATCCATGGGAACCTGCGAGACAACAAAGCACAGAGACCCCGGGGAAGGAGCTAAATTAGTACCACGCCGTGGTAGGTCATGACAGCATGCAGATGGAGAGGGAGAGAAGGACAGAGGAGCTCGGTGTATCTTTGGAGGTCCCCCGAGAGTCTAATCCTATAGCAGCATAACTAGGGGCTGGTCCAAGACAAGCCTGAGCCAGCCCTAACTATGAGCTTTATCAAAAAGGAAAGTTTTAAGCCTACTCTTAAATATAGAGACAGTGTCTGCCTCCCGGACAAAGACTGGAAGATGGTTCCAGAGGAGAGGAGCTTGATAGCTAAATGCTCTGGCTCCTGTTCTGCTTTTGGAGACTTTAGAAACCGTAAGTAGACCTGCATTCTGGGAACGCAGTGTTTGAGTGGGGTAATAAGGTACTATGAGCTCTTTAAGATAAGAAGGTGCCTGGCCATTTATGGCTTTGTAAGTAAGGAGGATAATTTTAAATTCTATTCTAAACTTTACAGGGAGCCAGTGCAGAGTGGCTAATATTGGAGAAATATGATCTCTCTTCCTCGTTTTTGTCAGAACACGTGCTGCAGCGTTCTGGAGCAACTGGAGAATATTCAGCAACGAATTTGGGCAGCCTGATAGTAAGGAATTGCAACAATCCAACCTGGAAGTTATGAATGCATGGACTAGTTTTTCTGCATCATTTTGAAACAAAATATGCCTGATTTTTGCAATATTATGTAGGTGAAAAAAGGCAGTCCTAGAAATTCTGTCCTGATCAAAGATAACTCCCAGATTCCTTACAGTGGTGCTGGAGGCCAGCGCAATGCCATCCATAACTGCTATGTCATCAGAAAGTGAGTTTCTAAGATGTTTAGGGCCTACTACTATAACTTCAGTTTTGTCCGAGTTTAGCATCAGAAAATTGCAGGTCATCCAGGTCTTTATGTCCTGAAGACATGCTTGTAGTCTAGTTAACTGACTGGTTTCTTCTGGCTTCATTGATAAATATAGCTGGGTATCATCTGCATAGCAATGAAAATTTATTGAGTGCTTCCTGATAATCTTACCTAAAGGGAGCATATATAAGGTGAATAGAATTGGTTCAAGCACAGAACCCTGCAGAACTCCATATCTGACTTTAGTGAGCACAGAGGAGTCATCATTAAGGTGTACAAACTGAGAGCAATCTGACAAGTAGGATTTAAACCAGCTTAGTGCAGTTCCCTTAATGCCAATGAAGTGTTCAAGTCTCTGCAATAGGATACCATGGTCAATGGTGTCAAATGCAGCACTAAGATCTAATAAGACTAGTACAGAGACAAATTCTTTATCAGATGCAATTAGAAGGTCATTTGTAACTTAAACCAGTGCTGTCTCTGTGCTATGATGCACTCTAAATCCTGACTGGAAATCCTCAAATAAGCTATTTTTAAGTAGAAAATCGCACAGCTGATTAGCACTGCTTTCTTTTTAAGTAGAGGTTTTATCACAGCTACTTTAAAGGACGGTGGTGCGTAGCCTATTAAAAAGACAGATTGATCATGTCTAATACGGAAGAGTCAATTAAAGGTAAGAGTCAACTAAAGGTAGTACTTCTTTAAACAGCTTAGTCGGGATGGGGTCTAAAATACAGGTTGATGATTTTGATGATGAAATTATTGAAATTAGTTGGTGAAGGTCGACAGGTGTAAAACAGTCTAAAACTGCGACAGGCTGAGTAACAGTTTCTACGGTTTCTGTGTTTGAAGACAAAACAGTACCTGTTGACGGCAGGAGCCGATGAATTCTGTCTCTAATACTAAGAATTTTATCATTAAAGAAGCTCAAGAAGTCATTACTGTTCAGAGCTAAAGGAATACATGGTTCAACCGAATTATGGCTGTCAGCCTGGCTACAGTGCTGAAGAGAAACCTGGGATTGTTCTTATTTTCCTCTATTAGTGCAGAGTAATAAGCTGCCCTGGCACTGTGGAGGGCTTTCCTGTATATTTTAAGACTGTCTTGCCAGGTGAGCTGAAATTCTTCCAAATTGGTAGAACGCCATTTCCTTTCTATTTTCCATGAAGTTTGCTTTAATTTGCGGGTTTGAGGGGTATACCATGGATCTAACCTCCTCATGTTTGGTTTAATAGTGTCGTCGCACATTATATTCTTTCATCACTGCAACAGTTTCATCGCAAGTCAAACAGACACACTTCCCCTTGACTTCTATGAAGAAATATTCATTTTCCTACCAAGTCTGAAATTTTCTGCACTCACTTATTATCTTGCGTTTCTTTTATTCTGCCATTTTTAGTCATCCATGGCAAATGTTTTCTTATTGTTTAATTTGTTTTGTGGAGAAGATGTCTTGTTGAAGACAGTATCTCCACCCAAACTAAGAAGTACAATACAGTCAAGTGCAAGTTTCTTGTCTGCCATATTCCATTATATTTTTAGAATTTGCTGCGGGTGATCCACCCCGTTGCCGGGGAAGATGACAAAGTAAAACTCCACGAACACGACACGTTCGCCTTCCTTCAGTGTATTATCTTTATTAGCCACACGCTTCTCTCATGCTTCTTCTCAACACAGAAACAGATGAACAAATGAAAAGACAATTGAGGTTCCAAAACTAACTTATGCAAGTGCATTCTCATAAAAGGTAAGTAAAAGGTTGTAAACAAAAAGTCTTATCTATAACTGTTACTGTCTCTGTTGTCGTTTTTGTACCTGCAAGACAAAAGCAGTTGAACACAGAACAGATGATCAATCATCATTTTAACCTTTTTAGCTCAGAATACATGTAAACAATTAATTATTGTCTCAACATATGAAAAATCATGAAATGTCTTTCTAATCAAGTCTTGCCATGAATTATTATTCTTTTAGTCATAAGATCGTTGGTCTTTTTATCATGCTCAACTTTATAGCCATGACACAGGCCAATTGAAAATGGACCATGGGCCACAGTTGGCCCACTGCCCGTAGGTTGGACACCCCTGGTAGTGGGATTACGCCACTTTTTTGGAGCTAAATACCTCTGACCTTTTGCAAAGTTGTGGATAACAACTGATTCATTGGCAGCTCCTGCACACTCAGGACTGTGTTCATACCACATTTTAGAAATGATGGGGTCTAGCTAGTATAAGTAAAGAATAGTAAAAAATAATTATTTAAAAAAGTCTAGCTAACATTAGCTTTTTTTTCTGTCTCTGGTCCAGATGTGGTGATGGATAATGTAGACGTTGTTGAAACTCACAGCAACAGGGAGTCCTTTGAGTTGTGACAAAGAAGGGCAAGACAACAGCTAACATTATTGGTCCACAGCATGCTTATGTGACTGTTGGAACTGCTGTGATATTACAAACCATTTTGATTACCTGTCCACACAGATATTGCGCTAATCACATTACAGTAGTGACATTGTCAGTGGTACCAAAATCTCAACACCCCTGAAAAAACATCAATATAGAGGGTGCTGGAAAAATTAAAAAAAAAAAAAAAAAAAAAACATTGTCTGTTGTAATTACAATTTTTTTTACTTTTACATTTTGGTGGTTGTAGTAAAAGTTAGATTTCTTTCCCTTTTAACAAAGATGTATTTATTTAAATAAGCAATTTATCCTTGAAAAATCTTTCATTGTGGCTCATTTTTCCCTCATGAGAAGATACTGCATGTTGTAGTACTTCCCAAGAAACCACTGTTGGTGAAATAAATAAACAAAAAAAAAGCTGAAAAGAAAGGAAAAAAGAAGAAGGAAACATGTGGAGGGGGACTTGGCACCCCAACCCAGTGCTGTTATGTATTCTCACTGACATCATCATTGTAAAATTAGGAACCTGGTTTCATCTTTCCTGCAGATGTGGAAGCTTGAAATTGCATTCCATGGGCCTGTGCCACATTTCATCTGTGAATTTTCCCCTTGCTGGTGTCCAAAAAGGGGGCTTGGCTGCACACAGTCCTCACAACCCCCATTCTGCCACAGATCCCCACACTCCCCTCACTACTTGGCATGCGGATTGAAGTTTTACTTCTAGAAATATTTGTTGGAAGCAGAGCTGCTCTGGAGGCAGACATAATGGTTATGTTAAACCACAGTAGGTGAGGCTGCTCTCTGAACAGATTAGTTTACTCACTAATTAAATGACAAAGAAACGACTTATGCTAAAAATACAATGACAGAATGTAACGCCAATGACCTAGTTTTCATTACCACAATAGTATGATCCGGCATCAAATCTCTTACATCGAAAGCTGAAATTCATGTTGCTTCTGTTGTATCAGGTTATGCAACAACCTTCCCAAATCAACTAAAACTTTTATAAAAGAAAGTGAATGGCCTAAATAGAAGTCTTAGATCTCACAAACTTCTGGGTAGTGTGTGTGCGTGAGTGTCTGTGAGTGGGGAGTTAAGGGGATGGAGTCTGTGTCATAAAGAAAATACCAACATTAATGACACACAATATATTAACAACAAAATACATCTTTCAGACTTCATCAGGGATGGACTTAAATGATAACATGACAACAATTGTCATCTGTTATAACCAGGAAAGATGGTCTGTGCTGTCAGATGTGAATGTCCTTCATTTTTCTCTGGCCATCCATTGACTGCCGTTCAATGACCTTTGACCTCTTCCAGTGGCTGCTGTGAGTAGCTCTAGCCTGGTGTTCACAGCTGAAGTTGTCCGTTTCTGGTGTTCATTCAGTCTCCTTTCCAGTGTCAATGCTGTTTCACTGAGGTAGGGTTCCCCTCAGCTGTCACATTTCAACTGTTATCACCTGACTGACCTCTATACTGGGGATGGGCATAAATGGACATGATGCTTTTGGTTCCTGTTGCAAACAGGTTGCACCTCACTGTTATTTTAAGAGGAGGAATGGATTTCTTGATACTGTAAAAACAGTGCTGGACAAATATCCTGGCAGTTCAGAATGTGATCAGAAAACACTTTAAAACTTTTTTTTTTTTCATAAGCCATCTGCTATCACCTATTTTATTGATTAATTAAAAGACTGTTTTTGACCTCGCCTTTTCGACAAAAAATCAGTGGTTCTTTTGTTCTACCCACTAATGTTTGCCTCAGTGAACAGCATTTTGTTCTGCTCTGAGAACTGTGTAACAAAAACACCAATATGCTTGACAGCCTTGGCACTTTCTTCCTCTCAGATTTTTGCACTCATGCCTCAGTTGTCTCACTATCCTCCTCTCCTCCTGTGTTTGGCTGAGGCTAGCTCTCCTGTTTTCAGTGTTTCCAGTGCGGGGTTGCTAATCCCCAGGCAGAGCCCACACCTGTGGCTGATAAGATCCTTCTGGAGTACAAAGGCTCTGATTTACAGCCCAGAGGAGCTGCGGGCCTGGCTACAGCTGCAGAACGGCAGGAAAGGGAAGTTGTTCATCACGCACTGTGCATCTCACCAGCAATAGCTCCTAGTGCATGCCAGACCCTTGAACTTCACCTTAATGACAGGTGGCAAAATAGTGCCGACCCTTTTTGTTACAAATTACATCTAATAAACACTGTGCATGGATTCCTTTCATGGAACTTAATAGTTTTTTACGACATTCTTTTTACTGAAGAATAATTTAATTTTTTAGTCCTGCTTACCGTGCATGTTACATTTCTACATTCCAGTTGTAAGTCCAATAGAGTTTGTTCTGCACTAGGAGGTGGTGATGAACAGTTTGGAGGTGGGGCCAGGGGGTAAGCTAGCACTGAAATGGTTCAGTTCATGGTTAGAATGCATTATGGTGATGACTGTTTACTGGCCTGAGTCTGCACTGAGGAGCTGACATGGTCATCCCCACACCAGAACATGAGAAATAAAAGGCAGGAGGATGTGTTAGTTTATTAGTGAAGTTATTGATTATTAGCAAATGTTGGGAGGTTAAATCTAAATCCTGCTTAGTGCCTAAACAGAATCCTGTCATTCAGCCAGTGTGTGTATTTATGGATGGGAAAAGTGAATGCACATCCTGAAAATGATGTATTAGCTTCACTGTTTAGTGTTTGGATAGGCGTGGAATGTATGTAGACTGGAAAGATTATTTCCCTTTTCACAGAGAAGAATCTGTTGACATGTTGAGCTCTTATGCACATGTGAGTTTTGAGTGTCAGTATGGGACATGCACAGTGGAACTAATGCATTTGGTTAAGCTTTTTCAAACCATTTCCATACAGTGTGTCAAGACAAAATACATCTCTCATGCAGATCGGGAAGTGCGCTGCATTTAAAGGCCACAGTAAATGTCACCAGCGAGCCTAAATCATTTAGTGTTGAAAACTCTCAACTCAGTTTTTTACATCATCAAATGAATACAACATACATAATATATTTTGCTTCCCAATTAATGTGTACTCACACTGAAAAAGAGTAACAAATTTATCATTCCAATTCCCACCTGCTTTACTCTGCCCCTGATTGGAGAGTACTCATTGCCTTCATTGTTGGGCTGGTAAGCTTCAGGCATAAGGAGTGATGACTGAATATCAGGGTAATATCAGGGCAAACCAATCAGAGGCAGAAACTGGAGTGCTGTATGACATCGTTATGACATCACAGATGACAGCTGCGGGGTACAAAGAACTCCGTAGATTACAAACAATATTAACATTGTACACCAGAGACCATCTTTGAGAAGACATAGAGGTTATCACCCCACACACTGTACCCAACCGCATGTTATTATGTGAGTGAAATTCAGTACTTAGGTTACCAGACACAAGAGGTGACTGAAAGCTCCTTCAGAAATCTACTTAGTGGACTTTAGATTAGATTAGATTGAACTTTATTGATCCCTTCGGGAGGACCCCTCAGGTAAATTGGAGAAATTTGAGTTTGCATTCACACTCAATCAGATAATCCTTAACTTTAATAAGCTCAGGACAAACACCACTAATAGTAAGTTGTGTCAGCTTGTTGTTTGTACCACAAAACATATCTGTATTGTGGAAGACTGTAGTAAGGGCCACAAGCATGTATGTATGTGTGTGTGTGTGTGTGTGTGTGTGTGTGTGTGTGTGTGTGTGTGTGCGTCTTGTCTACTTGAGTTCTATGTATTTGGTTCACCTTTATTCAGCTTCCAATGCCTCAGTCAAGTCCACAAATGTCCAACAGAACAAAAACTATAAAAGCTATAGTACAGTTTCAGAGAAAACCTCCTTCTAGCACTATTTGCTCATTATTCATTAATTTATTATTATTCAGTATTCATTATTGTCACAATGAGGAACGATTCTGTAGAATCTCAGAGGAGTTCTTCATTATTGTCACAATAATGAAAACCCTTGTGTGGAATCTCAGAGGACATGATAATAAAGCAGACAGTTTTAATCCACAGTGGCTTTCTGCAGACTGAATCAGTGACATAAGGCAAAAGGAGGCCATGCTGTTACCTCAGGCCTTGAACCTTGGCACAGCGATCCCAGGCACAGCTGTCTTGGACCCAATTTTCTTGTTTGCGTACCCGTTCGCACATGCATGCTTTGGAGTTTTATTTGCAGATCCCTGAGCATCACAGCTATGTTCCCTGAGCCAGACCACCTGCAACAATTAAAAATGCCTCGGCTCAGCGGGGCTCTGATCAACACTGCATTATATTATAAAGAGAAGTTGTTTTGCAAATGGCTGTAAAGGGGGATCTGGTTTCAGCCCCCTGGCCTGCTCAACCCAACTTTTTCCTCACAGTGTTCCCACTCTGATCAAGTGGAGCAAACCATGAAATGAAATGCAGATTCTGCAGCACTAATATTGATGCTTTTCTCCATGAGATCAAACATAACTTCACTTTGATAGTTTGAAGTTAATCCATAATGTAAGTATGGTCCAGAGGCAGACGTCACTGGAGGGCAAATACTGACAATTGATAAAAACTCCATACAATTTAAAATATGTAGGAATTCTACTATTACCTCAACTACTACTAGTAGTAGTAGTAGTAGTAGTAGTAGTAGTAGTAGTAGTTGAAGTAGTAGTAGTAGTAGCAATAGTAGTACATTCAGGGTCAGACAGCCAGTGTTGGGAAAGTTCACTTTCTACATGAACTAGTTCAAAGTTCAGTTCACAAATTTTAAAATGAACTAGTTCAGTTCATAGTTCATTATTCAAAATCTTGAACTAAATTCACCGTTCAAAAAATGAACTAGTTCATAGTCCTTTTTTTCCAGTTTGTTGCTGCGAGCTATTATTTTTCAAAACTACTGCCACAGCCCATATAGAACCACAGACAGCAATTATTTTAGCAGTTTTAACACTGTAACTATGCGTCAGATTTCATCTTAATAGCCAATTTTGAATCCTTATCCAACTAGGGTTTACATTAGCATTGTTAGGACAGCATTTCCCCATTGCTGCTTTAACGCTTTGTTGCTGTCCATTCAGTCCACACTAGTAGCAGCTGCAGCTTTCATCCCATGTGACTGAAGTGCGGATTTTCTTTTTGAAAGCCGGCAAAGTTTGCACAAAAATGTAAGATTTTTCCCATCCTCACCGACCTTGTCATAAAATTCGTTTAAATGATCGTACGATGCCTCCTTGCTGCTTTGTCGCCTTCATTCTGGTTTTTGTTTTGATGACGCGTGCGGCGTTACGACACTGGTGGCTGGTGTTGCCAGCTTGGGTGTTTTTTCCGCTACATATTAGGCCTGTTTACGGTGTGTTTTGCCGGGTTTTCGCCTGGGAGGCTCTATAGAAATCTGGCACCCTACTGACTGAAGTTAAACTGAGAGAGCGTGCCGTTCACAGACACAAGAATGAACGAGTTTCTCGTAACTTTCATCATGCAGTAATACAGTACGTTCAGGTCACGTTCACCCAAAATATGAACGAGTTCATGAAATATTGTTCAATGAACGCGTTCAGGCACAACACTGCAGTATGCCAGTAGCACTAAAAGCAGCAATAGGACTCTATTTCGATGAATCAAAACACAGTTGTGATCCATATGTATACATTTTTTGGAGTCACACGAGGCCACAGTAAATGACTAAGTGTTCTTACAGTAAAACTGTTCAAAAAGTGTGAAATCCACCACTAAATGAGTTTATAATGTGAGCTGTGATGATTCATCTCAACACACGGTGGCACGGTGGCACAAGTGGTAACACTGTCGCCTCACAGCTAGAAGGTCCCCGGTTCGAATCCCGCTGTGGGCGCTGGTGGCGTGTCCTCCACCATGCCTTCAGTGCCTGCTGCTCGAGGAAAAAAGGGGCCTTTCTGTGTGGAGTTTGCATGTTCTCCCCGTGCTCACCTGGGGTATCCTCCATAAAAATACCCCCACTAAAAACATGCAAGAAGATCACCACCTGACCAATGGTGACTACAATGGAACCGGTCCCCGGGCGCTGGTCGATAGCAGCCCACCGCTCCTGGTCTGCCGTGGAGGAAGGTTTGACCATGGATGGGTCAAAAGCGGAGAAAGAATTTCACAAATGCATGGCGTGTGCAGTTTCCCTCCTCAACTCTGCATGTTGTGTGTTAAAAAATTGTGATGAATAAAAAAGGAATCTTAATCTTAATCTTAATCTTAAACATGTTGGACAACTTGCAAAGAGTGTACCAGGTTAATGGTAAAAATAGCCATATAATATCTGCTTATCTGACTAGCATGATGTCCAAGCTGCTACCAATGAATAACAATGGAGTTCATTCCTCATTTCCATTCTTTTCTGCTATGGGTTTGTGATCAGTGACATCACATTGCTTTCTTTATGTTTTTAAAGCAAAAGTCTACTCACCTAGTGGAACAGAGACTCCAAATAAGCTTCTCCAAATTAACGTATGACTGCATGAATATGACAAAGAGGACACCTCAATTTTCAGCTATTTTACGAACTCATTTGAAAGCTGGGTCATCAGCTGATTTAGATAGAATTGTGAATAACACTTTTAAAATGTTGACGTGAAACCTAGATATACCACACGTGTTCTTATCTTTAATGACTTGGTGGCACAGTGACACAGGTGGTAACGCTGTCGCCTCACAGCTAGAAGGTCCCGGTTCGAATCCCGCTGTGGGCGCTGGTGGCGTGTCCTCCACCATGCCTTCAGTGCCTGCTGCTCGAGGAAAAAAGGCCTTTCTGTGTGGAGTTTGCATGTTCTCCCCGTGCTCACCTGGGGTATCCTCCATAAAAATACCCCCACTACAAACATGCAAGAAGATCACCACCTGACCAATGGTGACGAACAGGAACTGGTCCCTGGGCGCCGGTTGGCTGGCAGCCCACCGCTCCTGGTCTGCCGCGGAGGAAGGACGACTAGGATGGGTTAAAAGCGGAGAAAGAATTTCACAATTGCATGGCGTGTGCAGTTTCCCCCCCTAACTCCGCATGTTGTGTATGTAACTGTGACTAATAAAGGATTTCTTCTTCTTCTTCTTCTTCTTCTTCTTCTTCTTCTTAAGACAACAAAATAAGCTGATGTGTACTTCCTAAAGAATGTAGCGACACAACTGGGCTATAGCAGCTACAGACACACCATGTGGAGGATAAAAGAACTGTGATTAGTCATCTTGGGCTGACAACTTACTGATGTGTGTTCAAGCTGGTAAGAGTGAAAATAACATTAAGGGAAAAGCTCCAGAACAGATTTTTTGTGAAGTGCTATTTCAAAGAAAAAAAGTACTTTTAGTTTCAACAGTTAAGCAACATGGACAAGAAATCCTTAAAGTGTTTAGAAAATTAGAAATTTTTACATCTACAATTCAAGACAACTAGGAAACTCCATCTGCTGAGGAAGATTGTAGTGGTTCAGCTGGTGAAGTCTGATTTTGAGAATATAAATCAAAGCCTACACTGTAACCACCTCTGGACTACCATTAAACCCAGCTTTGTCCTTCTCACAGTCAGTCAGTTCTTGTCTTTGAATATGTTAACTTACCTGATAAGAGTGGGCTTAAGAAGTAAATTATAAAAACAGATATATCTGAAATATCTGATACCAAATAAAACTAAGGTAAAACCAATTGCCAAGAAATTGTAAAATAATTTTCAAAGATTTCTGTAGCATTTAAGTAGCTTCTTTCCATAGGGCTGACTATATCAGTTGCCAAAATGGCTGTAAATTAAAAAATACATTGAGGTACAGACCTAATTTACAACATAGCCAATTGAAAAATGCATCAATAAAAGCAACTGGAACTTGCAATGTAATCCAATCATTTGAGTGTCAACAAAAAGGGCTTACATTAAAAGACAGCAATTGAGCAATGAAAGGGAAGAAGAAAATATTAAGAGCCCTATAAATAGTCTGTTGTACCATAATACAACTGATGAGAATGTTGCCTCAATAAGTGCCTTTTTCCAAGCAGAGGAAAACATATTTTACATCTATGGAATTAAATAAATAAATAAAAATCCCTTAATATGGTCACCATTGTTGTGGCTGCGTTTTGCATATCTGCTCTGACTCTGTCTCTGTGTTCCCCAGGGTTGGAGCGTGGCAGGGGTGGGGCTGATCTCATCTGAGGTGAGCGGCGGCCAGACACACCTGTCATTAATCCTCACTCATTAGGTCTCCCTTTCTTAAGCAGGCTCCTCTCACACTCAGGTGCCAGATGATCATGGTTGATTCCCAGTGTGTCTCGCCACAGGTTTCGATCTCCTGGTCCCTGCCACACGCCTCCAGCCGCCTTTTGTTTGTGCAGTGTTTTTCTCGTTTCTCCTGTGAGTTGTGTTGTCTGCCTGTGTGCATTTTCCCTTAACGGAGATTTTTGTTCCCTACAGTGCTGTCGAGTTTCCCTCCAGTACCAGTTTGCTTTTGTCTGCCTGTGTGCTTTTTTTTCCCTTAACGGAGATTTTTGTTCCTTTCAGTGCTGTTGAGTTACCCTCCAGCAGAGACTTCGTTCCTCAGACTGAGTATCATTATTTCTGCTTCTGAGAATTTTTTGTTGTTATTTTGTTTAATAAACTTTTGAGAATTTCCTCTCTGCATTTGGGTCCTACTTCCTCTGCCCACATGTCACAACCATTTAGTTAAATGATATTTAAGTTACCTTCTCACTGACTCTTTCAACATTTATACCATTATACCATTCTTAGTAGAGTTGATGAGGTTATCATAATCAGTATTTTTTTTTCTTAGCTCTGGTGAAGATTCAGAAGTTTGTGTTTTGTGTTTGTGAATTAAGTTTTATCTGCATTAAGAATTAATTTATGATTATTGAGTACAGCTTGTAAATCAGCAAAGCAGTGTTGAAGGGACTTAGAATGTACCTCATCCACAAAACAGTATCATCAGCTTAAAGATATATATTACACCAATTTACAGAAGAAGCAATATCACCAATACAAAGAGTGAACAGAACAGGCCACAGGATTAAGCCTTGTTTTGCAATTTGTACACATTTACATTTAACATTTCCAAAAGCCACACACTGATTTTTGTCTATAAGGTAACTCTCAGTTTCATCAACACCAAGATTGTGAAGCCTTTTTAAAAGCAAAGCACGACCAATTGTATCGAATGCCTTTGAAAGATCAATGAAAAGAGCTGCCCAGTGTTTCCTTCCATCCAAAGCTGAAATAATATCATTTAAAACAAGAGTGGCAGCAGTGATGGTGCCATAACTTATCTAAAACCTGATTGGTGTATGTTTAGAATAGAATGTGAGGAGAAGAATGATATAAGTTGATTATTTACTAGAAATTCTTGTATATTGCTGGGTATAATCATTTAGAAATAGGCCTACAATTATGCTCAGCTGTTGCATCAGACCTCCAGACCTTGGGAACCACACCAGTTAAAACTGAAAGGTTAAAAACACATTATGTGGCTAGCTATAATTGGTGCAGCACACTTTAAAAAGCAGAGATTAAGTTTATGTATGGTTTGTAAAAGGTGCATGCTTATCAACTACTGAGTTAAAAGACTTACAAAAGTGGTCAACAGCGAATTCAACATTTAGGACTTCAGCAGTATCATGAATGCCACTTGTCATAAGATGATTCAAAATGTTTGAAAGTTTGTCTAATTACCATAGACAAACCTTGTTTTTTCATCCTGGTACTCCTATTGCAGCTATTGGACAATCACTGCAACCAAGTTCAAATACTCTTGAGTCAGTCTTTTTTTCTTTTTCTTTTTTTTCTATTTGTTAAAACTAAAGCAATCAGAGATGACTGACAGGGGTTTTATAAGTTTGGCCTAGTAGGGTCAGATATTATCTGTGAAAGATTAAAATAGCTAGGTCAAAATCACCATAAAGTGCCTCTGAGACTTCACAATTTCTAACAAGATTTTCTATTTCACTTTATTGTACTAAGTAGGCCTTAGGCTATTGTTGCATGTTGGACAAGCTCCAGCACTTTTTACAAGTTAACTTCAAGCAGACAATGCACAAGCCAACAGCAAAATATGTCCACCCTGTCATGGACAAATTCAAAGTAAATAAATTTTCATGGCAAAATGTAAAAATATAAATTGCACAATTTCAGAAAGACGTTCAGTCCCTTTCTCGACAATATTGTAGTTAATGGGAAAAATATTTTGATACTAATACAATTACT
The DNA here is from genome assembly GCA_037975065.1 of Chaetodon trifasciatus. NCBI lineage: Eukaryota > Metazoa > Chordata > Actinopteri > Chaetodontiformes > Chaetodontidae > Chaetodon > Chaetodon trifasciatus. The sequence goes on along the minus strand of JBBMOE010000067.1, from coordinate 841,181 downwards.
GTAAAACTCAAATCTGTGATAGTTGCACTTTTTTTTTCTAATAAATTATTAAAGATATCTGGTCAAACTGTCTTGTGAAAATAGCAAGATGAGAGGGTGGACAACAACATGGCAGGGTATACAAAGACTTAAACAGGTGAACTAGAATAGGACACTTCATTTATTAAGCAGCAAGAAATCCTAGCATTATAAAGAATGGTTTATCCTTTTACTATTGGCTATGTTACAGAGCTTTCAGTCTCTAAGCTGCTGCCATTTTCTTGTCATCATTTGATCTACTCAGAACTTTTCCACTCTCACTCTCCTGGCCAGCCACACCCACCTGTCCTCCTCACCTGAGCCTCATTCCCAATCAGCCCAGTATTAAGCTGCTTTCCTACACTCATTCAGTACCACGTTGTTCATTGTATCCATGCAAGACTCTCCAGCATTGAGTATTGGACTGACCTCTTGTCACCGAACCTGCCTGTTTTTGACCATGTCTATTTTTCTGGTAAATACCTCAGCCTTCTGTCTCTGACCATGAGTCTTGGCCTCAGGGACGGACTGACCACCTGATATAGCGAGCATTTTCCTGGTGGGCCGACGTGCTATTTGGGCCGACACTGAACAGCCACTTTTTTTTTTTAATTTTAAATATTGGTCTGACCGGCCCATAATAACAGACAGTTGATCAGCAGCCCGATTGACATAAAACAAAACACCAACCCCTTTTGCTTTGATCCTGCCTGCGTAATGCATTCGACAAAAAAAAAGTCAGGGCAAGAGTTTGTTCATAATCACTGACTGGCCCTCAACACATGCTGGTCTGCGGGCCATAGGTTATTTTCTTCACTGACACGTGACGGGGCTCATCTTGCCCAATCATATCATGAAACACTTCCTCTCTTTTGCGTCGATAACGTAATCTGTTAGGATCTTCGAAAATGGAGAGAAAACAAAAAGCAAGTGCAGAGAAACTGCGAGACAAGAAGAAGCTGGCTCCTCAAGCCAACGCTGCCAAATGCACAAAAATTTCTGATATGTTTGCCACGGCAGGGCCTTCACCAGCTCCCATGGCCGATGACAGTGGTGGTGGTTATGGCGACATTGAACAGGGACATGCAGCTGGACTGCTTTCCTACAAGCCTGAACCTCTCCTCCTTTCTGACAGGATTCCAACCCTCCACACTGTTTGTTATAGGAGGAGTCCTTTCAGGGATGACTTCACTTGCATCCCTTTTCCTTGTTCACAGTTTATGTAATTCAACAGACACAGATGATCCTCTCATTTTTTAAGGATTTGCCCAAGTTCACAGGCCTTCTTTATTCAGCGCTGCTTTGTTTGGAAAACAGTGATAATCAGATCAATCAACCATGTCTATTATTTCTCTTCCTCTCTCCCTCATTCATGTGTCATCATCCCTCTTAATTTTTCAGTTTCTAAATTACTATTTTTATCTTGAAGATTGACCTATGATTAAATCTCCCTCTCTCTTTTTCTCTCTCAAACATACATGCACAGAGTTCAAAGTTCATTCAGGAGTTCAGCTACATTCATCCTTTTGGACTGGGTAAGTTCACAATTTATTGAGTACTATTCTTAGAAGAGTTAGCATCTGATCCATCATTTCTCATATGTATTATTTCTCTTTCTCTTTTCTTCCTCCCTGAAACAACTAGGTACACCCAATAGGATGAATTCTGCTTAAAGATCCATTACTGTGATGGAGTGGTGGAGTATACTTTTTTTGTAGTGTTAATAGAATACACTTTTTGGAAGTATTTAATGTGTCCACTCTCACTGATTCCTGTTAATCCATTGCATTGCTTAAGGTACGTGGTTTTAAAGAGCTGCACAGTTGGTATACACATTCAAGAGACTGAAAAGACCGAAAAGGTGTGTGTTATTGAATGTGGTGGGCCGGTCTGGTCCAAAATGCCAGGGCCGATTTTTTGTCCCAGTCCGCCCTTGCTTGTCCTCCATTTCCTGGATCTTTGACTGCCTGTGAATATTTGATGTTTGGTTCACCAAACATTTCAAAGACTCTGAGGAGGAGACTGAACTGAGTTTCCTCTGCTTCTTTGGTGCTTTGCAGCATCAAATATATTGAGAGACAATAGTTCTGAACTGAACATTGAACTGAATTGCTGCTTATCTGCCTCTGCCAAGCCTGAGATTAAAGTCAAAGTAAAAGTAAAAACTGGTGGCACTGCATTTGGGTTCTAATCACACCCATTACAAGCTAACTGAATTAATGTAACGTTTTTCCAAAACTATTATTTTGCTGACTTTTTGGTCAGTTGCAAGGATAGTCCTGGAGCAACATTAATTATGTTGTAGGAACAGCATCAGCACTGCAATATCAGATAAACCTTCTGTACTTCCTCTTGCTGGATGTCAAACTGATGGCTTGATGGATTCTCATAGTGCCATTTACAGCAGCGATTGCTGTATCTCTTTGCTTTCTCAGCTCCATTTGGACTCATTCCTGTGAAAAGACTATTCAGACCGTTCCCTTTGAAACCAGTGACTCTCCCTTTAATGGTCCAGCGAAACTAGGTTTGTTGTTTTGACCACAGTCTGTTGTTTGATTACATTGAAAAAAGTTTGTAAGATCTGATCAATTCACCATCAAAAGGCCTGCTGAAACCAATACTGCCAAAAACAAAAATAACATAACATGCATAACATCTAACTACCAAAACAATATAATGACAAGTAGGAAATATATGTGGAGGAAATTCTAGGTGTAGATGCTTAGTGCACGTGTACTTGTGAAATATAAGTGTAGATAGTTTATGTACTTGCAGCAGTTAAGCAGAGAAATCTGATAATGCTATGGTGGTGATGTCACTGATTACATCAGCCGGTTTCTTAAAGGGGCAGTCACTCCATAATGACAGGGTGGACAGCAATTTCAGGACATGAACAAAATGTTTAATATTTGTGTGAAAATATAAGTGATCAAAATTACTTGTTTTATCAAAGACCTATTGATGACAAGATCATATAAATGTATTTTAATTTTCTGTCATTCAGCCACTTGGACATGTAGTGGGACACGGCAAAAATCATCAATTAAAGAAAATAGTACAAAATGCGGGAAACGTATTTTGAGAAGCTTATCATTGTACTGAATTGTACTAATGTGTGTGTAAATATTTGGCTATTTAAAATAAAATCTCAGAATTTCATTATTTTGCAATATAATCATGATGACTGAGATATTCTGATGAAGACACCAAAGTCATTTTACAGTTACCCTGACAAGGTACAGACTTCTTTTAAACAAGATTCAGATTCAGCTATCTCATCAACAGCTAACGACGAAGGAGTAGGAGGTCTGTACACTCCAACTACAATAACATTTTTCTACTGTGACTGCATTAAGAAAAGTACAAGTTAAACAAGCTCTTGTACCAATGGTCACACCTTGTCCTCTTGAATTTCTATCATTCTAAATAGGCTGTCAACATCCAAGGCCATCTCAGAATCACTCAAATTGCATCTTAACCAAGTTTGTGTTTCAGCAGATCAGATTTTTCATTCAGAATGACTAAGTGAATGAAAGCTGAACCTTTCCCATTCTTAAAATCTAAAGGACTAGTGAGTAGAATCTGACTTAAAGAAGTAGTGGGGTCAGACTTATGAGGCTGAGAAGGCTTTGATATACACGCCTGTAAGAGAGTTAGGCTTCTGACCTGGCTGGTATAGACAGAAGTTTTATAAAATATACGCTGCTGGGTGAAGCTAGAGAGCAAGATGGGTAATGTCATTGGCAGTGAGGAAGAGATCTACCAGTGCTGTGTCCAGGGGTATACCCTAAGTCTCCTGTTTGATATTTCCTTGCTCATCACTTGAAGTTGTTCTGGACTGAGAGCAGCCTTCCCAGAAATTTTTCACCGGCTGACACTCCCCCTTATTGTATATCAGTTGTTGATTGGACACTGCAGCTGATTGGACTGATCTCATTATCACAACATCACTAGAGTTTCATATCGAAGTGAAGACAGATAACAGATTAAACTCAAGTGTACCCCTCCCAAGTTTTATATTTGTTTTCTTAGTCACCAATTAGTCATTTGTGTAAAAAGACCACAACGATTTTCTTTTCAAGATCTGTTATTTCCCTCTTCAACTTTTATTAAAGTCAGAGCATGAGGGAGAGTCTATCAGTCAGCAAGAAACACTTTTTTGATCATTTTTGATCATTTCCTTGAAGTCACGCAAGTCTGATGAGCGTCTGGTTTAATATGGTTACATCATTTCAAATTCCAGTGCTCAAAAGATACCACAATCATATTCTGTGTTATTGAATAATGTTTTTACAGTCAATAAATCCAGGATAATCCAAATAATGAATAAATAACATAAAGGCATTCCTGTGCCTCTGAGCAGGACTCAGTATGCAGAATAAAACCACAGAAAGCAGGTTGTTCTTCATGTTCAGGTGTTTGTTCAACAGGTAACAGATAGAAAACAGTGCTGCTCTCCTCTGATGACTTTATGCCTTTATTTGTATTTGTACAGTACACGTTTACAGATGCAAATTCATCAGAAGTCTCAGCTGTTAAAGCAGACTTACAGCTGACCCAGCTGTGATCAGCTGTTGCTGTTATCAGAAATGGATGTCACTTCACGTGATGCTTTAGAGGAACAGACGTCTCATTTCTCTAAAAACACATTTCCTCTTTTCTTCTCTCCTCGCATGGCATCTCTCCATGCACAATGGGTGGGAGGGACTGGGACCCAAGGAAAAGACACGTGGGAAACATGGATGCAATTTAAGAGAACTGGGATGTACCCTAGGTGTGCTGCAAGAATGTGCTGGTTTGTCACACATGTATGATGGTGGAGATAGCATGGAAAATGTTTGCAACTCAGGCATGGGTGCCCTATGTCACAAAGGGGGTCTCGGACAGAACCACCACAACACAGGTAAAACTTTTATCGACCTTTTAATCTTAAATTGACAGTACCATATTAGAAACAACAAGTACAGTCTCTGGTGTTGTGCAGGGAATAAAACATCCAGCCATCACAGGCAGGCAAAGACTTGGGATGTGCAAAATACAAAGTCTTGGAGTCTCTGTAAAGCAAACAACATCCGGTAAATGAAAAGCAAGACTCGTGGTCAGGGACAAAAGGCTAAGGTAGTTACTGGGGAACAGGAGAACAGTTTAAAAAGTTTCAAAGTTTAAAAATGTAGTACATGCGACTGTTGATAGGTGGTATTGTTGGCTCCACTGTGGATTATAACATTGCAACACTATGGTGTGAGTATGTTTACTTAAAAAAGATGGGATCTGCTGAACCATGTCCAAAACCTTGGAACTGCTTCCTTGGCAACCTTGGAAGCAATATGTTGTGGCCATTTTTGATATAATGTTTCTAAAAATTGAGTCACCAATAATTACTGTAGCAGGAGGAGAGGACTTGGAGGTCTGAACTTGAGAGGGGACTGCAGGACAAGCAGTGGATGGTTTGCAGCCAGACATACATTCTGAAAAGACTGAAATACCATTTCACTTTCATTTCAAACCCTGATTAATATTCTTACAATTTTCCAATGATAACCCTGTCTGGTCTTAGAATATATCTAATACAAGCCTGATTCAATGAAAGTTAGGATGCTGTGTAAAACGTAAAACAGAATGTGATCATTGTCTAATCCTTTTTTTAACATATACTCAGTTGAAAACAGTACAATGTATTTAATGTTTGACCTCATCAACAAGGGTTTTTGTATTTTTGTATTGATGCCAGCTACACTTTTCAAACAATAATGTATAACAACTTTTTTTTTTTTTTTTTTCACAACATCCCAACTTTTTTGGAATCAGGGTTGTAGGTTTACTGAATTTGTAGCTTCCAACATCAAAATAATAATTTCAGGTCTATTTGTACTCAGTTTAGATCTGGCATTCTGTCTGGTAGGGGCTGGCTCAGGGTTTTATTGCCAGGTTCACACCAGGAGTGCCGGCCAGAGCACTACTCAAGGCTGTTCAGAGCAGGTACGGATAAAGAACTGAGAGGCGAATGTGATAATCTCTTCTTCTCTTTACTTTTCTTGTGGAACATCACTTACAGGGTACAACCTTGGTTGGGTAGGTGTGGGTGTGTGTGTTTTTTCTGTAAGAAAAATAACAAATACAATTTAGGGAAGGATAAATAAACATTATGAATTAACTCAACCTATAACAGAGCACTAGTCTAATATGAACAGACAACAATCAAATGAGGTAGATAATAAACAAACACTTCAACACACTCAGCACACAGATTTCACAGACTTGTCTCACTTTGTCAAGTCACCATCATTTGAACATACTACTTCCGGTAACCGAACTGGCATGACGCTCTTATTGTGAAAGTTCAACTTGTGCTACTTCCGGAGACAATTAGTGTTACGCATCGGCGATAAACGCTACTTAAACGAGTTGCGCTGCCTTTTAGTGCAGCGACAACACCCTGTAAACCGTACTTGAACCAAATAATGAACATACAAGTATGATTGTAAATAACCATGACATATTTACACTCATCGTGCAAGAACAGGTGAGCTAGGTGGCTATCTAGCAGGCATGAACAACGAGCCGACACGGCAGGTAATTAAAGTGATTTAGCTCTGAACTGTCGTCTGCATCAGCCAATATAGGTTATGTACAAACACATCAACAAGGAAACATAACACAGGTGATACGATGGCGGTACTTACTCGTCACTCACTTTTCCTGCTGTGTGACGTCACTCACAACCAACCCGTGAACTGGCTCGCCCATAAAACTAGGACTGAATTGAACACTAACAAATATGTAATTAAAGGCACATCAACACTAGTCAACACAATAAACTGGCGACTTTGGGGCCTTTTCTACAACTAGACACACGTATCCAGTCCCAGAGGAGGACAGACTGGACTGGACTGGAAATGCAGTGCATTTTATGTTCTACTGTCCTTTTTACTCTGATCTTTGTGTTAAGCTTTTCAGTTCAATTCAATTTTAAATAATTTTTTATCTAAATTACACCAAATTACAAAAAAGGACCCTTTCCATACAGAGCCGGTCCACAACATACTCTTCAATGTATAGAGTCTTAACAATTCCCCCATGAGCAAGCACTTGGCAACAGCAAAGAGCAAAACCTTCCTTTTGACAGGCTGAAACCTTAAATAGAACCAGGTTCTGAGTGGGCAGCCATCTGCCTCAACTGGTTGGGTTTAGAGAGAGAGAAACACAGAGAGCGATACATACGGCAATGACAATAATAATTATTGTAACAGCTCTAATAATAATAGACATATGACTAATAATAACATAGCATCTGATAGTATGAGTATACAGTATGTGTATGCCATAATTATATCAATATATGATAGTATATGTACTTATCAGGTATTAATATGATAGGGACTGTCAATTTTTGCGTCCTGTGTTGAAGCGTTCCATAAAATAACAGTGGAATATTCATTGCACACCCACATCAGGATCAACACACACTGCAACTGGTTCACCACTGTGAAATAAGAGGTCAGTGGGTTTTATAAACTCTTACAGCTTCCACTGTTTTGATGACTTTTGCCTACAAGCCTGGAAGGTTGCATGAAGTGACAGTAGTTGTTAAGAACAGAAATCCAGGAAAATTAATCTGATCCTTTTTGGAGTCAAATTTATTACACAAACTATATGCATCCGTCTGTCACCTTATATAGTATTTATAGTATTGTCTATGGTATTATTGAAAGACAGCCCTGACAGCCCTGGCTTCACCAAAAAAAAAAAAAGAAAGAAAGAAAGAAAGGAAAAGAAAAACACAATTTTCCATCCCTTCAGTGAGGAAGCGGCCTCTGTCATCTGAGCCTATGACCATCTGCCTCAGCTTAGGACAATTTGTCTAATTGTGCTAAATTGAGCTGCTGTCAGTGATTAACGTTATTCAGAGGAGGAATGAATCTCCATGCCCATGTCAGTTATTAGCTCATTGATTACAATAATATAGGAAATTGCCCATTGGAATTAAATGTTCGCTTAGACACCTGGCTCACACAGTAAAGAGTACAGGAGCAGGAGCCAAGAGGAGGAGACTACAGTCATCTGTCAAATGAAATGTGACAGTAACAGCGGGCAATGTTAACTCTCTAATTTCTATGCAGAGAAATCTGATACTACTGTGAGACAACCAGAACTTGTCATGTTGAGAAAGATGCTACTCAATTCTTTCAGTCTGTCACTGTGGGAACTATCGAGAGGTAACAACCATTATGTCTGAAGCACAAGAGCAAGTTCAATGTGGAGCAATGAGTCATGTGTTGATTGTTTTTTTTGAAGTAATTTCCTGAATGTAGTGTAAGTTGTAAGTTCATGGAAAGAAAGTGTTTGTTTTTTGTAAGAGTTTACGAGATTCTTTTATTTATAACACTGTTGTTGTTAATCTGTAGTACTAGTGGATTACCAGCAGGTGTCTACGAGGACAGTGTGCAGGTATAGTCACATGGAGGATGGTACAGGTACACTCACATGAAGCAGGAGGATTGCAGCCACCACAAACAGCATACATCCTGTACGATCTGGAGTTGGATTAACCAGAACAAATTAGCTGCCTGAGCTTTTGGAGGAATCTGATGATGTGTCAATTACAAATGCTGGGGGGTACAAATTTCCATGTTTCAAATGTTGGCTGACTTGACCCCATCCTCCACAGTGATTATGTGCTTGGTTGCAATCACAGCAGTACTCACAAGTACCATCTTTTGACTTTAGCCAGAGTGGAAGGAGAATAAACTGAATACTGAACCTTGCAGGGATGAGGCCAGGGCCGGTTGTTTTACAGGCCTCCCCAGTGTGGGTGTGGATATATCATTATCAATAGCATTATACATGTAACATAAAAAAAATAGATTAAAATAATATGCATAAAATTCTAAATGAACAGAAACATAAAAAAACAAAACAAAACACATACTTAGCATGAAAGCTATGAAAGACATATCCACGTTCCATGGTTTGTACATTACTTGTGAACCCTCACGCACACAAACACACCCACACACCCCACAGTATAATAGCCTCACATGAACATCTCTGAAATCCTTGCGAGTATGCCTTAAGATGTACAAGATCAAATGAATCATTGTGCAGACAGTTTGTGTGAAAGTATTTTTGTATAGAGGCAGAATAATAAATGAAGAGTGTTTGGCTGGGGCAGGGATTATAAATCAAAGCGCAGGGATGCACTGTGTCTTGTTACTAGAGCAAAAGGTGAAAGTATGGATTTCAGTGATACATCAAATCTGGCCAGAAGCCGGTCTTCATTCTTCAACTGCCCACCTTCATCCAATGCAGGAGGTTCCCCCGTGTCTCTCTTTGCCTAGCATGGAAGCTAGGCATATAATTTACCAAAGAGAAGATCTGGCTTTGATGGAGAATGTGTACTACCTGTGTATCACAGTCATATTTCCACAGCAGTAATGAGATCCACATGGAGAGAAGACTACAGCCCGTAGAAGCCTGGTCTATGTCAGGACATCTACTATGGTCCAGCCATACAGGAGGCTAATTTTAGTAAGTGTGTGTGTGTGTGTGTGTGTGTGTGTGTGTGTGTGTGTGTGTGTGATGGTGGTGGGGGGGGCATATTTATATTTTGTGAAGGTTTATGTACAGCACTCTTCACATTCTGCAGCACTGGCTACACCTTATACAGCTTAATAGTATATGCTCTAAAATGGTCCAACTGACATCCTTGTCTGACCCAGGGTAGATGTCAGTTCCCTTAATTGCATCCATGTTTCTCTCAGTTCTGTCTTTTCCTTTCATCTTTGTTACTCCCACTGCAAGAAGAGATGCAAGGAGAGAGGTATTGAGGATGCACATTTTAGAGAATCAAGACCTTCTTTCTTCTGAATTGTCATTTGAGCTGAAGTTTGGTGGTTTGGAGTTTGCATTTGCCTAATCTCTAAAAACAGATATTTGAGTATGAATGGAGAATCTGTCCGAAAGGGACAAAATATTGGCATTGGAAGTGTTATGGTTTCCATTTCTGTTTATAGTCCAGGTAGTATTGGCCAATCATGTTTGGGTGGGCTTTGGTTGTAGGCAGGTAAAGAGTCTGTGTGGAGTCATCTGCAGTTTTCGTCTTTTTTTTTCTCCATCGTGTCCTTGTGTTTTCCCTCTCCCTCCTACTCCTGTCTGTCATGTTTGATTATGGTTCACTGCAGGGCATGTCTGACAGGTTGGGTCTGGCATCCTCTCCTCCTGAGCAAATCTGCTCTCAATCAAGCAATCGAGACTCACCTGCTGCCACAGTATACAAGCACCGGTGTTCCACCCTGTATTCGCTGAATCGTCAGTTGGTCCACGTGGTAACGGCCGAGACCTAAAGAATCACTTAAGTATTTTTGATCTTTGTTTTTCCTGTCTGTTTACCTGCCCTCCTGATTCTGCTCAGGTGCTTAACCTTCGTCCATCTGGGCCCATGCCTGGTTTGTCAGTGCGTGGTGAATGAATGGGATCCAAACTCTCATATGTCCTGTTCCTTCTCAGTCATCTCAGTGCTCTCTGTTTCTTTTGGATCTGTCTGTTTGCGCATTCCCTGAACATTTACTATTAACTATTGACTTTCACCTGTCTCTTGTCTCAAGTTGTGGCATTTTGGGTCCTTTAACACTGAAACCTAACATCAAGAGCACTCTGCTTTTAATTTAAATATCTGTCTTCCTCGCTTATATTTATGTATCAAAGCTTTGTGAATCACTGAATCCTGAATTCTTTTAATATTTCTAAATGGAAAGTCAAAGGGCTCAGTCAAAAGTAGGGAGTTCCAATTTTGCTCCTGATCTCAATACTCAATGGTCCCAGTCACTGAGTATTTGCTAATGCGGAGTCTGTCATTGATTATTATATGTTGTTTGTTTATTTCAAACAAAACTCACCAGTACAGTGCATACTGAGGATACAGTAAGCCTACTTTAATATTAATTAAGTATGTATAACAGGTTTGACAACAGAATAGCTCTGGTTTAAGAGAATAGTATTTGCAAACTGTGTTTCCTTTGATAATGAACAAAATAAGGTTAGCCATTTCTTTTTCCTTGTACATACTAGTGGTTAATGCACTGACCAGGAAAATCCAAGGTTTGTGTCCGGCTTGGGATCTTTGTTGCATGTCATTCCTCATCTCTCTATCCCCTCATTTCCTGTCACCTCTCCACTACTGACCATCAGTAAAGACAGCTTGAGGGCTAATTTGTTTGATCATTCTAAATGATCAATTGGCCTCAGTGTGTCCCTTGTGATTTAAATGAACATGTGCTTGAATGACCTGAACTCTCTCTATTTGTCATTCTAGTTCTCTCTCTTGATATTTAGGAGATGACTCCATATAAACTGATAACATGCACGATACACAGATAGACACAGCAGAAAGCAATGTTAACAGTGGAAGACAGTGTGGGTAGACACTCTTCTGGACACATTAGTTTTATGCAGAGATGCATTACTTCTCTGGAATGTGTTCAGCATGAATATGGTCCTCCTGAGCTGCTGCATAAACCAAGAATGTTTCAGTGCATACTTGGACTCATCCGTCATCACTTGAGAGCCTTAGTCGTATCACACTGTTTATATCAACTGCTATTGCTATTGCGCTGGCATTACAAGTGAATTGCACTTCACACATAATAAATAATGTTCCCTTGAAATTATTATTTTTTTCATGTTTCTTGAAGTCCAGTGCAGATTGTGGCCAGAGGAGAAAGTAGTGAGAAACATTCTCAAATCCAAGTGCTTTACTGAGACAGTTGAATGTGTTAGTGTGTTAGCGCTACCACTGAGCACTAAAATAATTTCTCAATTCAAAACATGAACATATTATTTTAAAAGAATGAACCATATTTCTATATTTTTTTCCCTGTATTTGGTACTGTAGCTGAAGAGAGAGACATATGCAAAGATCCTGTTTTGAACTTCAGTTCTGCATTCATCACCCTCATTCCAAAAGTCCTAAACTCACCCAACTTCTGAACAGACAGGAGGCTGGGGAAAAAAGCTGAACATGCTCAAAACTGTGGCAATGACAGAGGACTTCAATAGAAGGCCCCCAACACTGCCCTTCATTACCATACTCAACAGCACTCTGTCAACTGTGGAAACATTCAGTTTCTAGGATCCACAATCTCCCAGGACTTAAAGTGGGCTTCCAATGACTCTGTCATTAAAAGGGCCCAGCTGAGGATATACTTCCTGTGCCAGCGGAGAAAATTCAACCTGCTTCAGCAGATGCTGATCCAGTTCTATACTGATTTCATCATCTGTTCTCTGTTCATCCATCACCGCCTGGTTTGGAATGGCCACCAAATAAGACAGGAACAGACTACAACCGACAATCACGACTGCAGAAAAAATAACTTATGACTTATACATTTCTCATTCAGTCAGGAGACAGGAAACACGCATGACACTCCTCCCCCCGGAAGTTGCGACAGAACACTGTAGACCAAAATAGCCAGACACAAGAGCAGTTTCTTCCAATAGGCCATCACTCTGATGAACAGTTAAATCAGTTAGTGTCAATAACCCTGCTGCACTGAAACACTAACTTATGCTGAAAAAACGGCAAAAACAAGTAGAGTACTGATTCTCGTCACCAAGCCGGATGTGTGTAAAGATGTATGCGGTTGTTTTGTGGAAATGTGATTTGCAAGTGGGTAGCTATGTGCAATTGCGTTGCACTCTGCCACAGCATCCCTCAATGACTTCAGATTTATTAATGTATCTCTCTGGCTTCTTCAAATTTGAGATGTAAAGGATGCAGTGTGTAAGATATAGTGCCATTTAGCAGTGAGGTTGCAGATTGTAACCAACTGAATACCCCTCATCCCACCCTCCCCTTCTAAGCGTGTAGGAGAACTTATGGTGCCTGCTAGAAAAATATGAAATGTCCTCACCAAAGATGGCTGACACTGAAGTCACCTGTGCTACCTGTGCGGCTCATTTGAGCTGTTTGAACTAAAGATTGGAGTTCAAAAGTACTTCTTTAAGATTATTTTTGAGAGGAGAGTGTCCGCAAAAAAAGACAAAAGAAGAGATGGATGAGAATAAGCAATGTCTGAGCAGCATTCAACAGGAGATTGGCTAAACTGCCATGCAGCAAACACAGATTCTCGAGTTGATTGAACAGGAAGACTGCCTCCAAAAGCAAGTGGACAGTCTTAAAAACAAGAACAATGAGACGGTTCAGGAAATAGAAAACCTGAAAAGAAAAATTGATGAATTGGAACAATACTCGCGCATTGATGATGTGACTATCACCAGTTTGAAGACCAGACACCACTCCTACGCAAACGTCACAGCCTCGGATGAACCCGGAGGGGATTCCCCGCAGGCTGAGCTGGAGACACTGGAGACCCAGGTCGTTCAATTCCTCAGTGGCAGGGATTTGCCCATTCAAAAGCAACGCATGGCGGCTTGTCACGTTCTCCCTCGCAAACAAACCAACGCGCAGCAGCCTCCAGCGATCATAATATGATTTGTTATTAAAAAATACAAATCTGAGTTACTGAAGCGAGGACGCAAGCTGAAGGGGACCGGTGTTTACCTGAACGAGCACCTAATGAAAAAAAAATGCTGATATCGCAAGAGAAGCCTGCAGACTCAGGAAAGAAAAATCAAGTCAACTTGGACAAAGAATTGTAAAGTCTTCATTTGACTTAATGGAGCATCACCGGAGGAAGAAAAGGTGCTTGTCATAAGTCTGTCTGTACGCCAGAGACTCCTGAGGGACGCAGTGCAGAGACACTCTGGGAGTCACCGCTGCCCTGCCCGGGAGTTTGCCTCTAAAGGGGCCGGCATCACCGCCTCTCCTCCAATCAGTTCCGGATCACCTGCATCACCTCCTGTCGGCGCGCAGACCTCAGTGCAGCGGCGAAAGGGCAGAGCTCCGGCTCCAGCCCCTCTCCTCCCTGCCAAGCACCCAGAGCGGCCTGTTGAGCGCATCCCCGCTCCAGACTCCGACGCCACTGGCTCGGCCCACCTGCCCCCCCCGTCCACTGTTCAGCCCCACGACACTCTTCGTGGGGGACAGCATCATCCGCAATGTCCGCTTTCTTCAACGCCACCACACGGTGTTTTCCCGGAGCCACCGTTGCCGTCATCACGGACAAACTCGAACTGCTCCAGTCCATGCCATCCTCCATAACCCGGATTATCGTTCACATCGGCACAAATGTCGGCGACAGTCCAAATTAACAAAAAAGCCTCCTGGAGTCATGCAGGAAGAGGGTCTTCATCGGTGGACCCATACCGACCCACTCCCGCGGTGCTGGCTCATGCACACCTGCACATCACACAACCTGGCTTTTATTGACAATTTCAACCTTTTCTGGAATCGCCCTTCCTTTTATCGCCACAAAGGACTTCATCCGAGTACACTGGCTAGCTCGGTTTTAGCAGGTAACAATCACCACGCAGTTCAATCACACCCACGTGATTGACTACCTGTACGTCTCTCACACACACACACACACCCCACCCAAAGAAGTACCACACAGCACCACTCACACCATCCCAACCATCATCTCCTACAGATCGCACAAACCCAGGACTGTTTTTAGACCACACACACACTATTATTACACCGAATCACTACGATGAGCACACGTTCAGCACGAACATTAACATGGCGGTGCTGAACATGCGCTCTCTTTTAAACAAGACATTTTTAATGAATGATGTGATTTTAGATTATAAGTTAGACTGTCTTCTTTTAACCGAGACATGGCTTGGCACTGACACACCTGTTGTTCTAACCAAAGCTTCCCCACCAAATTTTTCTTTTTTATTTGCTACTAGAGGGGGTAGAAAAGAAGGCGGAACTGCGTCAAACGCAAATAACGCACCGACCTCTAATGAAGTGTCTTTTAACAGTTTCACATCATTTGAATGATGAAATTTTACCTGCACCCTGTGATTTTATCTTTGATAATTTTGAGAGCAAACTGAAATCCACTCTCGACTCAGTAGCTCCACTTTTAACCAAAACAATAAAAGAATACCTACACCCCTGTGGAGAAACAACGATAAAATACATAAACTGAAAAGACTTTGCAGGAGTGCCGAGAGGAGATGGAGGAAATCAAAATTAACAGTCCACCTCCAGATTTTATGGCAACAACTCAAAACATACAATAACACAGTTAAACAGGCAAGAATTTCTGATTTCTCACAACTCATCATAGACCACAAAAACAACCCCCGGTTCCTCTTCTCCACCTTTGATATTTTAACAAGCACAAATTTTAATAAAGTTTTTAATATGCCATCTGACACTCTTTGTGAGAACTTTGCAGACCACTTCAGAACCAAAATCAAGGACATCAGATCCAGCCTTTTATCCCAACAAGTTTTATCTGTTAACACACCTGAATTGTTGTCCTTGCCTGAGGAAACACTGGAGAGTTTTGCCCTGGTTGATGCGAGGACACTTGGTCGAGTTTTCTCAAAAGTAAACCCAACAACCTGCCTTTTAGATCCAATTCCCACATCACTTTTAAAATCATTTTATGGATTCTTTGAGGAACAGCTTTTAAACATTATGAATTGCTCTCTTCAGACGGGTGTCTTCCCCACTGCCTTTAAAACAGCTGTGGTGAAGCCCCTTCTGAAGAAGAACACTTTAGACCCCAACGTTTTTAATAACTACCGACCTGTATCCAACTTACCCTTTTTAAGTAAAATTCTAGAAAAAATGTTTTTGAACCAAGTCAATGAATTTTTAAACAGAAATAACATTTTAGAGAAACATCAGTCTGGCTTTAGGATGAACCACAGCACTGAGACAGCACTTTTAAAGATTTTAAATGACATCAGGTGGAACTTAGATAACAAGAAACTCACAGTCTTGGTTCTACTGGAAGTGCCGCCTTCGATACAGTAGAACATCAAATTTTATTAAATCTACTCAGACACCTGGTTGGCCTCTCTGGTACTGTTTTTAACTGGTTCCACTCTTATCTCACAGAGCGATGTTTTTATGTATGTATGGATACTTGTTCCTCAGGAACCCATGAAATTAGGTGTGGGGTTCCCCAAGGCTCAATTTTAGGTCCAATTCTTTTTAATCTTTACATGCTTCCTCTTGGAGACATTATCAGGAGACACTGCATCAGTTACCATAGCTACGCTGATGATACACAGCTGTACATTGCCATGTCTCCTGATGACACAGGGCCTTTTTAACTGCATTTTAGATATCAAGTCATGGATGGCATGCTTTTATTTCCTGTCATTTAGATTATTGCAATGCCCTGCTCTCTGGTCTTCCTAAAAAGAGTATTTCAAACCTCCAATTACTTCAAAACTCAGCTGCACGCGTGCTGACGAAGACCAGATGTTTTTTTTAAAAGAAGATTAAAGACACACCTTTTTAATCAGGCTTTTAACTGACCTTTAAATTCTTTTACGTTCTTATCATTTATCTTATGTTGATGCCTTTTATTTTGCTGTTTTATATTCTGTAGTATTTTATCCTATTTAATCTATTTATTATCTCATGTATTTTTCTTCCTTTAACTGTCTAATTTATTTTAGTTATCTTATATCATGCCTTTTACTTTTAACTACAGTGTTTCCTGTTTCCTCAGGGGGGTCCTCCACACTGAGAGTCGTGTCTGGTCTGCTGCTGGGGGTGCTGGTCCCGGGTCCCTTCGGCCTGGCTGGACAGGGGGCTTGATGTGGGGGTCCACCTGTCTGTCGGAGTCGGAGGGGCCCGGGTGCCGGCGCCCCCTGTGGTCATAGTCTGCGACGACTCCCCTCAGTGTGGATGGCCCCAAAGGTGGCACATTGAACTGAAGAACCCGGCCAGCCTTTCAAGGTATGTTCTGATGCATAGTTACAGTGTTAAAACTGCTAAAATAATTGCTGTCTGTGACTCTATATGGACTATATTGCTGTCTGTGACTCTATATGGGCTATGGCAGTAATTTTGAAAAATAATAGCTCACAGCAACAAATGGGAAAAAAAGATTTATGAACTAGTTCATTTTTAGAACGGTTAACTTAGTTCAAAATTTTGAATTATGAACTATGAACTGAACTAGTTCATTTTAAAATTTGTGAACTGAACTTTGAACTAGTTCATGTATAAATTGAACTTTCCCAACACTGCACCAGTGTATGGTCAATAGTGTTCTTTTTCACTCAAATGACCCACCCCACAGGTATGTAACTTTTCCTACTCTATGTCCTCTACTGTCTTATCCCCCTTAAACTTCTGGGCGTCTACCGCCACAGCTCATACTTTCAGTCCATTTGAGCTCAATACAGACAATGACGGAATTTACGAGACTTTCTTTAATCCTGATATGAATTTAGTGGCTCAAACTCTGCAAAACTGTCATGCAATTATTTCACTGAAACATAGCTCAATAATCTTTCATGTGGGTGACACAAATGTCTTTTCTACTCTTCACTTGAATATACGCAGTCTGTCTAAAAATTATGATTATCTGAAACTTTATTTATCAACCCTGTCTCACTCATTTTCAGTTTTAGCTTTTTCTGAAAAATGGTTAAAGGACAATATTTTCAGTCTTTATCCTTTTGGCGAACTATAATTCCACTCAGGAGTTTCTTTGTATGTGTCAAACGCTTGTAAATTAATCACAAGAAAGGATTTAAGCTGATTTCGACAAGACACTTGTGGAATCCGTATCTATTGACATAGTATTAGGTAGAAAAAACATAATAGTTGGATGTATTTATAGACCACCCGATTCAGATATAAATACTTTCAATGATGCATTACGCTCTACTTTAGAAATTAAAAACAAGGGGGATTTCAATATCAACTTGCTCAAAGATGATCTGGTATCCACAACAGACTTTCTGAACACACTCTACTCTCTACGTTTTTTTTTCCTTTAATTACTAAGCCATCTCGTATTACTAGATCATCAGCCTCACTAATTGACAACATTCTTTTTTAATTCTCTGGATTTCGAAATCGCTTCGGGTCTGTTGATGTGTGATATTTCAGATCATCTTCCGGTATTCCAGATTGTTCATGCTATAGATCCTACTAACTCTAAAGGCACCAATTCCCCTTGTGGCCAACTTAGATTTTGCAAGTTTACAAGAAATAACCTGGAAACCTTCAAAGCAGCCATCGTCGGTGCATCTCTTGGGATGAGGTTCTCGGGCTAAAAGATGTTGATGCTGCTTATCACCTGCTCATAGAACTTTTTAATTCTGCTCCAGAATCATCATTTTCCTTTGATCAGCCCTAAGTCTAAAATTAATCCCTCTGAAGGGAGACCGTGGATCACTGAAGATCTAAAGAAATGCTCCCATAAAAAAAATAAACTCTATAGGAAAGCTATTACAAACTCCACCCCTGCCAACATAGGAACCTAAAAGAAATATAAAAACAAATTTATAGCTGATGTTACAAAAGCAAAAATAATGTATTATGCCATTAAATTCACACAAGCTTCAAACGATATAAAGTCAACCTGGAACTTCATCAATCATTTGGTGAATCTGGTGAAATCAGCAGCAACTGCACCTGCGGAGATGCGCGGGAAAGAGAGGATCCTATCAAACCCTAATGAAATAGCTGATGGCTTTAACAATTTTTTCATTGATCTGGCATCAAGTATCTTGGTGACCAATGAGAACCCTTGTGGCGTGATCAAGGGGCAATACCTTTGATCCTCCAACTACACGGTGGCACAGTGACACAAGTGGTAACACTGTCGCCTCACAGCTAGAGGGTCCCGGGTTCGATTCTTGCCTGGGGCGCTGTGGGCGCTGGGGGCGTGTCCTCCACCATGCCTTTGATGCCTGCTGCTCCTGCTGCTCAAGGAAAGGGGCCTTTCTGTGTGGAGTTTGCATGTTCTCCCTGTGTTCACCTGGGGTATCCTCCATAAAAAAAAAAAACACTAAAAACATGCAAGAAGATCACCACCTGACCAATGGTGACAAAGAGGAACTGGGACCCCAGGCGCCACTGTTGGCTGGCAGCCCACCGCTCCTGGTCTGCCACGGATGAAGACTAAATGTGGAGAAAATAATTTCACGAAGCATGGCGTGTGTGCAGTCTCCCCCCTGTAGCATGTGTGTGCAATGATCAATAAAGTAAATCTTAAATCTTAAATCTTAAATCTTAAATCTTACACAGGAAGTCCTCAACATCATCATGGAATTAAAGAATTCTGCCCCAGGGCATGATGGCATGAAGAGCATTTTGATCAAAGAAACCACTGATCATTTAATTCAACCTCTAATGCACATTCTTTCTTTATCACTTCAATCTGGAATTATTGATTTTGATGATTTTGGAAACTATAGACTTATATCCATCCTGCCTTGCATCTCAAAAATATTAGATAAATTAGTCTATGCAAGAATATCCAAGCACTTAAGTGAAAATAAGATTAAATATGCTCACCAGTATGGATTCCGTAAAAAACATTCAACAGATCATTACTTCAGCTAACTAATATAATTTCAACTGCCATGGACAAAAGAAAGTTTACCATTGGGATCTTTTTAGACCTAAGCAAAGCATTCGATACTGTTAACCACAGTGTTTTGATTTCCAAATTAAAAAAATATGGAGTGGAGGATATTGCCCTGAACTGGTTTATAAACTACCTAACAAACAGATGTATCGCTTAATGGCTATTCTTCTACCAAGGCCAGAATCATACATGGGGTGCCCCAGGGCTCCATACTGGGCCCTTTATTATTTTTGACTTATATAAATGATTTAGCCATGTCTTGTAAACATCTTTTTCCTGTATTATTTGCTGACGACATTACTCTTATAGCAATATATAGCATAATGACTTTAATTATTTGATTGACTGTGTGAATGATGAATTAACCTCTATTACCAAATGGTTTCTAATGAATAAACTAATAATGAATGTGAAGACATGTAACTTTGTGATCTTCTGCAACATACACAAGTCTTACCCCAAAGAACAAGCAAAAGTATTCATTAATGGATCAGAAATTATGCCAGTAAAAGCTACCAAATTTTTGGGAATACTAGTGGATGAAAGACTTAACTGGTCAAATCACCTAGACCTGGTTTGCAAAAGGTCCACGAAGATGATGGGCATATTAAGATAAGTGTGTCCTCTAATTCATCCTTCTGCTCATTTAAAAGGTTAAATACTATGTACTATAGTTTTTTTGTTTCCTTATTTGAACTACTGCGATCTGGTCTGGGCAGCTTCATATCCCAACCATCTCAAGAAATTATGTATCATTCAGAAGCGGTTCTTAAGATTCATTTCACATTCTAGCAGATATGCTCCATCAGCTCCACTTTTTATACGTTTTTCTATTTTGCCCATTCACAAATTGAATATCTACCAGATGTTTGTTTATTCACAAGTTTATTTACAAAAACCAAGATCTCCCTGAAAGTTTTCAAACTTTCTTTACTCACTCATCTGATATACATTCATATTGTACTAGATACAGCAACAATAATAACCTATAGTTACCCTTTACCCGCACATCACATCATCAATTTAATATGTCTTATAGAGGCCCTGCATTATGGAATGTCTTACCTCCCCTATTAAGATCCATATCATCCCACTCACTTTAAAAAGCAGCTTAAAAAACATCTTATCTTATCATGAATCATCTAATTATTTCCTGTCCTCTCCATTGCCTATCATAGTTTTTCTGTCCAACACATGTATCTACAACATCTTTTTCCATCTATCTCTGATTATTTATGTAATTTGTCTCCTTATTTGCTATAGTTTATTTGTTAGCCTTACAAATCTGTTTTGATTGTGATTATTGAAAGAGGTGGAACTTTTGTACAAGCCCATTGGGCTTCGTTCCCTCCTTGTACCATTGATTGTAATTAGTGACTCATTGTTAATGTGTGCTAAATAAATAAACCAATAAGCCAATGTTTGGGTTTCTGTTCTATGCTACTGTAGAGTTAATCCAGTGCAACATAGCAGACTCTGTGGAAGATGACCTGCTCCCTGATCCTTATTTTTAGGTAATTATACATAAATGAAAACATAATTATGAGTATCCTACACACTGGACATTGACAGCATCTACTGTTGGAGAAAATTGTTTAAGCATTATTCATTATTTCTGCAGACTTGCTGCAAGTATATAGCTTGATCTTGTTGATAAAATGTGATAGCGGAGTGACACGACATGGCTCTGATTGTTCTCAGAGTTATGTTTAAGACACATTTTCAATGAAAATACCAAGTGCTTGCTTTGAAATGGCTCATTTGAATGTGCCATTCAAACCCCGTTTCCAAAAAAGTTGGGACACTGCGTAAAATGTAACAGAATGTGATGATTTGCGGAATACTGAAATTCCATATTTAATTGAAAATAGCACAAAGACAAAACATCAAATGCTGAAACTGAGAAATTTAATTGTTTTTTGAAAATAATATTCTCATTTAGAATTTCATGCCAGCAACAATGTGTGCAACAATGTTTCTCAATGTAAGGCTGAAAATAATTTGGGAATTTCATTGTCTACGGTACGTAATGGCATTAAAAGACTCAGAGAATCTGAAGAAATCTCTGTATGCAAGGGACAAGGCCAAAAACCAATATTGGATGGCTGTGATCTTCAGATGCCACTGCATTGAGAACAGACAAGATTCTGAAGTGGACATCACTGTATGAGCTCAGGAGCACTTCCAACAATCATTGTTCAAATTCTTTTAGGGAATCATGCACACCAAATGAAAGGTAACATAACACAAAGGAGACCCTGAACTGTTGAGCAGCTGAAATCTAATATCAAGCAAGAATGGGAAAACATTCCACTTTCAAAGTTACAGCAATTGGTTTCCTCAGTTCGCAAATACTTAGAGGTGATGCAACACAGTGCTAAACATGACTCTGTCCAACTATTTTGAAATGTGTTGCTGGCATCAAATTCTAAATGATGATAACAACTTTGAAAAAAGAAGAAATTTCTCAGTTTCAGCATTTGATGTGTCCTTTTCAATATTTGCAATTTTCAATCAAATATGAGGTTTCAGTGTTTTGCAAATTATCAAAAAACAAATCATTTTGTTTCTAATTATGTTTTACACAGTGTCCCAACTTTTTTGAAAACAGGGGTTGTAGATCATCAGGTCAGGTATGCCTTGTATCATGCTCCTCAGCTCTTAATCAAAATAGCCAACCTTTTGCAGAAAACACACAATCACAAGGTTAGCCTGAATCATCATGTTGCTTCTACCTCATGGACAGTTTCCCTGTGTCATACATACATGCATACACACACAAACAAACCTATTTTTTGCTTCATTTGTGGGAATATTACATAGACAAATTCATTTCCTGTAGACTTACCTTGACCATAGCCATGACTGCTATCCTGAACTGAAGTCTTCATCCTAAAATTTAATGATTTATGTTATGGGTCCAGCATTTTTGTCTCCACAAAGTTGTTGAACGCTCCACTGTGAGTGGGTTTCCAGTGTTGGGACCCCACAAATACAGAAAAATAAGAATACGCATGCACATTTATTGTTGCGCTGTATAGTTGATCTCCCTAGCCTCCATCATATTTTATATTGCTCTTCCATAAAATGTGTTATGGGCCGTAACTTTTTCTGTGGCCAAGTCTTGTAAATGTTATATTATTTTGACATGGGAAAAGCTGTGTGGAACTCAGCAATACAACACATTACAACAAAGAAAGAAAGAAAGAAAGAAAGAAAGAAAGAAAGAAAGAAAGAAAGAAAGAAAGAAAGAAAGAGAGAGAGAAAAAAAGAAACTTCTATTTCTGGTGGGAAAAGAGAAACATGGAAACATTTTTCATTGTCCATTCCTGTACAGCTCATTTTTTGAGGAATGTCTGTCACACCCTTTACTACTGTTCTCTGGACAGAAGGCGGTTCTTGAGCAAGAGTTTATTCATCATTCAGCATATATCAGAACACATGGATCAGATTCATGCTGCTCTGAAGGCAAAATGTTTCTGTGTGTGTGAGAAGACAAATTTGAATGAAGTCATGGCACCAGTTTCAGGTTAAGCTTTCCTTATATCCCAGAATTTGCACGAGGTGACTTGTTAGTAGCACACAAGCTACACAATCTGTCAATCAAATCAACACTGACTCTCACTTTAAACACCAATGGGAAATAAGACTTACTTATTATTATTACTTACTTACTTACTCCCTGCGATATTTAAGATAGATCCACTGGCAAAAAATGACGAAAATGAATGATTTTTTTGGATGCATTTTTGATCATCAACCAAGCTTTACTCTAAAAAATGCTGGGTTGAATATAACTCAACTTGGGTTGTTTGTGCAACCCACTGGTGGGTCAAAGTAACCTAGTGTTTGGTTAGTCCATATTAGACAGATGGTCTGATGCAATGAAAACAATGTTCACTCTCCAGTAACAACAGGAGATATTTCTTGTTCACTCAGCTTGAGACCCCTTTGGCCCAGCTATAAGCCAGAAAACTAACATTATGCGAGCAAGATTCAAAGTCAATAACATTGCGAATGGTTGACAAACAGCAAATATAATTTCGCAGTTGTGTTTAACAGTAAGACTAACTAGCTATCCAGTTATGTACGGTCTGTTTTGCGTCCAACCATCGTTGA
Source organism: Chaetodon trifasciatus (assembly GCA_037975065.1). Lineage (NCBI taxonomy): Eukaryota > Metazoa > Chordata > Actinopteri > Chaetodontiformes > Chaetodontidae > Chaetodon > Chaetodon trifasciatus. The sequence goes on along the minus strand of JBBMOE010000067.1, from coordinate 817,563 downwards.
CTGCAGGACCATCTAGAATAGAGTGTGTGAAATTACAGTCAGGACTGTATCGCTACTGTTTTATCTTTTCAAACACCCAATTGATATTAAAAAATGTTTGGGTAGGAGTGCTTCCTGGACTCAAATTGAGTCTGTTTGAGGTGCTCTTTGGATAGGGATATACGTAGACTCACAAGATCTCATGGAAAACCTGAACCTTTTAAAGTGGTATTCCACCAATAAGAATCTTCCGCTTGGGGATGGTGTTGTGGCCTCAAGAGATTTAGACATTAGATTAGATTAGATTCAACTTTATTGTCATCGTCAGAGTGCAAGACAGAGACAACGAAATGCAATTTAGCATCTAACCATAAGTGCAAATAGTCCAATACATACAGGTGGTCTAATTGGCATGAGGTATAAACAGTATGAGGTGTGTGCAGGTAGTGTCTCTATGAATCTATAACACATGCTGCTGGTGGACAGAGCTCAACAGGATAACAGCTCTGGGGAGAAGCTGTTCCTGTACCTGCTGGTGCGGGAACGGAGGCTCCTGAATCTCCTACCAGATGGCAGAGGAGCAAACAGTCCATGGTTGGGGTGGGAGCTGTCTCTGCTAATGCTGCGTGCCGTTCTTAGACACCGCTTGCGCTGGAGGTCCTCGATGGCAGTTAGTTGGGCACCGGTGATGTACGGAGCGGTTTTCATCACCCGTTGCCGGGCCTTCCGCTCAGAGGCTATACAACTGCCGTACCATACTGAGATGCAGTTGATCAGGATGCTCTCGATGGTGCTGCAGTATAAGTTAACTAGGATTATGACAAGCCAAGTTAACTTTCTTCAGTCTCCTAAGGAAGTAGAGGCACTGTTGAGCATTATTATGTTAAGACATATACAAACTCCAGGAGATGGCATGAAGAAAAACAAATAGATGTCTTTGTGTCTTCACTATGTTGTTCTTAAATTACATTTATACATTAATGAAAATTGGTGGCACAAAAGCATTGTTTGTATTCATTAAGTTGCTCTTTTTTTTTAGCCTTGATGATGATTGCAGGCCAAAATGACACCATCTACTGGAGTTGTCCACACATGCCCACGTGGAAGATTCCTATTGGTGAAATACCACTAAAACGGGACCAGGTGTTCCATTACTGTATTAAACATGCAAATACAGCCAAACCGAGGCTGGTTCATGAACATAGACACTGAAGTACAAACAGATTCTCCTGCCTTATATACCCTTGCTGAGCACCTCCTAGGTTCTCTCATCTCTAGGTCTTTCATAAACTTTTTCTTTTTTCCATATTCTGGAGATTTCCACCATTACATTCTGCCTGGGGTCTATGGTTGGCTTCAAAGATAAAAACTGCATTGAGAACAAAAGTGTAGCTGCTATGCAGAATTAAGAAACTGATAACATTTCTGAAGCTCAAGCACAGCAGATCGTTATGCAGCAGTAAAATAAAACTGCTAAGGATCATCAAGTGATGCCTCTGCCACATATAGGCATATATGTGCAGCAGACAGAGGCACTTCAATAAGATGATGACATTGCCTAGCCTATTATGTCTCTGTTGCAGAGGAGTATAGACACGAGAGCTTGAAATTACCTGATGGAAATATGGCAGAGGTTGATGAAGTAGAGGAATCCTGAGTGAGTTGGAATCTTTATTCTTTTGCTACTGTTTGAGTTGAGCTATTAGATTTTGAGTTAACATACAGTTTGTCTTTCAAATGTTTAAACTGAGCATTGTTTGGGGCTGGTCATCATTCTCCCATCATGTTGGTTTTCATCCCAAAACCACTGGTGGACTTGGGCCCAATGGAGGAACAGGAGTGAAACGCAGTCCACCTCCCCTGACTGGTAAGCCTTTATGGCTGAGAAGAGGGGCCACACAGAGTTGCATCAGGTCGCCTTGGTTGAGACAAACTCTGCATTTGTGTCATTGAGAGGGGTGAAGATTCATGCTGGTGACACAATGAAGCACAGTCTCGCGATCTTGGTTAGCCCTCTTCATCTGGCCATTGGTCTGAGGACTGAAACCTGAGGAACAACTAACAATAGCATGAAGAGCCTGACAGAATGCCTTCCAAACCTGGGATATAAATTTAGGACCCCAGTCAGATGAGTCCAGTGGAATGCCATGGAGAGGTGGAGGAGACAGACATTGGGAAGATCCACAAAATGAACAATGGTGAGTATGACTGTGTTAACTTGCAATGGAGGGAAGCAAATGACAAAATCAAGGGAGATACGTGACCTGGGACAACTGAAAACAAAGAGTTGATGTAATAGACCAGTAGGTGGATGATGAGAGGTACTCCCTTGGGTAAAAACAGTACAAGCTGAGACAAACGTATGGGTATCCATCTCCATGGTGGGCCATGGCCATTGTTTGAGGAGGGACAGAGTATGTGTACCAACCTGGGAATTATCTGAGTCAGGTTGTGTCCGCTAAACCTCTTTTACTACTAGTTTGATCCCAGAGGTAACTGATTCCACCACACAAGTTGAAGAGAGGATAGTGTCTTTTCAGTGACATACTGGCAAGAGAGAACATCCGGTTTAACATTTCTGCAACTTAGTCAGTAAGTGAGAGTGAACCAAAAACCACTGCCCACCAAGCTTGTTGGGAGTTCAACCATTTGGCTTTCTCGATGTAAACCAGGTTCTTATGATCAGTCCACACCACTAATGGCTGCTTGGCTCCATGTAACCAGTGTGTTCTCCGTTCTTCTAAAATCAGCGTGACCAACTCTGTATTACCAACATCACAGTAATGTTCAGCTGTGGAGAGACAACAGGGGAAAAGGCACAGGGATGAAGCTTTTGGTCTGGAACAGAATGGTGGGAGGCAACTGCCCTGACACCTGTGTCAGCAGTGTTCACTTAACACTAAATTGGCGAGAGGGATCAGGTTGGACCAGGATGGGAGCAGAGGTGAAAAGGCTCTTCATCTTTGAGAATGCTGGTTCAGCTTCTGGGGTCCAGGAAAATGAAATGGAAGAGGATCTCAGCTTGGTAAGAGTTACTGCTACCCTGCTATAGTCTCTGATGAAGTAGCCCGAAAACTTGCAAATCCCAGAAACCGCTAAAGTTGTTTACAGATGGTGGGTTGGGCAACTTGCTACAGCTCTAATCTTCTCTGGGTCGGTCTGGGCATACCTGTTGTCATTGATGTATCCCAGGAAACTCACATTCCTCTGCCTCCATGAAGAGCCTATTCTCCAAAAGCCTTTGGAGGACCTGGCGGAGATGAGAGACATGGTTGGACAGATGGGGATATCGTCAGGGTACAAAAATACAAAGCGATTGAGGAAGTCACAGGAAGCACAGTGTTTCCATAAGCTTGAAAAGTTCAGGAGCATTGGTGAGACCAAAAGGCCTTTCTAGAAACTCATTTTCAGATCCAGTTTTGTTAAGACTGTGGCACCATGCAGCAGTTTAAAAGCAGAGTTGATTAATGGCTGTGGATAGTTGTTTTCTACAGTGATGTTATTCAAACCATGGCAGTCAATGCAGGGTGTTACAACCCAGCTCGCTAGGGGAAGTAACAAAAAAACAACTGAATGGTTGAAATTAGTTATTTATTTAAATCAAAGTGTTTTAAATTGGTTTACTACACAAAAGGCAAAGGGCCAAGACAACGAAAAGAGTGGGTGGGTGCTTTTCAAACAAATGAAATGATCAAAACCAAAAGAGAACTCTCCAAAAATGAGAGCTTAACTAATTCTAACTAAAAGAGAACTCTTCAAAAATGAGTTTGCTTATTACACAAAAAGAAATAGAAATAAAACCCTGCAAGACACACGCACACACACAAAACACACCCAAAACAGTGGCAGCCGTAACACAGGAAATAGGGAGTGGTCTTTTGGAATGGTCAAATTATGCCTGCAGCCAGTGAGTCATTAATATACAGTATTTTTCCATGGCAACTCTTTCAGGACGATACAGATTGTAAAGTGTACTAGTGGGAAGACGTGCACCAGGAAGGAGATCAATGGCATAAATAGGGTCAGTGAGGTGTGAACACCACTGGAGGCAAAGCAAATTGGAAGCAGGAGAAACAGCAAAATTGACAACCTTTTTCAGCAGTCTCTCCAGTCAGTATGTAGATTATGTTGCTTTAGCCATGTAAAGTGTCTTTCTCTCTGTCTGTCTCACTCTCTCTCTCGCTCTCCCTCTCTCACCCGACCGGTCGAGGCAGATGGCCGCCCACCCAGAGCCTGGTTCTGCCTGAGGTTTCTGACTGTTAAAAGGAAGTTTTTCCTCACCGCTGTTGCCAAGTGCTTGCTCATGAGGGAATTGTTGGGTATTTGTAGATAAAAGAGCTCGGCCTGTACCAGCTCGATAAGTGTCCTGAGACAACTTTTGTTTTGATTTGGCGCTATACAAATAAAATTGAAATTGAAAATTGAAATTAAACCCAGAACTAAAGGTGTGTAAGGGGAAGAGATCATTTTTAATTGGATTACTTATCTGTGGTTGCCAGACAGAACCAGAGACAAAGGGAGGGTGTGATGAGTGACAGCAGCCAATAGTCTAGTATCAGTCTAATGTTAGCTGTGAGAGTAGACCAAATACTAGACTGTAGAGCTAAATCCCCATCCAGGAAAGTATCAGCTGCACCTGAGACGATTAAAGCAAGGAGGGATTATGAGAACTGTTAATAACAAATGTTAGCTTGAATTTGCATTTAGGGTTTAGAAGAAGAAGAAGAGATAAGAGAAGAGACATACTTTGTTTGTCACATCACATCAAAATGCACACTACATGCACACATCATGCTTCTTGAGAAATTATTTCTCCGCATTTGACCCATCCTTGGTCAGTCCTTCCTCCGCGGCAGGCCAGGAGCGGTGAGCTGCCATTCGACAGCAGCGCCCAGGGACCCAGTTCTTTTTCGTCACCATTGGTCAGGTGGTGATCTTGCATGTTTTTAGTGGGTTTTTTTTATACCCCAGGTGAACACGGGGAGAACATGCAAACTCCACACAGAAAGGCCCTTTCCTCGAGATAAAGGGCAGCAGGCACAGAAGGCATGGTGGAAGACACGCCCCCAGATGGGGGCTGAGGAATCGGTCTGGCTCACCTGCACCCCCACAGGTACTGATGAGCCATGTTTTTGTGACAGGAAGCAGGAAAATCACCAGATAGACCACACTATATGCACTCAACCACCTTTATGCAGAGCAACTCAGCTGGAGAAAGATGAGCTCGGAGGGAGGGAGGAGACAGAGCTTGAGCCCCAGGAAATGAATGAACTTCAACAATCTCACAACAGGTAGTGGTGAGGGAGGATCTTCCTGTGCTACTCAAGTAAACAATTGTCAAGCCTGATAACCAGGAAAACAAGAGAAACAGAATGAATTGATTCATCACGAGGAGGAAGAGTGAAATCTTTGCACTTTTCCAATTCTCCAGCAAAGGGTTCTGTGTCAGGCCCATAGAATATCCTAGGCGGCAGAGACACTGGAGGTGGAGATGGAGAAACATGCTGGATGGGCTGTGCTGTAGGGACTGGGGGTGTGAATTGAAAGGTTAGTATTGCCACTTGATTAGTTAATTAAGTGATTGACCATAGCTTTGTTGCTGTTGGAGAGGGTCAGGATTAGTTGTTTGTGATGTCCCAGTGGTCTACCTTGGCTGGAGATTGCTTTCTAAATATTTTTTGTTTCTGGTCAGAGTCCATTCTGGCCAGATCATTCTATTGTTGGAAACTACATTTTGGACCCAAGAGCAGGACTCAGACAGGGAGTGTTTGCAACAGTTCAGTGTAAATGTATTAGAAAGTTGATGAGGAGGATTTGGAGCACTCATCCCTAGTCTATGGTTAAGTGGAGAGAGAGGAGTTGTGAGCTGGAGGACAGCTGGACACTGGGCGAGGCAGGCAGAGATCCCAGGAAGATATGTACAACTCTAGAAAACTGAAAGATCTTGCGATGAATGGGCGAAGAGCCTGGGCTGATATCATCCAGGGTTGATGAACAGATGAATGGCAGGTGTGTAGGCTGAGAGAGGTGAAGAGCTGAGTAATGGCAGGTGTGCAAGAGGAACAGAGCTTGGAACCAGGAGGGAAACCAGACCCACACCACATAGACACACACACACACACACACACACACACACACACACACACACACACACACACACACGCGCACACACACACACACACACACAGATGAGGGAAAACATGAGATAAAGGGGAAGAGGGAGACACAGAAGGGGAAAAAGTGGAGTGAACGCCATGACTGTGACAGGGAGATCCAAGAGTAGGAATGCTTATCGCTGACAGGGAAGTTGTGGTGGGGAGAGCTGCCAAAATTCTCTGTGATACTGCTGTCACATGTTTTGCTCTGAAACAGTGTTGGATACAGATTCTTGAGTCAAAGCTGTGCACTATATGAAAGAAAACAATGTCAAATAGTAATGAAGCATTAAAAATCTCCTCTTGACTAGCAGCAGTTAGGACATGCATGCTGAAGTCATAGAGGCTAGGCTTCAATGTATGTGTGGGGGTGTGTGTACACCTATGTGTATGTGTGGTTGTGTGAGTGTGCGTGCATGTGCGCTTACATACTGGCGCACCTGCATGTAGTCCTAAATTTGTCCAAATCAAAAGCAGCTCCAACCACAAATAGTTCCAGTGTGAGTCAACAATGTGTTGGTTTCTACGAACAACCACCCTCTGTGGTTTCATATGATCATAAAATTAGACATTCCTTTATAGTCCACTGGCTCTCACCCAAAGGCAAGTGCTAAAATGCATGAAGTATATTGTCACAAGGTGAAGAGCATTACCAGCACTTCAGGAGTAAAAGAAAAGAAATGATCAGTAGGAGGGAAAGAAACAGATGGAGAAAGAGGGAACAGAAAGAGAGATCAAGCTCTGGCCTCTCTGTGTTGTGTGCAGCTCTAATCATGTCCTGCTGTTTGAGCTCAGCTCAAACTAACTAGGACCTGAAACAACAAAAAAGATGAGATGAGATAAAACTTAATTGACGCCCATGGCTAAACTGAGTCACTACAACAGCAAAGAGTTTTATGACACAGAAAAGAAAACGCTCAATACAAACGAAGCCTCATTCGAGCATAATTAACATTACTGGGGGATGTGAGGATTGAAATATTCACTGTGCTCCTCAGTAATTTAACTCATCATTCTGGACAGCATTTTAAACATCAGGAAATTACAAGATAAGGTTAGTAATAGACATGGACATTGCAAAGGATAAAGCCAAAAGAGAAAGCCAAAAGCCTCCCAAAGGGGGCACAAGGAGAGGACCAGCGGGGGAAAAAATTAGACGAACAGTGTGAGTCATAACTCAAAGTCAAATCTTCACTGTGACTCATCATTATCTCTGATATGCATTGTGAATTAATGTCCATGAATCTGTTTAGAAATCACAGACAAAAGACACTTCTGAAAACAGTACAAAGGCAATATGTTTAGTGTTTGACCTCATCATATTCATTGATTGATTTTTGTAAATACATACGTATTCTTAATTTGATGCAGCAACACATTTCAAACAAGTTGGGACAGGAGTAACAAAAGACTGGGAAAGCTGTGAAATGCATTCCACAAGTTAACAGGTTCATTGCTAACAGGTGATAGTATCATGATTGCGTATGAAATGGGCATCCTCGAAAGGCTCAGTCATTCACAAGTAAGGATGGAGTGAGGTTCACCACTTGATTGTATAAAGCATATTAGTACAAGGGCTCAGGAACACTTCGTAAAACTGCTGTCTGTTAAAACAGTGGATTTGGAAATGATTACATTCTGTTTTTATTTCTGTTCTACTCAGTGTCCCAACTTTTTTGGAATTGGAGTTGTAGATAATTTTGAGAGCCCTCTCTCTCACTGTCCTCTTGAATATTTTCCCGTGAATCTCCGATACTTTCAACGTTTCTATATATATAGATTTATATTTATTCATTTATTTTTTTTTTTTCAAAGCATGGCCACAATGTTGATGGGAGGCATGACTGCTTATTTGATGTTTGTCTTACATTCTGCAAATGGCAAATGGCAATCATCAATAAAATAAGAAAAAGAAAAGAGAGGATCGATGAGAGGGATGTAGTAGCTGCCAAAAAGGTGAAAGGTTTGTGCAAGTATCTCACCAAATGGGAGGAGGCTTACCCATACTTAATGATGAGCAACATCTGTCAAAGTCATGCTTTTTGTCAGATATGCCATACAGATTTTAGTGTAATTGATGCTTCACTGATGGCTGCATTTATTATTGATTTTAGGTATAGTGAGGAGACCTTTATTTGATGACCTAAGTGATCTCTCTGGTGTGTACTCAGTGAGCATGTCAACAACATAAGAAGGAGTCAAACCATTAAGACATTTAAAAACAATAAGAAGTATTTTAAAATCAACTCTTTGTTTTACTGGGAGCCAGTGAAGAGAAGATAAAATAGGAGTTATGTGATCAGATCTTTTAGTTTTTGTTAAAACTCTCGCTGCTGCATTTTGAATAAGCTGGAGTTTATTTAATGTCTGCTTTGTCAGTCCAGCAAAAAGTGAATTACAGTAGTCCAGCCTACTGGAAATAAAAGCGTGGACCAGCTTTTCAGAGTCTGACTGAGACAAGAAAGATCTAACTTTTGACATATTTCTGAGGTGAATAAAGGCAGTCTTAGAAATATTAGAGATGTGCTTCTGGAAGTTAAGATCAGCATCTAAAATTACACTCTTGTCAGTAGTTTCTCTCAAAATCACAGCTGAAGCATAATGTGAGAGTGATGTTTCTTATCCCTCAAGTAAAACATAAACGTGCATAAAGTGCTGAATTTATAAGGCCTTTTGTGTTTTCATTTATATTATATAGGGATGTTCACAGCATTTCACTTTAAACTAGCTATCTGATTCCGACCACCTAACTGTAGTTATTTACTGTAGGAACTAGTTAACCCAATCTTTGTTATATTTGATATTTCAAAGCAAGTGGTTGCCTCGTGGTGATTTAGGATTCACTGTGTGTGCCCTTGTCTAAATGCAAGGGGTATGTATACAATGGTAAGGGTCAGCCCAGGGTAGGGTGCTGGAAAATTTCCCTTGCTTTCAAATCTTGGTATGACGTACCTTTAACTTAACCTGCCATTATAACAGACAGTTTGACTGATTTACCGGGTCTTGCTTTCTTGAAGGCTGCATTTTTTATGTTCTAAAAATGTTAATTGTACATCCTAAATATGCCAATATGGTGTTCACAGGTTTCCATTTGTCAGATTACTAAAATTATTTACAATTTAGTTCATTTTCACACAAAAGTCAAATTTTAGACTGAGCTCATAAAATTTACTAGAAGGAACATCAACTTTTGCCACAGAAAGAGACCTATTTTAAAATATAAATGTTTAAAGTCACCCCACCTCCCCGAGAGAAATAAATCCACTGGATAAAATGTGGGTCTTATCTTGTAAAAGCCCTACAGGTAAGTACACATGTCAGAGTATGTAGTTAATGCAGGTTGGGCCACACTATTGTACAGTTGAAACACAGTTGAAACACACAGTTCATACTAACCCTCTCCTGGGTTTTCAATATATTATTATATATTATTTATGCTTTTTAACACCCCTTATCAAATCCCTTTCAAAAACTTTTAACACTTTAGGAACTGTTCCTCAATGATCTAGCAACCATGTACAACATCTTTTGAAGTGGTTTTGGTGTATTTTTCGGGGCCTATGCACTTTACACTACAACATCGCTGATGCTAGCCTACCTGAAAAAGTTTCATGTTATCTGAAGTGTTGCTTTTCTCTAACACACATCCAGCAAAGCCATCTCCACTGCAAAGCATCTGCTTGCTGCAACAACTGTGATCAGACAGGAGACCAGCAGTCTCCTGATCAGTAATGACACAAAGAGAACAAGATGAGGAAAATTAAGTAATCTAAATACAGTTACATTGAGGGTCCTTCATATTATAAGAGCATGATAAGGCATGATAATGTGTGATACATCCATCTAGTGTTGTGAGGTACTACCAAAGGATGAATATAATGCTTTATAAAAGACTTCTTCTAAAAGGTCAGGGTTTACTTAGCAACTGTCAGGATGAAGTGAACCATGTAGTGAAGTCCTAGTCATTAGTTGGAAAATGTAAGCAACCAAAGGCAAAGGCTAGTGACTTTTAGGTAGCAGGCATACATAGATTTATTTTCAAATCCTTAGTGCTTGCTTGTCCATAAATATGTGACAAAACAAATGTGAAACATCTAAGAACCATATGTGGGCACAAATGGGTTAAATTCAAAGCAACCCATATTTAGAATATTGACAGGAATGAACAGGAATGATCGTGAAGGGGGTTACAGTCACTGTACAGTCTACTGAATTCCAGTAATGCAATGAATTGCAATTCTGATACAATTCATCCACCCTGCAATAAATACACCCTTTGTGAAGCTTGTGATGTTATTTTTTTTTATATTTGCTGAGACTGTGTCAATGAAGTATTGTTGCTTTACTTGTAATGCCTGTTTGATGATTCATGATTTTGTGATTAATGTTTGATTTTGTGCTATGGTAAGAATAACATTGCCCTGTGTTTATAATATTTTCCCCAGTGATTGAGTCCATGTAACCTAGCAAACATTTTTGATTAAATTTCCTCCCTGATTAGTCAGAATTATAAAACTTGATATTTAAACATATATCCACTTGAATACAGAAACAGACACAAAGCCCAACAATGTAATGTCATGTCATTCCCATCACTTCCTTGCTAACAGTGATTTGACTTTCGGCTTGTTGTGCTAGGTGTGCTGCTCTCTAATCTAATCATGCTGTTTCCAGAGTGACAGTCACTGGGATCCAAGAAGTGATGAAACACTTCAGTCTGCCACTTTTCTCTTCAAAATGTTTTGGTTACAGTGATATACTTTCAGTTTTGCCCTGCAACAACATTGGAAACAGGCCATCCAAGTGGTTTCCGTGACCATGATAATGACCCCAAAAAGGTTAAAAACCTGGGACTCCCCACCAGTTGGTTAGAACTGAAGAAGCCACTTGGAAAAGAGCCAAAATGTTTGAGTTTCTATAGCCAAGCCCAGTTGCCCTCGATTAAACCCTCCTTGGACACGAAATATAACAGTGGCAGGAGCAGGCCGCAAACATGACCAATCAAACCAACTGTCCTTCCCTTTGAGAGCTCAGCTTCATGAGGAAGAGTACAACCAAGAGAAGATTCACCATGAAACTCTTTTTGATTATTACATTAATTAAATTTCAGGGACATTAATACTACGGGACAGTTTCAAGCCTTTTGACTGGTGTTCCAGTTTTGAACTGGACAGAACTACTTTTTTAATCCCCTTGGGAAAATTCATTTTTCCCAATCTGTTGTTATTTTCATTTAATATGCACACACATACAGTAGAGCCAAAATATGCACACCAAGAACACAGGATCACCTCTTCACCAGTATGGAGAGGATGGATGTTATGTATGATATATATAATAGCTCCTTCAATGTACATATGGGCATGCAAGGATTGTTTTCAGACAGATTTGGAAAAAATGTGAACTTATCCTTTAAGAAAACAATGTGGTGTGGTGCTTAGTGGCACTTCTGCTCATTCAAACTGTGTTTTGTCTGTGTCAGTTCAGGCTCCAAACTGAAAATGAGCTTTAGACATTCAATGGTAACATTTGTGGCACACTGACTAAGGTCTCTTCCTATTGTAAACATCCGTTCTAAATGTAGGGAGGTTGTGTGCTATCTGTTTATCTATGACTTTGTTACTGAAGGACCATTTTTAGTCTGTTACTTGAAAACCAGCATGAGCACAATATAACGCTGCAATTCATAAACCATTCACATTTGATATTTTCTACGTATTTAATCAAAGGATACTGAAAGACATTTTTTTTTACATTTAGCAATTGAAATGTCAATGTTTGTCTATGGCCTCTAGGGGAAGCAACAGAACTCAAAATCCAAATTACACTGATTACTGTAAACAAACACACAAGTGCTCAGAAGACAGGCAGCCTGATGATAAATTGCATCATAGTTTAGCAGGAAATCTGATGGATTACTTGAAGGATTGCTTTCTTGCATGTCAATTCTTCCAAAACAGAAAACAAAAGGTGGTATGGTGGCACAAGTTGTAACACTGTCGCCTCACAGCTAGAAGGTCCCGGTTGGAATCCCGCTGTGGGTGCAGGCGGCGTGTCCTCCACCATGCCTTCAGTGCCTGCTGCTCGAGGAAAAAAAGAGCCTTTCTGTGTGGAGTTTGTATGTTCACCTGGGGTATCCTCCATAAAAAAAAATACCCCCACTAAAAACATGCAAGATCACCACCTGACCAATGGTGACGAAAGTAACTGGGTCCCTGGGCGCAGCTGTCGGCTGGCAGCCCACCGCTCCTGGTCTGCCAGGGAGGAAGGACGACCAGGATGGGCAAATGCGGAGAAATAATTTCACTAAGCATGGCGTGTGTGCAGTCTCTCCTTCCTGTAACATGTGTGCTGTGATTAATAAAGTAAATCTTAATCTTAAAACTTTCATCTGCATCTCATAATCTTTACTAGCGGATGGAGCTTGCCCATTGTAATTGATTCAGTTGTTATCACATGACCTAAGTGACCTGATAAAAGGTGGTTGTTTTTTGGAGATGCTAACTTCTGTCTTTGTTCAGTCAGATGTGAATGTCAGGTGCTGTGAGTGGTTCTGTACTGGTGTACAGAGCTATTGTTGTTCATTCAGTCTCTTGTCCAGGGTCCTTTCCAGGGGTGTGTAGCACAAAATAGGCAATTTATTTGCCCCTCCCTGCATCCACAGCTATCCATTCTAGTATCTGTGTGGGCCCTCCTCACAAGGGCCTTATGTATTCACCATGTAGTGTTCCCCACAGCTGCTTCAGTCAAGGGGGTCCCGTTGTTAGGGGGTACCGGCAGGTTTGAACGGCTACATGAGCTAGGCACACAAAGCCAAGATAATCCACTTAATGCAATTTTCAGTCATGTGATGTACAATCAGTTTATTTCCTTCATCACACTTGTACTTTTGTCAAATGTTGGTGCTTTGGTTCACAGGTCAATAGTTAGAGATAATGCTCTGAATGATCAGTGTCAGAACCTCTGCAGAAAGGTTCTCCAGCAGGTGGCAGATTTTGTTCACTGAAACATGGTTTTTCCCTTAGGTTGATGCAGGCTGCTGTTCACTACAAGAAGCTATTATCCTGCATTGCTTGTAGTTTCAAAACTATCCTTTACACACAGACACAGACACAGGCACTCACACATACACACACAGTACCGTCTATTTTAAAGATGTGTGATTTCTGTTATGTACATTTATGTTTAGTTTTTCTAATGTTTCCCAAAAATTGTAATGATTGAACTGCTCATAATTCACAAATAAGACAATAGTCACAAATAAATAGATGTTTCTTCATTGTTTTGTCGTCATACAAAGATCAAACAAATTGACACCTACTGATAACTAGTGAAGCAATTCCAATTCAAATTGTTCTTTTTGTTACTGATGTATTTGTTATTATTAAAATTCATTGTTAGCCACCTGATGGATTTCCATGTGCTGTTTTGTACCATCGTTATAGGGAACAAGAATTTGTTCAAATTGCAAAATCCCACCTAGACATTCTGCAGCGTACCCTGGATGAGCCCATAATTAAAGTGAGTTTACTTCTATTAAGATTACATTTGATATTTTGACTATTCAAACAGACTTTTTTCATATTTATTTATTTATTTTTACCTTACCTATATCTTAAAATGAAAACTTAATGGGGCTTCAAGGTATGTATTTAATAGTCAATAAGATAAGATAAGATTCTAGATAAGACTGGAAATTCAGTCATTACAGCCAGCAAGCATTACAAAAAGCAAAAATAGTGGCACAAAAGGGTCAAGTTAAAAAAAAAAGTGTACAGGACAAAGAATAGAAAAGCAACTATGTAATAGAAAATATCAATCTGTATTAGAAAAAGATAAGATAGAAATGGCTAAATTTCCATCTTGGGGATCAATCAGTCCTCTTCTTGATTGCAAGAGCAATGATTTTTACAAACGTACTTTATGCATGAACATAACAGTATTTCCCAAATAAGCACGTTTGATGTTTTAATATCAATGCCAGCCGTCTATGCATTTCAGCAAAGTTCACCATAAAGAAAATCTAGGCTATAGGTTGCAGAAGAAATATGAGGGCTGTTCCGGGAGGTGCTGTGAAGTCACAAACCCTCATTTGACAGAAAAACGTTAGACGCCGAGACTTTCAACTGAAAGTTTGTGTCCACAGCGAAAAGAAATGTTTAAGACCATTAAATACACACACGGTGTCAAGGGACGCAGTAGGTGGGAACACTGGCCTTCGTGTTAGTTTTAGTCCAATATTTGTCTTTACAGGCAAAGTCAGAAAAATAACTGCCTCAGTTTTTTTTTTAATCTATATTATACACTAAACTCTCAAACTTGTAGGATTCATTTCAAGAGGCGTGTGCGCACCGCTCATGCACACATCCAGCCCAGCATGAGCCTATGAAAACTCAAGCACACAAACTTCATCCTGGCTGACACCACAAGTTCATGTAACAGCAGAGCTGTCCCGCGTCCTGTTGTGTTGTATTGTGTTGTGTTGTGTTGTGTTGTATGTGGGCCGGCTGAGTGACGCGCCAGTAGGAGTCGGACTCCGCAATGCAATAAAGAGGCCAGCGGCAGCCGGGAGGGCAGAAGAGTGGAGAAGAGGGGCGTCCCACCATCACAGCTGCTCCACCATCACAACGCCGAGCCTGCTCAGCTCTGCCTTCTGTCTGGCCTCACACCGCAGCATCGAGGGAACATGCTGTTGCTCCGGCCGTCTCATTAACGCATCCACCACAATAAACAAGGCTGCTCAGCGGGCTTCCACACCTTGAACCTCCGGCAGGATCCCCGAGCTGCAGAAGGAGAATTTAATCAATCCATTTCATTGGTAAGTCTTTACGTTCTTTTTGTATTCTAACTGAAAATGAAACTACTTCCAATGCAATATCCAAGCAGTGGAAGGAAACTTTTTGGATTTTAAGTTTCTAATCTTATATTTATCAATTATTTGAAAACAATAAAAACTCTGCAGGAGTTCGAGATTTTAGATTTGCAGAAAGGATTGTGCAACAGGTGCGGCAAAAAAAGGAAAAGATTTTAAAACTAAACGGAATATGACTGGTGCTTATATATGCCTCAGCTAATCGGCTGTAAATTGATTCAATTAAAAGAGCAGAGTCGTTTTTCCCTTACAGTTTTGTTCATTGTCAACACATAACTGTTAGTTACCGATTACTAAAAATCTCTCTGCACAAGTCAGACTGACAAAACTGTAGTTTTTATGTCACTTGGGTCGTTAATCTTTGAGTCTTGGTTCAATGCAGTGTTAAGATTTCTGTACAGATGCAGGGTGCACAATTAGTCTGGATGAAATTCACCACAGATATCCATAAAGAACAGGGGAGAGGAGAGCACCTCCGCTCAGCGTGCACTGACATAGTCTCCCTCCCTGTTTCACTAATTAATAAAGCCGCTCCGCTTAATGAAGCCCTGCACCCAATAAAGTCCACACGCATCAGGTAAGAGGTCTGTGAGGCAGATGTGATGGGTCAAAGCCAGCGGCCTTTTCTGATCACCTCACTGCATGGAGATCAGATCACTGTGGATGTGTCCGCCCGGAGCCTGAGTGCTTCACCGTGAGAGCAGGCGGCAGGGGGCCATGCGCGAACATGGCAAAGTTGAAAAGACTGGATTATTCATCTCTCGGGCCATTTTAAACATTACTCAATAGGTGCAAGTGTGGAGGAAGATTACAGGACTTCTTACTAAAGTTAATCTTGTAAAAGATAAACGAGGCGCAGTAAAACTTACAATATTTGTCTCTAAGCTGTAGTGGAGTCGAAGTTTAAAGTAACATAAAATGTTAATTGCCACGCTCAGTACAATTTCCTTTAAGTCATTGAAGGGTCTTTGGTAAATATAAAGCGTCCCACCATTGACTGGTACAAATTAGGCTACAAATTATTCAGTGGAAATCCCAACTGCTGTGGTTCATTTAATAGTTCAGTTTATATGAATAACTTCCAGCATTTGTTTTAAAATATGAACATGATAGTTACAAAAAAGGTAATTTCTTGCAATCAGTAATTTCTGTTCAATTTTATTTATTTATTTATTTTTATTTATTTATAAAACTCATTTCATTTAAAACAGTTAACCCTCTGGTTATACAGTAAGAACATTTCATCCTGTTTCTAGTAGAATTAAAATTTTTATTAAAAAAGTGTCTAGAGGAAAAAGAAAACAAAAAAATCTCTATATGTTGAAACAGATCCACTGCACTCAGTGGCTTGTTTTAAGAAAATCTAACTTTAAGGAGTCGATTACAGACACTTTTTTCTTATTTCCAACATAAATGTAATGGAAAGTATGCCTACTGTCACTGTGCATGTATTTGCCTTACCAGCAGATGTTGATTTGTTGCTTTGAATACACTTTTTAGCTCAGGTGAATACATTATAGTGTAAGTGTGAGACAATACTGCATTCAGATGAAGGCTGGATTAAAGACTCTGACCTGTGGGGTAAAATGAGTACCTTTGCCACACAAGGGCCAAGGGGCCGAGCATTTCTAACCACACTCCTGTGATCCTCAGTTTCCATCAGTGCCAAGGTACAAATATGGATCATTTGAACTTGTTGCATACTGAAGAGACAGTAGGCCATAAGGTGCGACTCTCTCTACATTTTGGCCAAAGGGACTCAAACCTTTTTAACCTTCTGTAGTTTTTAAAATAAGAGCAAAGGGGAAGCAAAGCTCAGCAGATATACTGTATGTGTCAAAGTCAGATGTAAAAGACATCAATGAGAAGTGATGTTACCCCAAAACTGAAGTTTGTCCACTCATGCCCATAGCCAAAGTTATCACAATGACCATTATATCATCTCCTACATAGATTTTACTCAATCTCTGTACTAAGGTGCTGGCACTTTTCAAGGCTTTATACTTAAACTGTTTCATCAGATGGCTGCAGGTAAGATAAATAGAACCTTATTCATCCAGAGGGAATAATTTGTGCAGCGGTTGTAGTGCAAAGTAGGAAAAATGCAATTAAATAGAGTGAAAATATTAAATATCAATAAGGTGCAAAAATATACCCAGTGCTGAAAATATAAAAAGGCTAATGGTATGAATCATTCCTGGTGGGCTGCATAAAGATATGTTTAAGAACTGCCATATTATTATGTATGTACAATATGAAATCTGAAGCACGGGTAAGTGTATAATAGGCTCAATCAAACATGATTATGTCCATGGTTTTGCGCGTAATGTAATGCACATTATAGCCTGTTATGTCCCCTGAATCAGAGTTGCCAAGACTGCAGTTACTAGTATGCAGATTAAAATTTCTTTTCAGCATGGGTATGAAGCCATGGTCATGGCTTAAACTAGTGGTTCTCCATTTGGTTGTAAGCATGGCCTCGAGGTCCCTAGACACTATAAATCTGAGGGATCCCAAGACGTTTATAGAAAGAAAAAAACATGTCACACAAAGTTACTACTGCTAATGTATTATCTGACTTTATTCTAATTGCTTTTGAATGACAGTATTCAGTATTTACTGTTTTTTTACTATTTTCTGGGTCTGGAGTGTGTACTACACCCAGCCTGATCACGTTTGCATGAAGGTGCGAAGCAGAGTCTTCGTCTTCACAATGAGGCCCTCTGAGGCGCTGAATCTCACAGTCTCCACTAAACCAGAGGGCCACATGGCTGTTTGGATCTAGAGGCCCCTGGTATGCAGACATCAAAGGGTTAAAGGTGAGGGGAGGCTCAGCAGCACTGCACTTATCTCCTCTAATGACCTCCTAAGTAAAAGTCAATTACTTCTGCGTCATGATCAGAGAGGAACAAACCACAGGGGGCTGTTTGAGCTCCACTGCTCCTCATTACAACCACTTCACTGGATGAGCTGCCTGGCCTCAGGTTCAGGGATAAGGCATTTCTAATTCTCTTATTTACTATTTATTAACATCTCTATAGCTTGAGTAAAGCTACGAACGGTAACGCCACTCTGCCTGCCTGTACGGTAATGCTCACATTCTGTGACCTACACTTCAGGACAATGTAATAACAACCTGACGAGAACGAATCACTTTAAAGCTATCAACAACTCACCTGGTTCTGTCCTCTCTTGCACAGGTGATGATGAAGTTATTTCATGTTTGACTGTTTCAAATGAATTTACAATCTCATGCACTTTTCTTACACTTATAACAACTCTGTTGTTTTTTTTTTTTTTTTAACATCCCGATAATATTCGGAGACACCAGGTTTTCCCCCAGCAAAGGCAGGTCAGATACATGTCTGATATAAGTCCACAGACTCCACTATTTCCTTGAGTCGAGTCAAGTTTACTGATTGTTAAATAGTAATCATGGTCATTATTAATGTTATTCAGCATTATTGCTATTGTTATGAATATCAATATAATATCAATTGTTTTTTCAGAAAACAAAAAGATTTGTCAGTATGAAAACCATTTTCCCCACTAAGTTTCCCCTGGAGAGTTAAAAATCCAAACTCTGTGTTCAGACACTACACGGTTCCATCAGTGGAAATGTTCCACGTTTTGTAAATCACTTTCATATTTGGGATCCAAAATGAAGCAGGAATTTGGATTTGAACAACATGAGGTGAGGTGAATACTCTGCTGAGTCTACTAGAGGTTCATTTTTAATCATCATTACTTTCTTTCTCTCAAACAAAAAAAATCATCACACTGACACATACTCAGTAAAATGGTCTTCATCATCACAATTTATGGCTGTGGTAATGAGTTAGATGAAAAGCTGGAGTAAAACATATCAGTAAAGGTGTATTCAGGTAGTGATTACACATGTGTTAGTTTGACTAATTTGAAGCAGAAACAATGTTGTAAAATGTGAATATGTCCTGTCCTAAAGCAGAAACAACAACACCAAAAGGGAAAATGACTCCATTAAGTGGAAATGCTCTGAATTCAAGAATTTAAGTAAAAATACACAGATTTGCATTGCAAAATATACATTACTTCAGTATCAAAAGTAGAAGTAATAATTTTGGAAAATCAACCCTTTCACTGTGCTGTTATGTTATTATATGCTAAGCAGTATTTACTAGTTTATATTGGTTTTACGACAACAACTACAGCATTTCATCTGGTATGCATGTAGTCTTGACTTTTTTATTAATTTTATTTTTTTTTCAAAAGTTAAAATACTGCTTCAAAATAGGACCTGAAGTGTTATATTATAAAATATTATACTAATTATACTATTGGATTATTATTATAATGCATTAATAAGTCAGCAGCATTTTTAGGTTGTTGATGGAGGTGGTAATGTTTTTAATTACTTTATACACTTCTGTGTAGCTTAATTAGTAATAATATATCATGTTTTGGTGCATTGTGTGTTTTGGATGAGATTTTTTATTTGAAAAGGAGCTGGCCTCTAAAATAAAGTCCAGCAAATGTATTAAGTAGTTTATTTAAATACTTAAACACAAATAAGTCAAATGAACATATGCTACCTGTGCTAGTAAGTACAGCCACCAGATAAATGATGCAATGAAGCAAAAGTATAATATATTTTCCACTGAAATTCAACTCAAACCTCAAAATGGTACATGTAACATCTAAGTAAGTGTACTTTGTGAGTGTGCAGCAGTGATGCAGCAGTTCCGTGTCTGTAAAGAGCTCTGCTATATGAGATGATGAGGTGAGAGGAGTGGCCTGGGGGCTGTGTTACTCTGGGAACAGAGACTTAGAGCTGCTGTGGCTCCTGTCCATCAGCGTCAGCCTCAGACAAAGATACATTATTGTCTATTGTTATTCCTGCTTATCAAACCTGATTTAACAGCTCACAGGTATTTCTCTGGCTGAATGCTGTCATTCTACTTCTCTGCCCTCAACAGCCCTGGGCATGTTTCTGGGAACAGGAATCCCCTCCCCCTTCTATACACACCCACACGAGCACACACACACACACACACACACACACACACACACACACAGCTTTTTCTCTGCATGATGTGTCTGTGTGTGTATGTGTGTCTGTTAATGCCGCCAGTTATTTTGTGTTCACTTTCACTGACACATTTACCACACACATTCACATAGGTTTGTTTAAGCATCTTAGTATACTTGTGTGGATCATCAGCGGGTCCATATCTCTACTGTAATCATAGCTCTTCTAATTGACTATTAAATCCAACTTTAAAGGACCATATCAGAGGTTTTAAGTAGTAAAGGTAAAGTTAAAGGTAAAGTACACTCTTGCACACTCACTTAACAGGTGACTTTCACACTTTTTTTTAACATTCTAAATACATTTTTGGAAGAAGTTGGATCGGTGACTGACTGAATTTCATTCATGAAATTTTATTACAGACCTAGAATTAACAGTTGCCTTTTTGACTACAACCATGATCCTTCCTTAAGAACCACACAGTAGTTCCCATGTGCAATATATTGTAGAAAGTGAGAATTGTAATCAAAAAAAAAAAAAAAATACTTTCACACTGGATTTCACAGATGTTTTAACTTTTAGAGCTTTCTGTAGTGTGTATCCAACTTCAAGGACCTTTCATATGCACATGTACATCATAAGCTGATAATGAGGTCCCCTTCAATAAGTTTATCAGCAAGCCAGGCTGGATATGTATTGGCTCCTGATAGAAGTGTGTGTGTTGTGGTATGGGGAGGGGGTGATATACAAATCAAACACGTTGATGGATTTCACCATGCCATTCAAAATATTTCAAATTCAATCAAGTTGTAGAACAAGCCAAAGCATAAAAGCATTCTTAACAAATCTACCATGAAGCACCAGGCATTGAAATACCTGCCACCTCGCAGGTATACTAGTAAAAATCCTGTTTGCTTGTATGACCATAACATACCTATCATCAGCATTTTCTTGTAGATGGATATCATTTATTTAACAATCCAAAATTAATCTCAACTACAACACAATGAATGATTGAGTTATGAGGTATTGTACAAAGCATGTCGTTTCCCTTTTAATTGCTAGTGAATCACTTTTTCCTGAAGATGAGATGAAAATACAGATATCCATCTCATGTCTGTGTGGTAAGTGCAGAGGTTGAGTCAGGATGTGGTTGCCTTAACCTAAAGAGTAAAAGCAGGGGGCTCTGTACAAAGGCCAAAAATATACCTATCAACACTTCTAAATGTAAAAAAAAATGTATACTTTGTGTCTAACTTCCACACACAAACAACATGTAAAAATCTGAATCTGTGGTTACAAGCCAGAACTATTTCTTGACAAGTATAGTTCAGTCTCAATGCAGAGCCAGCAACCACCTTGACTCCAGCTTCATACTTAACACAGTGGGCTCTATTTTCGATTCCGCCACCAGTGCAGCAGAGACACAGTGCAAAGCCAGGTCCGCTGCACTGATGGGGCAAGGCGGCGCAGACTTTGGTATTTTCGTGCACTGCGCTGCTGGCGCAACTACTGCCCCTTCTCATCTCAGTCCCACCCAGTGGTGCAACTTGGAAGGAGGGAGGGGAAAGGGTGTGGAGTGGGTTTGACACAGCCGAGTCCAATCTTCACCAATTACACCAGCTCCTCGCCTCACCTGGCGAGGCGCATGGCAAGTTTTGAGGATGACTGAGCCCACGCAGGAAACTGTCCGACGCCCAAACTTCTCCCAGGAGGAGGTCCTTAGATGGTAAATCGCCGCCTCCTCCTCCTCCTCCTCCTCCTCCTCATCCTCCTCAAAGCAATGATGTAGTCCATCTTTGTAGATAACGTTAAGCATTACAATGATAACATTTGTATTTGGAATGAAATGATGTGGGTAATAAACCTGAGATAGATGCAGTGTATATGCTCTGTAGGATGCCACGGCTGTTTCTGGTTGGCACAGTGACGTTAATTGATTCGTTTGCATCTCTGTTTCACCGGTGTACATTCGGTCAGGTTGAGTGACCATTACGCGTGCCGAACATGCTTGCGATGTGGTCAGATGAGATACTGATCAAAATATATAAATTTAGGTCTGACTGTATGTGCTGACTCAGATAGTTGCATTGAATCGTGGCTGTTGCTAATTATTGATCGCAGTAAAATACCAGACACTGTGGAAACCTGCCTGTGAGGTATTGGTGACATGGGCGCGCGACTCCGCCGGTTTACGAAAATCCACTTGCCCAGCGGTGCGCTGCTGGCGCACAGAGTTGACCAGGTCTGGGGTGGCAAGCTTTCAGCGCAGTTTTACACTGCCGGCGTGGACCGAAATGGTTTCGAAAATCCAAATTCGCCGGCTGATTATGCCGACACCTCTCCCACTGCGCCGTAACGCCCATCCTGGTGTACCTCTGTGCACCTCGGTTTACCAAAATACCAAGTGCGCTGCGCGCCCGCCTGCACTGCACAAAAATACCACTGCGCCAGGTGTGCACCCTGCGCCCTGCCAGCAGCGGGAAATAGAGCCCATAGACATGACATTGATATCCATCCTCTCGTTGCACTCTCAGAAGGAAAGCAAATACGAATTTCACAACAATCCTTTTAGCTGAACAAACCTGTGTTGATACTCCTCTTAAAAAGATGAAACAAGTCATTTTCCACAGCTGAAAAGCAGGCTGTAAAGTGTATGCACTTGCACCCAGTGAGGAGAGAAGAGGAGGGCATAAACATGACTGACAAAATTCCTGTAAACCATCTGAATTCCTGCCAAACTTGATTTTTTTCACTCTAATCTGGTTTCTTGTATAAATGTTGTTATAGTTACACTGTATGTTTGTGTGTATGTGTATTTTGCACTAGAAACGTGATCAAACCTCCTGGTCATCATCTTTGCAGTCTTCACTTGAATACATATGAAAGCATTTTTAAAAAATCAACATGACTTGGACCAAACTTTGCATATTTTCATCTCCTAATGTTTCTGTCTCTACCAGAAGGCCTATTGGATTTTGCACCACAGCCATGGGCAGCAAGACTCTGCCAGCACCAGTCCCTCTCCACCCGTCCCTCCAGCTGTCCAACTACTCCCTCCTCCAGAGTTCCACGGGCCTCCAGTTACCAGCCGACCATTTTCACAGCATCTACAGCTTCAGTGCCCTACACGCCATCCACCTCCACCAGTGGACCCTTGGTTACCCGCCTTTGGCCCTGCCCCGCTGCACCATCTCCAAGCTGCCAGCCCAGTTCTCCTCCATGGCCTCCATACCCATATTCCCTCACCTCCTGCAGCCCAAGCAGGACTCAGCAGGGTTGCTGCAGAACTCCAAGAACAAGCCCCGCTTTGACTTTGCCAACCTGGCAGCAGCAGCCACCCAGGAGGATCATCTGAAGGCAGAGGACCTGAGTATGACGGGTGCTGCTGCCACCACACAGGCATCATCTCACCACCCAACCTCAGCTGGCCTAGGATGCCTCCTGGATGTGACCAAACTCTCTTCACCTGAGCGCAAGTCCAGCCGAGGCCGGCTGCCCTCCAAGACCAAAAAAGAGTTTGTCTGCAAGTTCTGTGGCCGCCATTTTACCAAATCCTATAACCTTTTGATCCATGAGAGGACGCACACAGATGAGAGGCCTTATACTTGTGATATCTGCCACAAAGCCTTCAGAAGACAGGATCACCTCCGGGACCACAGGTGAGAACCAGGCCTTATCAAAGATAATAATACACAATGCACAGAAGACTGTGTTTGATGCGTGAATAAAGGATTGATTTTTGAAACTGCAAGTCTGATAAGAATGGCCTCTTCATGCAGTGATTGGCTAAGTGTGGCAATAGGCCAATCTCCACAGTTTCCATCCAAATTTAGTGGACATCTTGTGTTCTCATGAGATCATGTTCAATGGATCCAAGTGTCCAGATATTATATGTAGTGTGGTTACTGCTTACATTAATTCAGTGTGTGGTACTTAAAAACTGACAAAGTCAACCTCACAAATACACATAGAACACCAGCAGACCAAGAATTCAAAACCAAATGCAAATCAGTGGTTAAATGCCTTATTCAATTCATTTATTCATTTCTTTGATGCTAACATCATAGTATAAGTAGCATAACATTATCAAATATGTGGCATTGCAGCTTTTCATACTGTCTTCAGGTCATGTTGAAAATATTATAATTACTGATTTACTGAATTACTCAAAATAAATGATACAACAAACATAAAGCAGGGAAAGTTGAGATTTTATTTTTCCCATGTTGCGATGATGTGACACTTCAGGCCACAGATAAACACAGACAAATCCACATTTTTAAAGGTGTGTTCCAACACAAAATGAGATTTTTTACTTCACATCATTTGCTATTTTGTGCAGTCTGTGTTTCGCACATATCAACCAGTGTACCAACTAGATTTTTGCTGTAGGCTACCTAGAAACAGGCACACTGTCTGTCAGAGACCGTGTATGTTGGAATATGTCTGTGTGTGTGTGTGTGTGTGTGTGTGTGTGTGTGTGTGTGTGAGTGTGTGTGTATTCAGCTCAGCCTGATCTCAGAACTTGCTAGGAACTCCAGTACTTTCTTTTATTTCCCAGTCTCTCGCTAATACCAGTGGGGTGCAGTGACTGTGTGCTGCTTCCTTAAGGCTTGTAATCTCAGTAAGGTTGATACCGTTGTGCCTGTATAGAGACAATGGGCCTCTACCAAGCCTGCCACCATGTGAATTGTGGAATCTTCTGGAATATGTCAAGTCGTGATTGTTCGTAAAACCTATTCAAACAGTAGCACCTTATTGTTGATGACCATTGTTGTTTTCGTTGGATGACATGTTGGAAGGGTCATGAAGCCTGTATGTCAGGCCCATTGACCCATTCAGTACTAATGATGATGCTCTGAAACCTGACATGATTCTTTCTAAATACTAACTGGCTGCTCTTTGTGTACTGCCTGCAGGTACATTCATTCCAAAGAAAAGCCCTTCAAATGTCAGGAGTGTGGGAAGGGCTTCTGTCAGTCCAGAACTCTGGCTGTCCACAAAACATTGCACATGCAGGTCAAGGAACTGAAGCCAACGAAGATCAAATGATTCACTCCACCAGCAAGGAAAGGATTGGGACACAGTAAAAACAAGACCAAAGACAACAACAGTCAAAGAGCAACCAAAGACTTTTTCATCTCAGCTGCTCGAGGTTGAGCCCTCAGCTTCTATGGAAATACTTTTCAAGGATGAAATATTTCACCAGCCACTTCTAAGAGAAATCATACAGAAATAAACCTTGATGGGGAAGTGTATATGTAGTTGTCAAAGCCTGACTTGGCAGAGAACCCAGTGGATGTGTGGAATGTGAAATGGACCTAAAAAAAAAAAAAAAAAAAGGAAAAAGAAAACCTTGTGGCTGCTCAGACAGAAGCTTGTAATCAAAAGACTTTACAAAAGGGACATGACTCATGCATTTTTTTTTCAAAAACTGAGAATTATAAAAGCCATGTTAGCATAGAGACATCTTTCTCCTTTTCAATATCACAATCCAATGTTATTTTTGTACAGATACATTATATAAAAATGTATTTTTGCACTTTAACCTGATTATTGATTATTTACATATATCACTGGATTTCTTAAACTTATTTTCAAAATGAATAATCATTTCTAAATAAAATATTTTACTGTAACTGGCTGGTTGTGTGTGAGTTTATCTCAGTGCAATGTTGCTATATAAAGTAAGAATTTAGGTAAGGTGGTTGCTAGTAGTCACGTGATTCAGTGCACTGCATACTATTTACATCATGATCATGGCAATGATGATGAGGACAATGGTAGGGACAAGGTGACAGATAAAAAAAATGCAGACTTTTTTTTACACTTTTTAATTTTAGATAAGATTTCAGTATTTCAAGAGAAGAATGGTGACCAAAGCAGCAGCTACATATAAACTCATACTGTTAGAGGAAGAGGCACTTATTGCAGTTTGCACAAACATTTATATTAAATTACATTCATTTCTTTTTTTTTTTTCGAAAGAAACATACAACAAAACAAGGGGTTAACAGCCATGGTAGCAGCTCTGTGAGGTTGATTATTAATGTCTGGACCAAAGTAGTGGACCAACCCACTGTCAATGCCATCCCTAAAGTCATGCTGCTACATGACTAAAAATGTATTTAAACGCTACTTAAACTCTCAGAAAGTGGAAGTGCATCCCTCGTACAGAAACAACTTAAGATTCAGACCCCTGAAACCATGTCATTTTAGCAATATTATGCCATTCCATTCCTGTAATTTGGAAAGCCACACACTTTGGGTCTATATCACAAAGCTCTGATCACAATTACTAACAATACAGCATACCCAACTGTAAAGAAATGCACTAGTAGTCTTGCAATGCAGTACTATGTCCATCCATATCCAGTAGAATGTAAGTTAATGAGGTTGAGGGGTCTTGAACAGACCTGACAGAATGTGGAGTCAGTAAAATCTAGATTTTGGATCCCTCATGGTCTGTGTGGAAGCATCTGCTTTCATTATGTTGTCAGTTGCAACTAAGATAGTGTAATACTGTTGCACCTAGAAAACCTGATTGTAAAGGTATACTATGCAAACATACCAGTGTTTTTTGCTGGAAAATACAGACGTAAAATACAGGTAAAGGGCAGGGTCTCTGCAGATACATACACCGCCTCACACTTTTAGTGGGACATACCATATAGGTGGCTGAGATGGCACAATTAGCTACACGTTGCCACTTCAGCCAAACAGCAGATAGCATTTTGTAACTTACACAAAACACAAATAGCAATATCAGCCTTAAATATTCAGAATTTCACTTACATTCAGAAGTATATTAAATGTTTTCTTCTTACTGTGTGCAATGGCTGTATGACTAGAGAATCTCGCTTTCTGTGTCTGAAGCATCATGTACTCACTAATGATTAAAGGCAAATATCACACAAAAGAAGTGTGTGTGTGTGTGTGTGTGTGTGTGTGTGTGTGTAGTGTAAGGGTTAGGGTTAAGGTTAGGCATTCAGTGTGGTGGTTAAGGTTAGGGAAAGGGACTCGGGAAAGCATTATGTCAATGAAGTGTCCCCACAGGGAAGTGATATAAACATGTGTGTGTGTGTGTGTGTGTGTGTGTGGTTACTGTATGTGTGTTGGAATGCTTAATGTGTCATGCAGGAAAAAAGCTGCTATTCCAAGGGAAGGAGAAGAGCTGAGCGGATGGTCGGCTGTTGCTTACCGTTTCTCTTGTAGCCAGGAACACATCAGTCTGTCATCAACTCCCTGAGTAGCCAGGGACACATACACACAGACACACACAGCTGGGCAGGTTGAGATGGCAGGGGATGGTGTACGTGACATAAGGCTTGTCGAGCTTGTGGCGGGAGGGACACTACTTTAGCTCCAAGGCCTCCTGTCCTCAGGCTGCTGGCAACATTATAGACTTTAACTTCAGCACTGAGACAGTAGGGAATAAAGAACACTGCTACCAGAAACTGGTCGGACAGACATGTTGCTTTCTAATGGTCTACAGGCACCAAGGCTACTGGTGCCCACCAGTGGTTATGTTCGAATGCATAGTTATGATAGAGGTTGATACTGTAGTATTTATGTTCCTGCTTGTTTTAGAATAAGTTCAGCTACTTAATGTACATGCCATCATTTGGTATATGAGTGGTGCACACCAAAAATCTGCATATAGTAATTCCTGTAATACTGGAACAATGTCAGTCTATCAAGGATATAAAACACAATTTTAGGCTGATTGCTATCAAAAAGTGTAAAACAAAGAAAATACTTACTTTCATGGAACGTGTCACTTCATGTTTTGTATTTGGCTGTTTTGTTCACATCATGCTTTGAGTGATGTAAACCAGAAGTCTAATGTTGCCATTGATTCTAACAGTTAAAGGATAGGTTCACATTTATTGAATAGTCTGTCTTAAAACAGTCCAGTTATCGGCAATTGTGCCTCTTTCCATGCTGGCTGCAAGGAGATCGCATTTAGAAATGATTTATATATGATGGAGGACAAAATCCACAATCATTGACTCGGTCGAATAAAAGGGGCATCACTTAAAGTTGCAGTCTTTTTAGTATGAAATTTACTCTTTACGATTCCGTAGACAGTGTTTGTTTGCCTGGTAGTGGTGGAGGAATAGTAATACAGAGGGAATTTAGTATCAAAAAACCTGTGATGTTGGAGGGTGTCCACTTCATTTGTCTAATTCATACTGCTGAAATCTCATACTAGCTGTGACCAAAATTAACTTTACCTTGATGTCAGACAGCCCTTTCCAATAGGAAACCAAGCCATTACATGTGTCTCTTCAATGCCACCAAATTCCTTTATTAGGTGGCACGGTGAAACAAGTGGTAAAACTGTCGCCTCGCAGCTAGAAGATCCCGGTTTGAATCCCGCTGTGGGCGCTGGTGGCGTGTCCTCCACCATGCCTTCAGTGCCTGCTGCTTGAGAAAAAAAAGGGCCTTTCTGTGTGGAGTTTGCATGTTCTCCCCATGTTCACCTGGGGTATACTCCATAAATGTACCCCCACTAAAAACATGCAAGAAGATCACCACCTGACCAATGGTGACAAAAGGGATGGTTCCCCGGGCGCCGCTGTCGGCTGGCAGCCCACCGCTCCTGGTCTGCCACGGAGGAACGACAGACCACGATGGGTCAAATGCGGAGAATTCATTTCACAAGAAGCATGGTGTGTGCATGTAGTGTGTGCATGTAGTGTTGTGATAAATAAAGTACAGTTTCTTCTTTCTTTCTTCTTCTTCTTTCTTAACAAAAACAGTAATTTTTCCTCACAGAATATGGTCGTTGCTGGTCCTCTGCTGCCTCAATCAGCTAGTTTATACTTCATGCCACTTGCACTACTTACATGTATTTATATTTTTTGGATATTATGACTATTTGCACTTCTGGTTAGATGCTAAACTGCATTTTGTTGTCTCTGTGTTGCACTCTGACAATGACAATAAAGTTGAAATTAATCTAATCTAATCTTGTTTTTTGAAACATCAAAGTTTTTGTGGAGGGAGTCTGATGCTTTGAAGACAGCATAAATGGACAGAATTGCTTGAGTTTCCCATTGGAAGGGGCTATCTGACAGCAAGGTAAGGTGGTGAAAATATTGTCAATATTGTGTACACTGAAATATGTGTTGCTGCTGCCCCCCGTTTACAGCAGTACATTGCTTAGCTTTCTACACAGATCATCCTGTTGGTTCTCCAAAGTGGGGGTGAACTGACCACCATCTACTGTAGGTAATACAACTATGGATAAGTACATCATACAACCCCACTTTAAAAAAACCTGAACTATGCCTTTAGGTAGCTTTATGGAGATATAAAAAGAAGCTAAAATCCTGCCTTTACTTTACTTACAATCACTGAGTAAAATGTGCACAATTGTTGTATCATTACAGAAAAGTACAAAAAGTGAAAGGCTGAGGAGACCATTCATCTTTCAACCCCACCCTGCCTCCATGCCCAGTGGTATGATGTGGGAACACTGAGAAAAGCTCAACTGAATGCATTGGCAACATGGCAACAACTGGTTGTGCTCATTTGAAACAGACATTGTTTCCTACTCCTTCCTAGTACTTGGAACAAAATGGAAGAAAACTGTTTTTGATTTTTCTGGAACAAAATTTGAGAGACATCCTGCCTCTGTGTATGTACAAATGCATCACTGTTGAACTTCTGGACAATCCATGCAAACTGTTGTTGTGATTTAATTTTTATTGTATATTAGGAGTTACACAATGCATTCCACATGTTCTGTGCACACTGCCTGAGCAATTCACATGTGAAACTATAGTATATGGTAGTAAATATTGCTTATTGGAGTGGATGTTTACCATACAAGCACTCTGAACATTGAGGGGAATGACCCTCTCACCACTGGCCTTGGCTTTACCTCGGTGTCTTTTGGGCCTGAGGGAAATGTCATTCACTGCTACTGTCCTAACTGAATGATTTAGGAAGGGCTGGCAGAGGGCATGAAGGGAATAAGGTGATGCTTCATACAGTAGATGTTGCTCTGGGTCACTGACATGTTTATGGTTTCCGACCGGCAGGGTGAGTTGGAGGGTGGCAGGATGGACGCACAGTAAACTGACAGATACAGAGCCGACAGGGACTGGCTGTTCCCCCCCAGGCTTCCTCCAGCAAGGGAGGAAAACCAACAATTATAGAGCAGGATCAGAGAAGGCCAGGAAGGTGAAAAGAGGTCTTGATGAAAATCACTTCCACTTGGCATTGATGGCCTTTTCACTCGACTCCAGCAGGGTTACACAGATATAATGGCACAGGGCCTAAAGTAACAGCTGCAACTTCTGGGGACGATGGCAAACATTTGTAATAATTATTGAAACCACCTAACTGAGTAGGCGGTACTGATAATTGTATTCTAACATACTATAACAATCAACAGCATTACATGGGGCTTCAGTCAAACTAGGCATTAGAGGCTAATGTCTTAACATGTCAGCAATGTGACTGTTTCCCAGGGATCAGTGGCGATGGTAATGTCAGTTGTTCAATTGGTAGTCAGTCCACACACAATGAACACTGGCATAAATATTTTGGTCCTCGGAGAACAATTCTTAAAGATTTTCTTCTTCCTCTTACTTTTCAGTTCCACTGTCAGGTCAAAACTACGATAATCTAGCTCATGAAATGGTATCTCCAAAACATAGATTGCATTTCAATTTTCTATTTCTAATTTCCTAATTCAAATCCCATCTCATATAATTCTTGTCAACCAGCTAATTGCTGTGGGGTGACAGGCATCCAAATTTACTGTGTTTAAGGTTTGTCGTTATTTGATTAATCAAGGATTTGTGTATGAACTTCTACTATCAAATATTTCCATTATTTGGGCCTACAATATGTAGTAAATCTGTTAATTAACTAACCCAGCTTTCTAAACAAAATGGACTTTATTGGCATAGCCATATTCAGAAACATTATTGCCAAAGCACTGGATGATTTCTTTCTTTTTTAGGTACAGCTCTATGAAGGCAAATTATTCTTCTTTACTAGTCTCATATTGTTAGAGTTCTCATTTATTGTTTATAATTCATTAGAACTCAAACATAACAAGCACAAATATTTTGGAAAATTCCTTCCCCAGAATGCATGCTTTTTGGAAGCATTAACATGGTCAAACATAACTCCACTGTAGTGACTTACTGACTGTAAACTAGAACCAGTTATCCTACTAGTACAATAAAAAGTAAAGTTTGTCCATAGACTGGCACTAGAGGTAAGGCCATGAGGTCATTCAAATTAAAAGGATGTATTGTATTTGGTAAAGGGTGAAGGGTGAAGAATCAAAAAACAGCTCATTCTCTAGGGATCATTTAAGCACTCAGTAAATTTCATAGTTACCTGCCCACTGTATTCAAGTGTGCGAGTGAAAAATGTGCCCTTTTGGTGGTCCTTAAGTAAAAATCAAGTGGTCACAAAAATCACTTAAAAATAAGTGTCAGGACAAATATTAATGGAAATTATGCTAGTTGTTATCAATAAAGTGTTGGACAGACCAGCTGACATTGTCAACCTTAGGTCCTGTGGTAAGTGATGTATATCTATTCTGACGTAATGAGAACATTGCCAGGGATATCATGTGCCCATGTGAAATGGACTCTAGCCATCTTGGACTTTGCCAGAAAGGCCAGGAAATCCTGTCTGTTAAAAAAATAAATAAATAAAAATGTCACCTTTGCCACTGCCAGCATGCTGGACTGATTGTTTTGTTGTGGCTGGGTCTCACAATATATGTACACACACACACACACACACACACACACACACACACACACATACACACATACGTGTGTGTGTGTGTGTGTATATATATATATATATATACACACACATACACATATTTATATTAGTGCTGTCAAAAATATCGTGTTAACGCAAATCAACTTGTAGTTTTTTATAAGCTGTGGCCACTGCTAGCAATGTTAGAAAAACTACAGGATCTGATTGTAAACCGGAAACAAAACAATAGGCACGCCTCACACACGTGTTTGGAAGGATACTGGTTTGTGTGGATGTCAAGCGTGAAATGCCGAATTGGATGCAAACAAGATTCTGAATGGAAAGTTTAGTTTCAAAAAGTTGCCAGATGGGTCAACTGACAAGACCAAAGTTATCTGTGAGTATTGTTGGTGTGAACTGAGTTATTGCCGTAGTACATCCAGTCTGAAATACCACTTGATAGCCAAACACACGGCTAATGCAAATTCTCCGCTGCCTCCTTATCAAAACCAGGCGACAATGGATGGCTTTTGAGAGAGGCATATGGATGCTATTATGTTCAAAGAAAACTTAAGAAAGGAAAGTTTAAGCCATGGTTTAACTGCACTATAGGCAGTCCCAGTTTACAATGATGTGCACTTTGTAACTTTATTTTGGATCACCCTGTTTTGATCCCTTAGAAAGGGTTGTTGAAGGGGCTTTTTTGAAACCAAGTATTTATTTTTTTGTCATCTGTTTATTGACAGTGTTAAATTGTGTGAGATTTGATTCATTCAAATGTGAATGACTGCTCAAAGTGAGAATGTTAGTGTGAAATATAACACTACACGTTGTTTTCAATTAAAAAACATTCACACAAAGCAAGCCTATCCACTTATCCATGTTGATAACAGTATTAAAATGATAATTCAAGGGACATTTAGAATAGATAAAAATGTGTGATTAATTAATAATAAATAATTAATCACGAGTTAACTATGACATTCATGCGATTAATCACGATTAAATATTTTAATCGATTGACAGGGTGTCCTGGTCCCCCAACACCTAACACGGACCTTGTTGGACCGGGTGACATCCGAGCCAGTATGGCTTTATCTATTATTGTTGCTCCCTGGATATACTGTCCTAAATGGGATTCTGGGATACTGGCTCAAAAAGCTAACCACACTCCATGAACGACTGGCAGCACAGATAAATCAGCTGCTAAGATTAGGAACCCACCCAGAGTGTCTGACCAAAGGCCATACAGTCCTCATCATGAAGGACCCACAGAAGGGCCTTCTTGATAAGGCTGACAGTACCATCCAACTACCAGTCTATAACCTGCCTGAGTACAACATGGAAGCTCCTGTCAGACATCATAGCGGTAGGTTGAGTAGGCACATGGATCAGTGCATGAGTAGAGTACAGAAAGGAATTGGCACACCAGCACCAGAGGTGCCAAACACCAACTAGTGGTTGACAGGGCAGTCACCCAGGACTGTAAGACCAGAAGTACCAACCTGTGCACTGCCTGGATTGACTACAAGAAGGCCCATGACTTGATGCCACACACGGATACTGCAATGCCTAGACCTGTATAAGATTGACAGGACACTTAGAGCCTTCATCAAGAACTCGATGGGGTTGTGGAAGATAACTCTGGAAGCCAACTCACAGCCAATTGCAGAAGTGAGCATCAAATGTGATATATACCAAGGAGATGCACTGTCCCCCCTGCTGTTCTGCAGAGGCCTAAATCCCCTCAGCCAGATCATCACCAAGAGTGGCTTTGGATACTGATTCCGAAGTGGGACAACAATTAGCCACCTCCTCTACATGGATGACATCAAGCTGTATGCCAAGGGTGAGTGCGACATTGACTCCCTCACTCACAACATAGCAGATGTTCAGGACAGCTACAAATACCTAGGGATCCCACAGGCAAATGGCAATCCTGAGGAGGCAACACGGAGATCAGCCACAGCCAAATACCTTCAGAGGGTGAGGCAGGTCCTGAAGAGTCAGCTGAATAGCAGGAACAAGATCCAGGCAATAAACACCTACGTCCTGCCAGTAATCAGATACCCTGCTGATATAATATCCTGGCCACTGGAAGAAATGGAAGCCACCGATATCAAGACAAGGAAGCTCCTTATGATGCATGGAGGGTTTTCAAGTCCAGCGTCCTGAGGCTATACACTAAGCGGAAGACAGGAGGCCGCGGACTAGTGAGCATCAGAGCCACTATCCAGGAGGAAACAGCAAGCCTCTGGTAGTACATCAGGTAGATGGCCCCCAATGATGACTTAATGAGTGAATGCCTCAGGCAGCAGAAGCCCAGTAAGGAGGAGCCAGAAGGGTTGGCATGGACAGACAAACCCCTGCATGGCATGTACCATCGACAGCTTGAGGAAGTGGCTGACATAGCGAAAACATACCAGTGGCTGGAAAAGGCTGGACTGAAAGACAGCACAGAAGCACTGCTCGTGGCCGCACAAGAGCAAGCCTTGTACACAAGGTCAATCGAGGCCAGGATCTACCACAGCAGACAAGACCCCAAGTGCAGGCTGTGCAAAGATGCCCATGAGACAATCCAGCACATAACAGTGGGGTGTAAGATGCTGGCAGGGAGGGCATACATGGAGCATCATAACCAGGTGGCTAGCATCGTACACAGGAACATCTGTACCGAGTATGGGCTGTAGGTCCCAGGATCAAGGTGGAAGACACCTCCAAAGGTGATCCAGAACAACAGTGCCAAGATCCTGTGGGATTTCCAGTTCCAGACAGACAAACTGGTGATGGCGAACCAACCAGACATAGTGGTGGTAGACAAAGAACAGAAGACAGTCACAGTGGTGGATGTAGCGAACCCAAGTGACAGTAACATCAGGAAGAAAGAGCACAAGAAGCTGGAGAAGATGTGGGGCATAAAGGCAAAAGTGGTCCCAGTAGTGATTGGGGCACTCTGAGCAGTAACCCCCAAGCTGCGAGAATGGCCCCAGCAGATACCAGGAAGAACATCTGAGATCTCTGTCCAGAAGAGCGCACAGAACCCTCAAGCTCCCAGGCCTCTG